>JAQQTO010000041.1:7660000-8122500 GCA_029884595.1 Ormosia semicastrata
TGTATCTTCATAGGGTATGCACCAGACAAAAAGGGTACAAATGTTATCATCCTCAAAGTCGTCGTGTCTATGTCTCCATGGATGTTACTTTTCATGAGTCGAGTCTTTTCACCTTCGTCCTCCTTCGGGGGAGAGTGGTCAAGAAGCCGAGTCCTGAGTCATCTTTTGTTCCTCTTTTGGTTGAATCGATTGAGTCTTCTATCCCTCCTCGATAAAGGATGTCACATCATCAAACCGGAACTTCGAGAGACACCTAAAGAATCGATATCGGTTCCTATATATCGCTACAACGGTGTGTATTATCGGAAAAAACCCAACTGGTCCAACAAAGCGGCTTCGATCGTCCGAACCAGAGGTAAGCATTCGATTCGAACCTTTGAATAGTTCTTTACATGATATTTGTGAACCTAACCCACGATGACTTGCCAATAGCTTTAAGAAAAGCCGAAGAACTTGTGCAAAATACCCCATATCTTAGTTTGTGTCCACTAAAAACCAGACATCGAGTTTTATTTCAAACAATTGATTCTATCGAGTCCCCACTTCAAGACAAGAAGCATTAATGAATAAGAATTGGGTTCAAGCCATGCATGAAGAAATGAGTGCTTTAAACAAGAATGAGACCAGGAAATTGTTGAGAAGCCGAAAGACAAAAGGATAGTTGGGTGCAGATGGATTTACACAGTGAAATATCGGTCTGATGGTACTCTAGACCGGTACAAAGCAAGGCTGGTTGCAAAAGGGTACACTCAGACATATGGGATTGATTATGAGGAAACATTTGCTCCGTAGCAAAGATGAACACAGTCAGGATCATTCTCTCCTTGGCAGCACACTTTGGATGGGACTTGCACCAATTCGATGTTAAAAATGCTTTTCTCCATGGGAATTTGGAAGAGGAAGTGTATATGGACATCCCACCAGGATATGGACCTACCGGTGGAGGGAATATGGTATGCAAGTTAAGGAAGGCCTTATATGGACTCAAGCAGTCTCCTCGTGCTTGGTTTGGGAGGTTCACCAATGCTATGGTGTCCTTAGGTTATAGGCAGAGCCAGGGAGATCATACCCTCTTTATAAAACATTCCAAAGAAGAAATGAGGCTTACACTTCTTCTGGTTTATGTTGATGACATGATCATTGCTTGGTGATGATAGGTTGAGAAACAGTCCTAAAAGAAAAATTAGGTACATGAGTTTGAAATGAAGGACTTGGGGAAAAGTGAAGTACTTCCTTGGGATAGAGGTTGCCTATTCCAAACAAGGCATCTTTATTTCCCAAAGGAAATATGTCCTAGATCTTCTTAAGGAAACAGGGAAGCTAGGTTGCAAAACCACAGGGGCACCTATTGAACAAAATCACGGGATTGGAAACAATGAGGAGAGCCCAAGGGTGGATAAGGCACGACGTCGAGAGACTTGTGGGAAAACCGATATATTTGTCTCACACTAGACCGACATAGCCTATCTTTGTCGGTGTGGTTAGCCGATTCATGCATGATCCTCGTGAGAGACATATGCTAGCTGTGAATAGAATTCTTCGATTTGAAGACAAGCCCGGGAAGAGGACTTCTATTTCGAAAAGAACAAACATTGACCATTGAAACCTATCTAGATCAGATTATGCTTAGGGTCGGTTGTCGACAGGCGGTCTACCTCGGTTCTTGTATGTTTTTAGGAGGAAACTTGGTGACTTGGAGAAGTAAGAAACAAAATGTGGTTGTAAGGTCAAGTGCGGAGGCTGAATTTCGGGCTATGGCACAAGGAATTTGCGAATGACTGAATTATGGATGAGAATCATACTCGATGATCTCGAATAAAGTATGAAGCTCCTATGAGGTTATTGTGTGATAACAAGTCGGCAATCAGCATTGCTCACAACCGGTTCAACATGATCGGACAAAGCATATAGAGATTGATCGCCATTTCATCAAGGAAAAATTAGATGATGGCCTTATAACTACAGAGTACGTCCCTTGAGCACCAATTAGCAGATGTCTTCACCAAGGGGCTTCTCACAGAGCGATTTCATAGTCTTACTTGCAAGTGGGAATGATTGATATTCACTCAACTTGAGGGGGAGTGTTGTAATATATGTTGTAATATATTAGCTTTAATATCGATATGTACAGATACGTTTTTTATTCTTGCTTTTATTAGGGCGGATATTTCTCCCTTTTTTTAGGATAGCAATTAATAGCATTAGTCTATATATATTGTAACCTTCTCTGTACAGATGAATTAAGGAATAATATTCAGATATTCAAATATTCCTCCTTTCTATACTCCCAATCTTGGGATCCCCCTTCCACCTCTTCATCAGTATCTTCACTCAAAATCAGCACATGTAACTGTTTATTTTTACAAATATGCCCAGGCCCAAACTTTTCATCACACCTATAGCATAATACCTTTCTTTTTTTTTCTTCTAACTCAACCTCTGTTAGTTTCTTGAATCCCCTTCCCCTAAACGACCCAGTGGTTTTGAGACTATTGGATTCACTTACAGAATGGGTACTTGTGTTACCTGTTGGGCCTTGATTCCTTGTTCCCCCTTCCCATGTTACTGTTCTTGATGAAGGATGACTTTGAAATGGACCTCCTCCCTTATTACTCCAAGAAGCCCCTTTATTCAACAACATGTTCTTCTCATCTATCCTTTGGGCATAGTCCATCATTTCAGGCAAAGTGCCCAATTGATGCAACTTCAATTCAGCCCTAATTACATCTTTCAACCCATTCAAGAAAATTCCCTTCAAGAATTCAGGATCAGTCCCCTTCAATGGTCCTGCATATAACTCGAATTGCTCTCTAAATTCCTCCACTGATGCTATTTGTTTCAGACCCATCAACACTTCATATGGGTTTTGCATCATGGACGGTTGAAATCTCCTTATTATGGCTGCCCAGAAATCTTCCCAACTAGGAGATGGTGTACAGAACTCCCACCATTGGAACCAAGTCAAGGCTTTCCCTTCCATAGCCACCATCGCAGCTTGTATCTTTTCTTGTTCAGTAACTCCCTTCAACCCAAAATACCTCTCAACTCTATTGATCCACCCATACGCATCCTCACCCGCAAACAGGGGAATCTCGAGTTTCCGCCATTTATTACCCTTCCTCTCTGATCGCGATTCATCTCTCTCTCCTATATTGCTTCCTTCTTCATCGCTGGATCCAGAAAATCGTCTATGGTGACCAGTTCTTCGGTGATTGCGATCCAGATTTTCCATCACCTCGTCAAACCTTCTTCGATTCTCTTGCCTATCCCCTTCCATGCTTCGTAAGAGATTCCCAAACCCATGCTCCAACGCGTCCAATCGAGCTTCCATTCTTGTTCTTGTGTAAACCATCAACGAAATTCACCCGAGGATCGAGTGCTTTGATACCAGTTGTGAGAATTGGTAGTGTATTGAGGAAGAAACAATGTACTGAATAGTTCTTTATTGAAGTGTATCTCAATTAGGAATAGAAAATACCCAATTGAGGAAGAATGAATTACAAGAATACAAGACTTTGAGAGCCTGTCCTCTCCCTACAGAATTCCAACTGAATAACCGAATGTCTTTTCCTCTCTTTTTCCTATTATTAATAGCTAATCAGTTATGGTAAGTAACAGATAGCCTAACTGTCATCTAGTCTATTGGGCCTTGGCCCATTACTCTTTTTATTTTTTCTTACATTCACTTTCCTAATCGGGGAACTGTTCCTAACATGTACCTCTGTAAATTATTCCCTTGCTATCTCTAAGAAGTCTTATTAGCAAGGTACAATTCCTTATTATTAGATGCACTACTTTTATAGTTACTTTAACCGAGCCAAGAACTAGACAATCTCTCTCATAACAAATGAAGTTCTAGTTACTTTAACCTCACTAGTTTGTTAAAATACTGAGTTTCACCTTAGAGACACCTTCTCCTCTTGCTTAAATATTGGTATACTTTATATGACAGAAAACCCCTTTTTCCTTTTTATCATGGCTTCTTCTCATTTTAATTGGTTCATTAAAAGAGAGATAACAAGTATTACTACTATTTATCTGATAGTGGTCTAATTATTAATCATGAGGTCATCTAAAGTCCTTAAAACAAAACCTTAACTTGGTCCTTTTCAGATTTAAATCCTTCAAGTTATACAGAACCATTTTTTGTGACTCTTTGGCTAAGCCTTTTATCAAACAGTATCCTTGATATATTAATTGAATTGGTAAGCTCTCCACATTTTAGCATCCTACTTTAAAATGAGTATATGACACAAGCTGCCTTGGCTGTATATTATCATATTGCTTCTGTAGTGTGGTGCAGGTATCTATAACCAGGATTAAATACATTGCTTGTATTCTTTGGTAGGCACTTCAGAAGGAATTTTAAAATGGCTACTGTACGCGTAGAGGTGAATTATGAATGATTAAGGGAAAGAAATAGTTCCTAGCGATTGAACAAACATAGGACAGGATATTTTCAGTTTACAATAGAATTGAGATTGGAATTCACCTTTTTTTTTTCCTTTTCCTTCGTTAGAAATTGGACTCCATCAAACAGTGAATTATTTGTTTGGGTGCATCTTAAATTATAGCAAAGATTAAGTGACAGTCAGTTTGAAGTGTTATCCTCCAGCTTTGCTTCATCTTAGTGCTGAATACTTAACATATTTGGCGTAATTGCAATATGTATATGTGATCTATGTACTTATTTTGGAAAATTCAGTCTGTATTTCTTTGTATCAACTCTTTGTTTTTTCAATTGCTTGATCTAGCTGTGGCAGTTGATTTAACTTAGAGCTAGTGAAGGTTATTGCACACCTTCCTTGTGGATTTGAGGACAACGTACTGAGGCAGCACTCGTGTAAATGTAAACAGGAGTATCAACTATCAAGTTAGGTAGGTGGTATTTTGTATAAATTACAGACATGAGATTATTTACTTTGAATTGAACTTGGATATAGCTATAGTAGTTTGTCATGATTATGAGAATTGTCAATTTGTGTTAGTGATGTATTATTGAACTATATGGTTAATAGCGTTGGATGGGTTCAGTTCAATCCATGCCAGAAATGAAACAAATTGCCCCAACGACCTCCTTTCTAATTGGCTGTAATTTTTTTTCCCAGACTGCCATTTTCTTAGACATTTATTTTTCCATAAAGTTTATAGCAGATGTGCTTAAGCAAGTGTGTTTGTGTGTTTTCAAGCCACCTTGGCTGTATATTATCAATTGCTTGTCAAGTGTAGTGCAGATATCTGTCACCAGGGTTAAATACATTGCTTGTATTTTTTGGTATTCACACGAGGTCAACCAATTTGCACATCTATTGCCTTCTCTATTAGTGTGCTTTAATTGTACTTCCTTGTTCTTGCTATTGTAATATGGGGATGCTAGAGGTAATGCCAGTACCCCCTCTCACTTGAGTACATGTGCCTTGCCCGTTAAGGATGTTTATTACTGTGAGGGAATTGCTCTCCAACACAACCCTTCTGTATTCAACTATTTATGTTTCCATGCCAAAGAGAGGCCATGCCATTCCATAACACTGTCACAAAATGATTAGTTAATATAGCATGCAAATCCCATAATCCAGTCTCTCCAAGAAAGATCATGCTAGACCTTTTTTTTATATTTTTTTAAATGTTGTTCAAATAGTATTATTCTGTAGCTAGTCACAAAGCACTTTTTGTGTTACTTAAATTTACTGCAAATAATAGGAGACATGGTTGGGTTTTATTTTTCCCCCTCTCGTAAAAGGTTGGGTTAGATTTATTAATGTTTGAGTTTCATGTGAATCATAAGGGGAAAAAACCATAAACTCGTCAAAAACAAATTTAGATTTTTCTTTTATTTATTTTTATCAAATATAGATAGGTATATGTAAGATATAATAATAAATCTCAGGTATCAAATTACAGTTAATAAATAAAGATAAAGAATTGAATTCGGGCTATGCGGAGATAAGTCCCAAGACTAGCGATAATTTCCTATTTCCTAATCATTTGCCTACTGACCAAAATAGGTAAAATCGATATTTTGACTTATTATCTTACAAATCGTATAGTCTTTGGTCATAATTTTGTTACAAATCCTAGTAGAGGTGTAATATATTAGTAGTAGTGATGATGTAGATATGATATAATATGATGATGATGTAACTATCATCATTAGTGACACGTTACTTCTGTTAGGGTTTATAATAGAATCGCAACAGAGAATTACATTAAATAACGATTTATAAGATAAATGATTAAATTGACAAAAATAAAAGATAGAGGATCAAATTTAAAAAATAAAATAAAGAATCAAAATACCTATTTTATCCCAAAAATATTTGAACAACTATAAGTAAAAAGTAATGTTATTTAAACATAAAATTTTCTTATATAACTCACGTAATTCTCATCATTTTTTTATGTCCTCTCTCTCTTTTTCTTTCTCATAATCAATGACCCACATTACTTTTTATGAGTTATACAAGTCAATGTTTATGTGCAACCAACATTATTGTTGAGCAAATTCTTTGAATCAAGATTCATAATATTTTGTGCCAGTCAAAAAAAAGGCATCATATTTTGTGAAAGTTCTATACTCTTCCAAATAAATTATTTAAATTTTATTACATAATATTACAAATTTAAGAGAAATTCTTAAGTGTTCATATATTAAATTTTGCCTTTCATTTTATATCATTGAATATATAAACTTCATTTATAGCATTAAAAATAGTGGTGGAGCTAGTCTCAAGGTTAGGGAAACATTAGTAATTACAAAATTTTATAATATAAATATATTAAGAATATTATCTTAAGAAATTATTTTTCTTTTAAAAAATGTGTCCATATTAGCTTATTTCATTAAAAAATTAAAATTAATATTAATATTAATATCATGTTGCTCTATTAATTTATTTAAATAATTATAATTATAGCACTTGAAATTCTCATTTCTCAACAAAACTACATACACAAACTAAAATTTTAAATTTCAATAAATTCAAACCATGAAACTGAGAATTAGAAATAGTAAAGGTATATAAAGAGAACAACTAGAAATTTTTAAGTATCAACCCCATGAAAGAGATCAAGGAGGGGAAACCAGATAATTAAAAGAAAAAATGCTAATTAAAGTGGGAAAAAGTAATAGAGACAAATAAAATAAACAACATCAACTCAATAAGTGCATGTTTGGGATAACTATAAAAATTTGATTATTTCAATAATTGATTATTATATAAAAGTTTTTTGTTATAATCGATTATAAGAAGAAAAAAAAATTATGTTTAGATATATTAGTTTAAAAATAATTTTAAACTAATATATTTCGTTTAGATGATATAAAAAAATTATTTTTATGTATTAAATTATCAAAATAGGTATAGAATGAATAAAAAAATTATTTGATTGATTAAAAAAATTATTTAATTGATGAAAAAATGATATTTATATCTCATTATTGAGAATAATCCCAACAACTTTTTCAATAATGCTCAAGAATGAACTTCTCCTTCAACAACTTTTTTCTTAAGAAAAAAATTGTTAATTTTTTTATGTCACGTACCCAAACATAAGACAATAGTGGTGCAATAACTTCTCTCCAATAATAAGCTATTGAATGATTTCAATAATCTGAACTAAACACACGCTAAATAAAAAGTTTTAACATTATCTTAAAGTAAAAATAGAAATTTCTTAACTAAAATCTTAGGATAAGAGTAAAGAAAGTAATGAGTACCTGTAATTAAAGAGAATAATGACTTGATTGTTGTTAATAAAGAGGACAATTTGGGAATAAGGGTCTTTACTCTTGCGGTCTTGCTAATTTGTTTCAAAAAGAATTGAAAAAATCATATCAATATGTTAAGTTTAAACCGTAAGAGGATGTACTATTATCTCTTTAGGGATATATAGTCTTTTAGATTTTTTTTTTAATAATACTGGTTACTTAAAAAAAAAAATCAAGGGGAGAACAGGCTCTCCCTAAGTAGAATGTGGCTTAACCACTAATTAAAAATGTAATTAAAATATGATACAATAATAACTCACATAATTGAAATGGTATATAATTAATAATGTAATGTAAGATATTTTTTTTGCTTCGAAAACGCTTAATGAATTTCTCTAAATTTAATAAAATGGCATCTATCATAATTTCATATTTTCAATATTAACTTTTTTTTACAAGAGCACACACATATCTCTCAATCATTTTGTTTTTTTTTACTTAGGAAACATTTTATGTTAAATTTATTTAAATTTAATTTTAATTCACGACTAGCGTGAAACTTTTTTATACTATTATCTACTTATATATTAGCTCGACCTGCAAACCGTCCAATTTGGCTTAAGGAGGATAGTTCACTAAACCTACCATGGGCTATTTTAATTATTAGCATATAGATAGTCCACTAATAATAGGACCTTTTAACCCAAACCCACAAAATCTCGCATGTTAAAAAGTAGGGTGTCCAATAAGTAAGGTCATTATATGAATTCATGAGTTTTAACTTAACTCAATTTATAAAATGTGGATTAAGTTAGATCTATAAATTTAAATCGGGTTAAAAAATACTCTAACTCACAAAGGTACAAATTGAGTGGCGAGTTTGAAAAATATCGATCCACGTAAACCCCACAACCCAAGTAAGTTTTTTTTGTAAAAAGTCATTTAGTCATATTGATAATTTATGTTATTTTTTCTATGAATTTTTTATACCGTCAATTAAATTTAGGTGTAAGTATTGTAGTCACGTTGAGAATGTGACTAAGAAAATAGTGATTACAAACTCATAAAAGGTCTGACAAATCAATGCGATGAAAATCTAACTGATCGTTTGGATAACAAAGAGTATCATGAGAAAATTGAGAATGAAATAAACGATTATGCCAATTTATATTCTATATGTAATGACAATGACTTCAATCAACTAATGTGATTTGTTAATTATAACTTATAGGATATATTAGCTTGTTTTAGTTTATTTTAAATTTATGTTAGCTTAGTAAGACTTATTAAGTTTATTTATAACATTGACTCATGTTCTTAGGAACAAACTCTTTGGAAGGATTAAAAGGACACAATAAATATATAATTAGAATTGTGGATTGCATATATTTGTTTATAAACCAATTAAAATGAATAAATAACTCAAACAAAATAATATACTTATTTTACTAATATTTCATTATTGGATGCATTTCAATAAAGCTAGAGAACAGAAGCAAGTGTAGAGAAAGTTTTCTTATAAGTATTTGAGTTATGAATAACTTTGTTTAGTTTATTCTAAACTTCATAAGATTTGTTAGTTGTTAATTTGTTATGTACTTATTGACTTATAATGTTTAATTTATTTGAGATTGAGACCTGTTATGTTTGAGTAAATTCGGTTGAGACTTATGATATTAATTTAGTAGATTGAGACATATTATATTCAAAATTGAGACTTAGGCTACGTTTGGTGCATCGTATAAAGAAGACATGATAGTATAAGCTAATACTATCAGGTCTTATTCAATGTTTGGTGCATTCAACTGATAGTATAATGAAATCAGGTCAAATCATTTTATTCTATTCTAAGCTGATAACTCTATCTCCTCCCCTAGTACATGATAAGACATGATAGGATATTTATTCCAATCTTATCCTCAATTTCATTTTTATCACTCCTCTCCCTTACGCCACCACCACCACCACCACCACCACCCCCACCTCCACCGCCGCCACCACCCCCACCACCACCACCACCACTATTGCCACTCCCACCACCATCACCACCATCACCGCCCCCGCCACCATCACCACCACCACTATCGCCACCACCACCACCACCAGCCATTGCTTGCGCCGCCACCACCACCACCACCACCATAAGAATTTTTTATTATTGTTTTCTAATTATTTTAATTTTTATGCTAAAAGATATTTTGATTTTAAAAAAAATATTATACAATTAACTAATTTATCATTTTGTTATCAAATAAAAAATAAGATTATGTCTTATCTTATTAATTATCTATCATATTTTATCTTATCATATCATCTTATCTTATACTATATCTATTATCGTATGCATCAAACATAATCTTATGATATTAATTTATTAGATTAAAATTTATTATATTTGAGATTAAGACTTATGGTGTTAATATATTAAATTTTATATTTTAACCATTTTCATGATTTAAAAAAAAATATCAAATCCACAAATTCAACTCAACTCAACTTACTCTTGAACAGATTGACTTAAGAAAAAAATATCCATAACCTAACCCAATCTAACTCACTACTAAAATAAACAAGTAAGATCTAAAAATGCTACTCAATCCGTCAAACTCACCCAACGGACACCCAAAGAGGTTAGGGTGGGGCTGACCCATGGTAGACCCCTATCCGCAGAGAAAGCATATGTGAGATTTGAAGTCGGTGAGGTCGTCGTGGGTAGTGTCGCCAGGTTGAGGAGAGGAATCGGCATGAGCATGAGCATTGTGAAGGTCCTCTTCTTCTCCGTTCCCTTAGTATCTCTCTTCGTATTCAACCATTTCTCTCTCTGTTTTCTTAGTGTTCTCTTTCTCTCTCAGTGGCTCTGTGTGCTTCCTTTCCTTGGAATCATTATAAACTTGTGAAATTTGAGGATTTTTTTGCTTCTGCTCTGGTCACACAAGCGGCAGCAGGTAAGCATCATCTGCTATTGTTAATGCTAAATGCTGAGCACTTGGAAATATAAGTTTACTTGGATACTTTATGGAATAAATCTGAAATGACTTGAATGTGCTAATTCTATGTGTTATTATTATTTTAGTTGGCTGTACTTGATTGCAGAAGTTGACTATTCGCTTTCTCTGATTTTCATTTTCTGCTTGATGGTTTGAGTCACTGATTTTTGATAATACCAAATCCATCAGCATGTAACTAACAGCACTCACAGGATATCTTCAATTCCACTATCGTGGTTGTTTACTTGTTTTGTTTGATTTGAATTAGCAGAACACATTGAATTAAGATTCACTTCATTTTGTCATCCAAGTGTAAGATTGATGAATTGTCTTGTTCTCTCTGAACTGTAAGTTTTTAACTATTATGGGAAAAGTTTGTTTAAACATATAAGGATACTTTATAATTGTATTGTTAACTTTAAATATGTCTTTAGCATAAGGTGACTAAATTTTTATTAGGGCATACAGAGGAGACCAAGCACCGAGTATGTTTCCTTCTAGTGAGCCTGTCTCAAGTCGTTTTAGTATTCTCCAATCAAGAACTTGTTATAATGTTCTATAAGTTTTCCATATAGCCCCTTCAACTGAAATTTTCACTTTGTTTTATTAGCTCATGTTCTAGCTTTGGTGCAATTTCACAACTGTCACACTTAGTGCCGCTTAAAGGTATGTCTGCTGCATTTCAGAATTGGTTGTGGAGTTGTGGTGTATTTGTCAATAGCCCCAGAAGTTGTATTTGTCCTTTGGCTAAGCTATGCGCATTTATTGGAATATTTTCCTTCTAATTTTATTATAGCATTTCTGCATATTCGGATTTAGTTTTCTCTTGGTTCCAATGTTATTGACCTATCCACATTTCGTAGCTTTAGCTCTCCATCTTTGCATCTTGAAATCAGATATCTGGGGCTTTCTTTAAATTATGCATGTTCAGATATTACACTTGAAAATATTTCATGTCTTTTCTGATGAGTAAAAACTAATTGATGAGTGGAAATATATCGTATCTCTTAATGATGAAAACTGTTTATGAGCCAGCGCCTATCAGCTTGAGCTGTGGGTTAAATTCGTTATTGGGTTATTTCAGCCTCTTTTATTTAGTTTTGAGAAGTTCAAATCTTGTCACGCTGATATTGATAATAGGTGGGTCAATTTTTTTAGTGGGCTAGGACTAGTCTATTTAATCCGTGAGTCAAACTTTTTTTAATGGGCTGGCCCATGGGGTGGGCTAGGGTCAGCCCATTAAATAGGAGGGTCAAATTTTCTTTTTATTAGACAAAAAGAGTTTTTTATTAGTGGGTCAGTCCATGGGTCAACCCTAGCCCACATGGTCTTGTGGGCTTTTGACCCTGTGAACTTTTTTTTGCCTTTGTGGGCTTTTGGCCCTATGGGATTTTTGGCCCTAGCCCTGAGCCCATGACGGCTTTGGGAACCAGTTGGGCTCGTTTGGCCCTAGCCCTATTTTTTTTCTGTGTGAGACACGAATGGGGGAGGCTTTAGGCTGAACCAGTTGATCTTCCTGTGAATGAATTGTTTTTGGAAATATTAGACATTGGTTGCTTTAATGTTGTCACTGTAAGACACCAATTTGGTATCTTGACATATGTATGACACTGCAAGCTGGAAAGAAAAAAACATATCCCAAATGGCATCTTATGTATCACAGTAACTCCCTGCTCCTTGTGTTATTCATCAAATTTCAAAGCAATAATATTTTTTATAAAACCCAATGTCCATTCTGAACACTAACATGGCCAAAGACCAAATTGCTTACATTTTCAGCCAAGATCATGTTACACAGTTATAGTAAGCAATTTAGTCTTTGGCCTATGAATTGACTAGTATATGGCATTATATAGTATATTTTGAATTTATGAGTCAATGAATTGATTAGTGTAGTTAAATTACATGAATTCAGCATGATATTTTGTTGTTTAGGAACCATGGTGGGGTTTCATAATTCTCAGGGACTAATGTGTCCGGTGTTTATTTTCTCAGGGACTAATTTGGAGTTTAATAATAATAATAATAATAATAATAAATCAAACATCAGCTATATATATAATATATATATATATATATATATATATACATACATACATATCCCAATTATAAAGCAATTAAAAAAAAACCAATCAAACCCTGAAACACCCCAACATTCGACGACCCTAACCTGCTCTTGAAGAGCTGAAACCCACTTGGCCACTGCCCCTTCAAGCCGTCCACCATTGTGCTCGTCTGCAGTTGAATGGGTACTGCTCATGGTGCCCAATAGCAGTATGTGGTATGTAATCTGATTTCCATTTTTCTTCTTTCTCTTCGAGGATGAGTTGACTGAGTGTCTGAGTCTGAGCTTGTAATAATGTGATTAAAGGATTGGGCGCCTTGTGTGTCTTGGACATAACTTCACTTTGGGGTTTAGAACTTGTGTGTGGATCAAGTTGTGGTTTTTGTTGTTGTTGTTGAGATATATTTAAGTTAAATTCAACTAGATTTGTTATCGAAATGAATTTGTTATTGACAAGATAAGTCGAAGTATTAATGGGTTTTTTGACTCTATTTTATCATGATCTGAAGTGCTGGTTTAGTTTTTCACTTTTTTGTGGATCTTTGGTGTATATTTGGTGTCTTTGTGACTAGCATATCTAATGTATATGTATTGATTTGTTTTTAATTACTCAAAGAGTGTTAATGCATATGTATTGATTTGTTCAACTATATCTTCTTGATAATCCTGATAAGATTACAGGAATAATTGGATGTCCAATGGATTAATGAATGGGGTTACTACTTGAAATGTCATATTGAATCTCTAATAGCAAATTTATTGACACAATTACACAGAAGCAGCTTTAATTAGAAAGAAACCTGTCTCTATTTTATAAGAATTTCACCTGAGAAAAGCCTTAAAATCAGAAATTTCCCTCTTAAAATGCAGAGTTGACAGGTTATGCTGATAGGCTCATAGCATATACACAACGGATGCCAATGTCCTATTTTATCCTTCATATTACTGTAAGTCTGCATTTTAAGAGTGAAATTCTGATTTTAGGGTTTTTCTATTGTGAATTTATTATAAAATAGAAACAAATTTCCTTCTACATGCTGTGTTATTGTGTCGGGAAAATTTCCATGAGAGATTCAATACGATAGGAAATTGTAAATTAATTCAGCCACACCTCGGTGTTCTATCTCATAGCAAGTTTTTGATTCCTCTTATTTTTTTTGTTCTTTTTTCATTTTCAGGTTGAGTATGTGATTGGTTGAAGCCATAAAAATGGCATTGTGTCTTCCTTTCTCATTCAGCAATAACAGACCAGTCACTTCCCTAGGTTCCAGCTTTTGTCCTGTGACAACTCCTTTTTCCTTTTCCATCAACAGAAAACAAAAAAACCGTAACAACCTCAACAATGTCTCTGTTTCAATTTCCTGTTCCTCTCTCAAACTTGTACGTGACCGTACTCTTGATAGGCATGTTGTTATGAAGAATAAAATTCGGTTTGTTCAAAAACTGAAAACTTTACTTCTTTCTAAACCGAAACATTATCTTCCACTTCACATTCTGTCAAAATGTCGTTCTTATCTTTCTCTTTCTAAGCCTCGTTCCATACTTGCTATGATCTATCGGTATCCATCCATTTTTGAACTCTTCACTATCCCATGGCCACCCACGCCACTCAATGCAACAAAGTTATATCCTCAACTCTGTGTTCGTTTAACTCCAGCTGCAGCTGCCCTTGCTACTGAGGAATTGAATCTTCAAACTTCCATTTCCACTGCGTTGGCAACCAAACTCCAGAAACTTCTCATGCTATCTTCTCACCACCAGTTACTTCTGTCAAAATTGGTTCACCTTGGTCCAGATCTTGGTCTCCCTCCTAATTTTAGATTCCAGTTGTGCAATGACCATCCAGACAAATTCAAGATTGTTGACACTTCCTATGGCCGTGCACTTGAGCTCGTAACTTGGGACTTAAACTTGGCAAAGCCTTTACCGCCCCCTTCATTCCATTCTCTTGGTTTAATAGTTGACCGACCTTTGAAGTTCAAGCAATTGAGACTTCGAAAGGGGCTTAATTTAAAGAGACGTCACCAGGATTTCTTGCTAAAATTTGAAGAAATGCCTGAAGTGTGCCCCTATAGGAACCCTGCTGAGGCTCTGGACAAAGAATCTATTGAGGCAGAAAAGAGATCTTGTGCTCTAGTAAGAGAGGTTCTTGGAATGACTATTGAAAAGAGGACTTTAATAGACCACTTGACCCATTTCAGAAAGGAGTTTGGCCTCCCAAATAAGTTGAGAGGGATGATTTTAAGACACCCAGAACTATTTTATGTGAGTTTGAAGGGGCAGCGGGACTCAGTTTTCTTGGCAGAGGGGTTTGGTGAGAAGGGTGACTTATTGGAGAAGGATGAGGTTTTGGTCTTACAAGATCAATGGATGGACTTGGCTAGGGAATCCAAGAGAATGAGACGAGAAAGAAGAAAGGGTAGGATTGACAAAGATGTTGGCTGCTTGAGTAATAATAATGAAAATAATGAAGATGACAGCGATGTTGATTATGACGACAATTTTGAGATTGATAATTTTAAAGATGGTTATGATGATGGTTTTGAAGACATATTTGAAGACTTGGATTTCGATGCTGAGGATGATGATCACAGAAGCAAGTTGTTTGCCAAAAACAAGAATGGAGAATTTTGGACTGCAGTACCTTTCCCTATTCAAAATGATTATGAAGCACAGGCGCAACCTTGGTAGTTCTCAATTTGAAGAACGTATTTCTTCCTACATAAGTAAAGCCTGGAATGGAGTTTTGAAGTGGTAAAACGGTTTGAGTTCTAGCCTGCATGTACCATATTATGATGGAGATACATCTTGGTGAGTTAAAAAATCATTCAATGTCAGATTATGTATATAATAAGATTTGAGTAAAAGTTAGAAAGTTCTGAGGGGTACATGCTGAAGCTTCCACCACTCGATATTAGTTGTAAATTTTTTTGGATGTACATTCGGCTTGCTGTTTATTCTTTTTCTTTCTTTAGAATGCTAGCTAGCATTCTTTTTCTTTTTATTTCATTACTTTTTTATAACTCATACTATCTAGGAATAGTGATTTTGTAAATAAGTTGTAACTCCGGCTTTAGGGGTTATCTACGAAAATCCGTTCCTCCTTTGGGTGATATAATGCTTATGATTCCAACTGCTGTTTTAAGGTCTGTCTTCTCTGTTCTAAGAATGATCTTGGCAAGTAATTTCTATTGTACATTTTTGAAGTATCGGGTTTGGAAATATTTACTGTCTGTCTTCACATTCCTTTCAAAATATCTGGTGGGTTAAGGTTCCCAGTAGACCTGCACTGCAAGCAGGGAAAGCTTTTTTGCTTGTAATATGCCAGAGAACAAATCACAAACCAAGTCACTTTCCCCTCCCAAGGATGTAAGTTTGTCGTGTGATGATCTGGTACCATGCCTCCTAGCCAAATAATCTCAAAATGGTGTGCCTCTGCTGTTTCTCATGCAATATATTTCTTTCTGTTGGGGGACATGGTTAATTATTTTTATTTTAAGTGCTGATTGTGTATTGAGTGAAAATATGGACAATTTATCTATCTATTTATAATACATGAAGTTTGGCTTGCACGTCGTGGAACTGCCACATCATATCTAATAAACTAAATGGATTATATTAGTTTTAGCTAATGAATGGTTAATAAACCAATCAAAATATTTAGGGAAAAATGCACTATAGATATTCTGTTTAACTAATCCTCTAAAAATGAGGAATTCCTGCCAATGTATGAGTTATCGGAGATTTTAATGTTTTCAACGTTAACCAAACATGATTGGATTTTGATATTAACAAAAACACTTTAAAAGGTTGGTTGTGAAAAAAAAAACACACACACACAAACCCACAAGGGATGGTCCTACAGTTTTTGAGATTGTGAGACTCATGCTCACTTTCAGCCTTCGGTTGGATAAGGTGAGAAAATGAAAAGAAAGAAAATGAGAACAAATGTAGAAAAATATGATTTTATAAAATTACATATATCCCTTTATCATTTTATGTAATAAAATACTAATATATATTTTTTATTTTATATATTTCTAAACCACTCCTCATAAATTATAAAAATAAATAAATTTTACAATGAAATTTGTTTTAAAAAATTAAATTATTTAATATTAACATTTAAATTATAAAATCTGGTTTTAGATTTTTTTTGTTTCATTTAAATTTACATTTTAATATTTACATTTAAATTTGTTTTAGATTGTTTTAAATTAATTTATCATAATTTTTTTTAGATTGTTTAACTAAAAATAATGTGGTTTGTTATTTTTAAATATTTTAAAGGGTGGCACGGAGTGAACCCGAGAATTAGAAAATAAAAATGGATCCCATTGTGGGACCCGCTCAAAGTGATTGAAGACCCAAATTATGACTAATCCGGTACCATTCGGGATCATTACGATCGGGATACACAACATTTTCCTAGTTAAAATATAGGAAAAAGAGTATATAATCATCTTAAATTTTGATCCTTTGCCAAATTGGCATAATAAATTTTAAAATTTTTCTATTTAATCCTTAAATTATAACTATTTTTGTCTAGATGTTGTTAATCTACTAATTGACTTCTGATATGACAGAATCTTAGACTTTCATTTATTTATATATATATATATATATATATATATATATATATATTATTATTAAAATCCTTATTTACATATATTTTACTCCTTGAAAAATAAATAAAATAAACAAAATTTAAAAATTATTAAAAAAAGAAAGTTATGTGAATTTCCCTAAAATTTCCTCGTTTAACGAAAGAATAGAATGGAATTTATGATATTCTCTTCTTAAACAAAATTTAAAGCTTTGTTTTTTATTATTTTATAAATAGCACATCGTCAGTGACCTTAAATCAAGGGGTACATATTCTTATTTAATCAGTATACGGCTGGGCGGAACTTTTTCCATTTTGTGAAAACCTCTTCTCTTATTCTACGCTGTCGTCTTTCTCATCTCACTTTGTTGTTGTGTGTTATGAAATTTAATTTCTGGGTCACCATGTTTTGAGGTGCATTTTTAGTTTTACGTAAATGGGTCAGCATGTTATCCAAACGACAGAAAATCCCTTAATCCAACCCCCCTTTTCTATCAAAGCCCTTAATACACCGTGAGTGAGTTTCCTTAGTAAATTGAGCTTCAAACCCCACAACACTTTGTGAAATTATATAAAATATTTGTGGGTAGACTTTGCTTACAATAAGAAAAGTTTAACATCTACTAGAGAAATACTTTGTGAACACGAAGACGAAAATTAGTTTCATCATCGGAAAGTATGAAAACATCCCGTAATGTTAAAAAAAATATGTAATAACATTTGTGCATGTGTTGTATAACTAGTATAGTTACCCGTGCAATGCACGGAATAACACGGATAACTTCATTTGTTTTACTGTTTATCAAGTTTTTCTTTAATTCTTATTTTTTTTAATTGTCTTTATTTTTGTTATAGATAGTAATAGTAATAATGAATTAAAGTTTTAAAATTTTAAATTTGTACAGCTAATTTAAACTATAATTACATAACTTTATCACATTACTTAGTTATTTAAGTAAAACCATAATGTATATCATTACCATACATTAACCTTAATACTATATCATCGTGATAAGCATTAATGTTTATTTTGATCCAAGTCAGAATGTAGGCGAACATTCAACTCTGAAAAACTGTATATGTAGCAATTGCAGCAATATGGAGTTTGCAGCCTTTTTTTTGTTAAACTATTATGTGAAAATATATGCATCTTTATTAATTTTAAAAAATAAAAGTTGACAAAGTAAAATGAAGAAAATTTTCTTTTTTTGGGTGAGAAGTTCATCTCAGGTATATAAATTATCTTTTAAAATATGTAAAATTATGTGAGTTGTATTAAAATACATGCATCTTTATTTATTTTAAAAAATAAAGGTTGATAAAGTAAAGTGGAGAAAATTTATTTTTTTAAATCAGAAGTTCACTTCAAACATGTAAATTATCTTTTAAAATGTGTAAAATTAGGTGAGCTGTGTTAAAAATATACACATATTTATTAATTTTAAAAAATAAAAGGCTGATAAAGTAAAATGGAGAAAATTTATTTTTTTGGGTGAGAAATTCACCTCACACATATATATTATCTGTTAAATGTGTAAAATTATGTGAATTGTGTTAAAAATACACGCATCTTTATTAATTTTTAAAAATAAAAGCTGACAAAGTAAAATGGAGAAATTCTATCTTTTTGAATGAGAAATTCATCTAAAGTATGTAAATTATCTTTAAAATATATAAAATTATGTGAGCTGTATTATTTTTTAAAATGTCTAAAATTATGTGATTTGTATTAAAAGTACATGCATATTTATTTATTAAAAAATAAAAGATTGATAAAGTAAAATGAAAATTTTTACTTTTTTGAGTCAAACATTTACTTCAAACATGTAAATTATCTTTTAAAATGTATAAAATTATGTAAACTGTGTTAAAAATACACACATTTATTAATTAACTTTTGATGAACAAATTAATTAAACTTTTCTGTTTTTCATATCAAGATTAAACTCATTAATTAATCTATAAATTTCAATAATAAAAATCTCAATTTATTTTCTATTATTCACCCCATTTAAAGATCATTTTAATTATATATTCAAGTAAGGTGTTCATCCCATAATTTAGATGAGTATATTGCCATATAAAACTTTTACTCAGTGAAATATTTAAATATTACAGAATAATACATATCACCGTTAAAAAATGATGTTGTAAAAACAAAATTAATTTATCTAATTTTTTAATAATAAATTACATTTTAATTTATGGCCTTATTAACCCCATCTTCAAGAGTATACTAATCTGATTTTTAATGTCACAATTCTATCATCATCCATAATCATTTTTTTCCTTCTTTTATTGAAGTGTGTTTTTTTCTTTTCAACTTTTAACAAACATCTATTAATTAATATCGTGTAATCGATCTATTCTCATTATTTTTTTTTCTTGCTACCAAAGAAATAATGAGTGATTGTATTTGTGTCTCTCAGTTTTAAATCTACTTAGTACAGTAATACAAATGACTTCTACTCAACGTTTCTTTTATCATTACCTATCAAAGATGTGAAATCTCCAACATGTAAAGAAAGTTTCAGACGTTGTAGCAAAGATCACAAAGCAAACCACGTTGCAATGCAAAAGATATTAATAAACTTAGTTTTACCAATTATCTTACATAGGACCCCACCTAAATTAGAATGGAAGTTTAAAAAAAAAACAATAGCAATTGACGATCAATGTTAAAAAAAAGGAAAAACTAAAACAATGTACACAGACCGAATGGGCAGTGGTATTAGCAGCCACATCTTCCAAGGCAGGCTTGTAAAGGTTGTGATAGGCACGACTCAATGCCAAGACCTCTTCAGGTGAAATGACAAACCATTTCCACAACACATGAATATCTTTACTGCAAATCCTGATGGCTATGTTGGCCAAAGCAACATCAACATCTGCAGGTTCCAACATCCAATAGTACACAGTCCTCTGTTTTAGTTTAGACTCCATTATTCAAAGTCATGAGGTTAAAACAAAACTATATGAAATTATTGACAAAATCATGTTCTAATGCACCTGAAAGTCACCTGAGAGCTCAGACTTACAGAGTTTGATGAGATCCACTTGGTGAAGTTTCTGTTAGCAGCACAAGACCTCCCATACACAAAGTCTATATCAGGAAGAATAAACAACCCAAGGCTCAAGCGGCTGACGCACAGTGAGTTAGTTAAGGCAATGTAATTAGTAGCCTCCCTCGAATCAGTATAAATAGAGGAGTGGAGGGAGAGTTAGGTATTCATTCAGTTGGTTAGTTGGAATTCGGTTGGAAAGGCTAGGCTCTCGAATCTCTAGCAGTTTATTCTCTTTCTTTCTCTCTTCTTTTCTCTCTTTTATTGTAGTGTGGATTCTTACTCTGTAGAGAGCAATATCTCTCAAAGATTCAGTAATATACATACAGAATTATACAGAATCATTCTTTTCTGTTTTACTAGTTATAACACAGGTATCAAAGCTCTTTTCTGGGAGTGGTACATGGTCCATACGCGAAGAATAGAAGCACGCATTGAGTTTCTTGAGCGCGGTTTCTCAAGAATTGATAATCTAGAACGCGGAATCGATGAATTGAGACGCGATCGCAATGTTGATCGCCGAGAACGCCAAGAATTGAGGCGAATTGTGGAGGAGGAACAAGCGGTAACACAGAGGCAATTGGAGGAAAATCGGAAGCAACTTGAGGCGATTTTGGCTCACCTCCAATGAAATTCGAGTGATAATAGCAATCACGATAAGGAAAATCACAGAGGTGAAGAGGAAGAAATGATCGGTGGAAATTTTGAAGATCCGAAGGGAGATAAATGGAGGAAGCTCGAAATCCCGATTTTCACCGGCGATGATGCGTATGGCTGGGTGAACAATATTGAACGCTATTTCGAGATGAAACGCGTATCCGATCGTGAGAAATTGCAAGCCTCGATGGTTGCGATGGAAGGCAAAGCCCTAAATTGGTACCAATGGTGGGAGTTCTACATAGAGAATCCAACATGGGAAGAGTTTCGAACAGCTATCATAGAGAGGTTCCAACCCTCAATCACACAGAATCCGTTTGAGATGCTGATGAGTATCAAGCAAAATGGTACCGTGGCGGAGTATCGAGAGAAGTTTGAGCTCTATTCTGGACCATTGAAAGGAGCCGATCCAGAGTATGTGAAAGGAATATTCTTAAATGGATTGAATGATTTGATTAAGGCAGAACTGAAGTTGCACTCGTTGAAAACTCTGCCAGAAATGATGAAATTTGCTCAACAGGTGGATGAGAGGAATGAATTGTTGAGTAAGGGGGTGATGGCCGTGAGCAAAAGTGGAGGAAACAATCGGAGTTATTCTACTACACGAACGGTAACATGGGATCCAGGAAACAAAGGAATTTTTCAAGGCTCGAGGAGCAGTAGAAGTGTAAATTCAAGCACTGATTCCACTAGCCTGAAATCTACAGGTTCATACCGAGGAAGTGAATTTAAGTTTGTGACTCCAGCTGAGAAGGATGAAAGGAAAGCAAAGGGGTTGTGTTTCAGATATGATGACAAGTTTGGTCCAGGGCATGTGTGCGCCAATAAACATCTGCTATTGTTGACCTTAGATGAAGAAGAAAAAGATGAAGGAGCAACCGAGGAGGAAATTAAAAACACTGAGGCAGAGCTTAAAAACCTGCAACTATCTCTTTATAATATCACAGGGCTCACTTCAAAGAAATCCATTAAGATGTGGGGAGAGGTAGAAAACAAGAAAGTAACAGTGTTGATTGATTGTGGGGCCTCGCATAACTTTGTCTCATCCTTACTTGGTGGAAAGGGAAGGTCTGCAAGTGAGGGAAACAGCCCCATACACAGTGGAGGTGGGAGATGGTAGGAAGATACGATGTGAAGGGGTTTGCCCAAATTTGAGAGTGAAAATTCAAGGTTTGGAAGCGCAACAGAACTTCTACATCTTTGAATTAGGTGGTGTTGATGTGGTGTTGGGAATGGAGTGGTGGAAAGCCTAGGGAGATCAGGGCAAATTTTAAGGAACTAACATTAAAGTTACCTTCTCCTAAGGATACTTTAGTGTTAAGAAGGGAACCAACAATGGCCAGAGGGGTAGCTTCATTAAAATCCGTGATGAAAGCCATCCATGCAGAGGGGCAGGGATTCATAGTGGATTATCAAAGTCTGCAATTAGAAGAAAAAGTTGAACCAGAAAAGGTGGAATGGTTGGCAACAGTATTGGATAAGTTTGGGGAAGTTTTTGAAGAACCGGAAGGTTTACCACCATCACAGAGGCAAGATCATGCAATTGTCCTCAAAGAAGGTGCCAACATCCCAAACTTGCGGCCATACAAGTATCCACATTATCAAAAAACTGAAATAGAAAAATTGGTTGATGATATGCTGAAATCAGGAGTTATAAGGCCTAGTGTTAGCCCATACTCCAACCCTATTATACTAGTTAAAAAGAAGGATGGAAGTTGGTGTTTTTGCGTAGATTATAGAGCTCTCAATAAAATAACAATTTCGGATAAATTTCCTATACCCATTATTGATGAGTTGTTGGATGAATTGGGGGGGAGCTACAATTTTTTCCAAACTTGACTTGCGATCCGGATACCATCAAATTAGAATGAAGGAAGGGGATATTGACAAAACTGCATTTAGAACACATGAAGGTCATTATGAATTTGTGGTCATGCCCTTTGGCCATACCAATGCACCTTCAACATTTCAAGCCCTCATGAATGCAGTGTTAAAACCTTACCTACGAAAATTTGCTCTAGTATTTTTTGATGATATATTGGTGTATAGCAAGACTAAAGAAGATCACATTAAGCATCTGCAGGCCGTTTTATCTCTGTTGCAACAGAATCAACTCTTTGCTAATAGAAAAAAAATGCACATTTGGGCAGAAACATTGAATATTTAGGCCATATTATATCAGGAAAAGGGGTAGCAACAGACCCAAGGAAACTAGAGGTAATGAAGCAATGGCCAGTTCCAAAAGATATCAAGTCCTTGAGAGGTTTCCTTAGCCTCACTGGATACTATAGAAGGTTTGTAAAAGATTTTGGTAAGATAACCAGGCCCTTAACACTGCTCCTGAGGAAAGATGGTTTCAGTTGGAATGAGGAAGCTCAAGAGGCTTTTGAGTTATTAAAGCATGTCATGGCCGAACTTCCAATATTGACTATCCCAGATTTCTCTAAATCATTTGTCATTGAAACCGATGCATCGAATAAAGGGATAGGGGCAGTATTAATGCAAGAAGGCAGGCTTGTAGCATTTTTGAGCCAAACACTATCGGACAGAGCACAAAAGAAATCTGTGTATGAGAGGGAATTAATGGCCATAGTCATGGCAGTGCAGAAATGGAGACACTACGTGATGGGGAGACATTTTGTTATACACACAGATTAGAAAAGTTTGAAATTTCTGACAAAATAGTGGGTGTTGGGTGAGGAGCAGTTTAAATGGACTTCCAAACTAATGAGATTTGACTTTGAGATCAAGTACAAGCCCAGAAATGATAATAGAGCAGCAGATGCTTTATCTCGCGAGAATGACTTATGCTTGCCATTTCTATGGTGTAATTTTCTGAAATTGAAGAATGGGAAGAGGAGATTCTTCGAGGATCTGACGGTTACGGTGGCATCATCCAAGACCTAATTAGAGACCCGCTTGCACATCCAGGGTACACTTTTGCAAACAAGAAGTTGATGTACAAAGGAAAATTAGTGTTGCCTAAACAGTCCCCAAAATTTCCTCTTTTGCTCAAGGAATTTCATAGTTCAGCTATTGGAAGTCATTCCGGTTTTTTCAGATCATATAAAAAAGTATCAGCCTTGGTGTACTGGGAAGGCATGACGAAGGATATTTAGAAGTTTATGGCTACTTGTGAGATCTGCCAACTCAACAAGTACCAATCATTATCCCCCGCGGGTTTGCTGCAACCTCTCCCAATCCCTATTCAAGTTTGGGCAGATGTTTCAATGGATTTCGTGGAAGGATTACCAAAGGTTCAAGGAAAAAATGTTATTCTAGTAGTGGTGGATAGACTTACCAAATATGCCCATTTCTTCCCACTGGGTCATCCTTTCACAACAAAAGAAGTTGCAGAAGTTTTTATCCGAGGTAGTGAAGCTACATGGTTTTCCTTCCACCATAGTTTCTGACAGAGATAAGGTCTTCCTTAGCCAATTCTGGACTGAACTTTTTCGCTTGGCTGGTACTAAATTGAAGTTTAGCTCTGCCTATCACCCTCAAACGGATGGGCAGACTGAAGTGGTTAACAGGTGCCTCGAGACTTATTTGAGATGCTTGACTGGATCAAAACCCAAACAGTGGCTAAAATGGCTTAGTTGGGCCAAATTTTGGTTTAACTCCAACTATAATAGTTCAACCAAACTCACCCCTTTTAAAGCTCTGTATGTTAGAGACCCACCCCTTCTTTTGAAGGGAACCACCATACCATCAGCTGTGGAAGAGGTTAATTTGATGACCGAAGAGAGGGATATACTCTTGCATGACCTTAAGAGCAACCTCCTTAAGGCTCAAGGACAAATGAAGGCTTCAGCAGACAAGCGTAGGAGGATGTCACTTATGAAGTGGGTGAGTGGGTTTACTTAACGTTACAGCCATACAGGTTGAGGTCATTGGCAAAGAAAATGAATGAAACATTGAGGCCTCGATTCTATGGGCCTTATCAGATTTGCAAGAAAATTGGGCAAGTGGCCTACCAATTAGAACTTTTGACAGATAGCAAAATCCACCCTGTCTTTCATGTTTCCTTTTTAAAGAAAGCCCTGGGTCCATCAGTGGTGCCACAACCACTACCTCGAATCCTCAGTGAAGACTTGGAGCTGCTAGTTGAGCCAGATCAAGTGTTGGCAGTCTGAACAAGGGCAACAGGGCAAGCAAAAGTGTTGATCCAATGGAAGAGTTTACCCGAGTTTGAGGCAGCTTAGGAACCCTATGAAGTGATTCAGAAGCAATTCCCTTCTTTCCACCTTGAGGACAAGGTGAAACTTTTGGGGGGGAGTATTGTTAGCAGCACAAGACCTCCCATACACAAAGTCTATATCAAGAAGAATAAACAACCCAAGGCTCAAGCGGTTAACGCACAGTGAGTTAGTTAAGGCAATGTAATTAGTAGCCTCCCTCGAATTAGTATAAATAGAGGAGTGGAGGGAGAGTTAGGTATTCATTCGGTTGGTTAGTTGGAATTCGGTTGGAGAGGCTAGGCTCTCGAATCTCTAGTAGTCTATTGGTGTAGTGTGGAATATGATTAAAAATTAATATTAAAAACAGTTGTCAAGTTCCACCAAAAATACAAAAACCTTGCAACTAGTTGTAATAAGCAAGGGTCGATCCACAGAGAACCAATTTAATTAACACTATCAATCTAATTCCTAAATTAAATTCTGATGAAAAATAAACAGTAAAATTAAAAGGGGAGTTTTGTTAATTAAAACTAAAAAGAGAAATTAAACTTAAACCAAAGCAGTAAACACAAATTGAATTATCAAGTTAAAGATATTGGTTAAGAGATGGAATCCACCACTAGATTTATATGATTATGCCAACTTACATACCATTTATACCAATATGATCAATTATGTTCTTATGTGACTGTGAGATAAATCCCATGTCTTCCTTAAGTTTCGCTTAATTCAGCAACCGCTCAAATCAAACCCTAACTATTAGTTATTTGTAAAGCAACCGCTCTTACACCTACCTAATGATTGCATTAAAAATTAGAAAACCAATCACACTAAAGTCTAATCAAACACCGGGATTAAATTACTTAGATCATATGTCTCACTAGTCATACCACCATAACCGCGCATAACAATCCTAGTTTTACTACTCATGAAGTTTGGCAAGAATATAAAAACCTTTATATTGATTTAAGAATAAAAACATATGAATAAAAATATAATTGTATTGATATAAAGAGATATGCAAGATTCACATAATCAAAACTAGAGTTTCATCTTCCCTTAACCAATCAAGGAGTTTAGCCACACATGGCAAATTCAAAATCACAAGAAAAATTAAAGAAAAACATTGTTCAAAACAAAAGAAGAAAAGAAAAACTAAAGATCAAATTAGTTTCCAAAGCTTGAGGGTGATTGATCTTTGATCGCTCGAATCCGAGTCTCCAATCCTCAACCGAATCTTTCCCCTTCTTGGTCTTTGTGTTTCTCTCAGTTTTCTTGACGGCTCTCTCTGTTCAGCCCCCCTTTAGGGACTCTAAGCAACCCTGTTTATAGGTTTTCGAACCTAATTTAGCATTAAAACACGAAATTAAACTTCTGGGCCGATAACACGGCCGTGTCATATTACACACCCGCCAACCCGTGTGTCGATTTTGATGATGATTTCCTATTCCAAAGTCAGAGAAGAACACGGCCCACCCCGTGTCATTTGACACGGGCCATGTTCTCGGTCAAGGCTTGAAATTGACTCTTCCTCGTGAAGTCAGAGAAGTACACGGCCTACCCCGTGTCATTTGACACGGGCCGTGTTGTCCAAAATCTTCCAGTCTTCAAAGTCAGAAGAGTACACGGCCTACCCCGTGTCATTTGACACGGGCCGTGTTGATCACTTTCTTCAAATCCAACCTTGATTCTTCATGAATGCTTGTCCTCCTTTGCTTCTAGGGGTTGATACTGATTCCCTTAAGTCTTTTAACTCTCTTCTCAATGTTTCAATATCAGTGGACTCCATCACTCATAAATCTCCTAAAAATCACAATACGTTTATGAATGTTTATAACCACATTTAAGCATAATTTCACAATAAACATCCAAAGACAACTCTAGATCAGAAACTTAGCTAAATGTCAACAATTAAGCACATATGGAATCCAATTAGATTAAACAAAGAACATTTAAGAGCTGAAATTATTAACAGATCATCTATTCTCTTTCTTTCTCTCTTCTTTTCTTTCTTTTATTGTAGTGTGGATTCTTCCTCTGTAGAGAGCAATATCTCTCAGAGATTCAGCAATATACATACAGAATTATACAGAATCATTCTTTTCTGTTTTACCAGTTCTAATAGTTTCCCATTAGCTTTTCCAAGTTGTTGCCTCTGATGAACATTTCTAAGACCCATTATTGCTATAACGGTCTACTCATCAGTCCCCATCCTGCAAACCCATTAAAATATTAAATACTATATCATATACTTCGCCAAAGATATATCATATTGATAAACTATTCTTCAAGGAAAAAAAAGCATTGTAAAGATTATGGAGCCAATTTTTTCCATCATAAGCCCAATCAATCGAAATGAAACTACATTTTTTTAAGAATTGGGTAGAGAAATACCTTGAAAAGCATTTTGAAGAGCTTCTGCAACTGTTAGACGTAATGGTGAATGGGAGGAATAATAGTAATCATAGTTGACTGATATTTTCCTCATTATGGAGCTGGTTGTGATGAAGTTTTTATTTTACTTTATCTTCCAAGAGTTTCCACATTATTATCAACAAAGAGACTGTTAAAACCACCACAGCTTATTCACAACTAAAGAATTTCCGCAGAATAACCCTTCCATAAGATTTACTCCAAAATCGTACCAGTAGGCATGTATGAGTATAATAAGATAAAGAGAATGCAAGGAGCATACCTTATTATTATTGTTTATCTGAAAAATGAGAGAAAACCCGTATTTTAATTGATCAAATTTAAAAAGAGACATGGTTCCTTGCCAAAAAACGTATACGGACACTCTACACAAAGAAGCACATACCATGACTTTCCATTTCTTCATGTTCCACATAATTAGTGAAAAGAAACCCAGGTTGTCAAAGTTGTAACAATAAAATGCAGGATCCCCTGACCAATGATATTTAACCAATAATTTCATCATTGAGTCCAAAATCATGATAGAAAAATGTACAGTTCATAATTGGACTAACATACGTGTTAAAATAGAGGATTCAATCACCAAATACAATTAATTTACTACTCTAGCAAACAATTCAATATTTAAAATCTGATAAATACCCTCTAGATGCTGCTTCAGACACAAACATTGGTTGTAGAGGACTACACTTTATGTCCAATACATTTTAAAACCACAAATGTCAAAGAGATGAAAAGCAATGCACAAAATACATTTCAGCAACGGATCTATTTTCTAGCACCTTTCTTGCAATTACCACATAAAAGATTGTGTCCACTTTGAAAAATAAGACATAGTTGGAGGCATAACTGTTTCCTAACTAATAATTAGCTCAGGTTTACTTTAGACATATGAAATAGGATCTTATTGGCTTGTTATGATATTTGTATCTGATTTTTTATCTACTAATTGGGTATAGCTAAGTGGAATAGGTACCTGTCCAGGTAGAGATCGTTCACCAAGGGACCAAAGATGGTGGGTAAATTCAGCCTGTGTGTCTGCTAATTCCTGATGCAAATGAGCTCTAGATATATTCGCTCTATCAATTTTTCTTCTACCTCAAGGCGTTTTTGCTCCAAATCCAACGGAACCATCTCCCTCTCGAGCTTATCTTCTCCAACTACATCCCATATTATCTAAATTCATTTGAAATTTGGGAAAAAAATTGAAATGTATGTCTCTCTCAGCCTCTTGCTTGCAGTTCATGTAACAGGAATCCACATGAAGTTTCTGGCAATGCAGAGTGGGTGGTGTAGCAGACTGATCATCTCCTAGTTCAGGTTGATTAGTAACTGTAGGTTCATCTCCCATTTGCTTTGTGCTTGCATCCTGGGAACTTTCCCTAGGCATGGTTTTTGGAATGCTACTGTTGATTCCAAATTTGACATGAGCCTTACTTGAGGTTTTTAAATTGTCAATTGGAGAACATAGCACAATGTTTGATAGTGAAACAAAAGGCTCGTTCAATGAGGAGGAGGGGCCCTTAAGCCTGCTGTCATCCATCTGCTCAGTGCATGCAACAATGAGAAATGGATTGAGCTACATCCTATATGCTACTCTGCCTCTACACCAAGAGAACTCCTTCTACCATGCATCCAATCTACCTAATAAACATAGTGCCAAATTAGGCACCAGACTGCAAACAGGAAAATTGACTACAATAGGTAACAAATCATATTTATGAGCTTTGCCAAACTTCCAATCCTATACGTTTTGGATTATAGTTTCCTAATAAAAGCAAAAGCCCTTTAAGCAAAGAGTGTTGCTCTTAACATGCCTCCACCCTACTCAAGTTGATAAAATAAGTGTAATGTATGCACATATAGATATGGGCTAAAGTTTAACAATTCAACACTGATAATTCACAACTACTAAAGAAAATTAAATTACAGGAAGGGCATGTACAAACCAATTGATTAAAACCATCTTCAAAACTTACATCTAATCAAATAAAAAACCACAAAAGAAAGACTTCATAAGAGGTTGGAAGCCTTACAAACTCATCCAAAAACACCATTTCAATGGCACTCATAACTGAAAGATTGTTGAAGCTCGGCAGGTACCAGACACGGATAGTATGAACCTTCAACCTCCAAGCTTCCCTCTCAGACACAATTTAGCTCAAGGCATCAATGGGAGGAGCCATATCAATAAACAACCAATAATAAGGCAACAGAAACTTTCAAAAGGATAAGGAGAGTAAGGCAAGCACACAACCAACAATTAATACCAATCTATTTATATAGACCCCATCTACTATAAACCCCAAAAATTTGAATTTCAAATCCAAGAAATGGAGAGAATTAGAAAGTCAACATCAATAGAGCAACAAAAATGAATATATGATTAGTCAGTCAACTATAAATAAACACGGAACCCTCATTCACAAATTCATAAATTTCAAAAAGGTAAAAAAAATTTAACATCAACAATAATCGACAAGTTAGAAGATTATGGTGCTTTTGCCTTGCTCCTGAGTGAGAGGTTTGAGAACTTGCAAGGGGTTTGGGAATTGCTGTAGATGAATAGTAAAATTGGTTTTACGTATATATATATAGTGAGTTTAATTAATGAGTTTAATTACTGTAGATTAATTAATGAGTTTAATCTTGATACATTTATTAACTTTAGATGTGCAAATAACATTTTTTCTAATAAAAACCATTCTTGGCCTTCCAACTAAAAGCTTAAACTCATAGATTGAGTTGTTCCTTGATATTAGCTGAGTTTGCTTAGCAAATATATATGTATATAGTCAGCTTACCTGTCCCAAATCCACAGCAGGGTTGAGACTCTGTCCACAATCAAGGGTAATATCTGTTTGCAAAAATCTGGCTTCTCCAGTCAGAAGATATCTATTTCCACTTGAGAAATAATCTTCATTATTTAGGGTAGTATTATATGATAATCTGGTTCAGTTACTTTAGTAATATGGATTGTGTGACAATATCACATAAGTACTTGACATTCAAGGGGAGTAACTTCCAATGGACATGAGAAAATACCATTTTGATTTGAGAAATGCATAAGAAACAAACTACCCTCACTCACTGCAGCACCAAAATTAAGGTAACTCTTGGAATTATTACTGGGTACATAAAATGAAGATGCTGATAAGTTCACAGCTTGCATGTATGCCTGTACATTGATAAACTGTCAGTAACATGGTAATTAAATATTTTTGCATGTGGGCTAGGAAAATAAGTAGAAATTCTCTGCCCTCAACTCCATTTCCACAGTTTACTGCCAGAATATTTTCTTAATTAAAAGGGACCAATTATGTTCTCATAAATTATGAGTATGCTAAGTGCCATCTTCCACATACTAAAAGACCCTAACAGGAAAAAGCTTGAGGCAATATATCTCATGCACAACTATAAATACTAAGATACATACATCAATATGAATTTGAGGCAATATATCTCATGCACAATTATAAATACTAAGATACATGTATCAATACGAATTCAAAAACATAAGTTTATAAACCTTTCAGCAAGAAGCAGTGAAATTTAAACATAAATAGTTTGCCCATGTGGATCATAAAAAGAGAAAACAGTTAAACTACCAGTTCCTTTTCATGTTACTTGCATGATTATGAAGAAAATAGGTTTTATCTTCTAGGAATAGTGTTTTGAATATATTCTTTATAAAGATGCAAACACAAATCATAGGTGTAAAAACAGAAGCTTCAATTGATTCATTCCTTCTCCAACAATGCTGAGAAAGAAAGAAGGAATTATCATCAAGATCTATAAGTAAAAACACAATATCAAATGTCAATCTGCATTACAATTATAAATGTATAGGTGTAAACAAATTTTTTATTTCTTAATTTTGATAGGGCAAAGGTAGTTAGAATTTATATATCTTTTATAAATCGAAAGAGAAGTGGGAATTTCTGGCCAAGGGAGTTTGTCCAGTGAAGCCAGCAACTCTTTCCACATCTTTAGAACTAAATCAATACAAAGATCAGTGTTATATCACCATTAAGAACTATACGCAGAGAAGATTAATTTATGTACATGTCACATAAGAGAAAAACTTAAAGTATTCAAAATGATTAAGGGCCAGAAAGAGCTAGCACAATACCTGCATTTTGGGAAGGGTTATCCATTTTTCACTATGACCCAAAGCTACAGAGCAATTTGGAATTTCCAAGAAACCGATGGTAGCACACACATTAGAGCAAACAAATAGCTTGACAAAATTCTAAGTAAGGAGCGCCTGACATTTTTCCCATCTGTTTTCTACAAAACATTATAGAAACAATATCAATTCTCAGAATATCATAATGCCCCATTTATAAAAACTACACTCAGAAATCATATTTATCACTACCCTCAAACTATACTCGTTTTTAGTTCATACTATTATCTTAATAACTAAAGACTTATAATATGGCACAACAGCTTAGCCATCAACTAATAAAACAACTATGCTAAACTAATGTATTCTCCTATTTAATACTTAAATCATTGACATATACAGAAAATTAAATGAATCCCTTTGTAAAAGGACAATTATTTTTAAATACCATGCTTTAGAGATTTGGGAAGAGTGGAATAAGGATTTGACTTTTCATTTTCACTTTCAATACTGGGATTGGATAATGTTTCTTCATCATCCTTGTCATATGATACCTAAAAGGTTAAAGTTTATTAAAAAGTTGGAATAGTTAATATTAAAAATCAATGGCAGTTGATGTTAAAAACTTAGAGACCCTATAATCTCAAGTTAGAAGTGGATAATAAATACCAAAATTCAGAAGGTAAAAAAAGAGAAGAACACTGACCTAAACAAACAATCAAACATACGGCAGACATATCTTTCATTCGAAGTGTAGGATAAAAAAAAAGTCACAATCCTAAATTAAACCATTTTCAGAGAAACTTCAACCCAAAAAAAAATTATTTTTTCTTAATTCAATCTCTTTTCAAGAACTAAACCACCAATTTAGGCTTTAAGGGGTTGAAGCCTTGAAGGAGAACTGTAGTACAATCCAAGGAAATGATTAAAAGACTAAACATAAACCCAAAAGCAAGAGCATATATGAAAGGTGAAAAACTGCAAATGCCATGTTAGAATCTATCTGACCTTCTTTTAAGCATATAACAGTTCTAGTGCATCGAATTCGAATGTATTCAAATTTGGGAGTTCCACCGAAGAGCTATCTTCTTTGTCACTTGAAGCAGAACAAATTTATGCTGTGGACTTGCAATCAGTGGTGGTGGAATCCTCGTCGTCGACCGCCATCAGACATGCCGGCAACCAGAGCTACCGCTCCCTGCCTCTGTTGCGCCAGCCATCACGAGAAGAGAAAAACAAAAGCATGGTTGTGTGAAGAGAGAATCCAAAAAATGGAAACAGAATCAAGATTAAAATTTTGAATGAAAAGAAAAAAAGGAGGAGGAGGGGGGAAGGTGTCACAATAAACTAACAATGCTGAAATTAAAATGCACCTAATATTTTTTTTTTGGGATAGATTGAAACTAACCAACACTTCTAGTGAAGTCAAAAACAAATTAGCACATCTTGTCTCGTTATATATACATGTTCACTCTCCAAACATAATTGACCATCCATTAGATTAGTCAACAAAATAAAAACACTAACAATCTTTAATTGAAGTAACATGAGACTGATAGAGAAGAATCAAACCTAATGATAATCTTCAGAGGGCACCAATAAACAAATATTACTAAGTATGTATTATTGAAGTAACAAACTTGACAAAACAGTGAATATCATTCTAATGCCCTCCTTTCCTTTCAATCGATTGATGTCTTGATCAATTTCAAAGCATTACAAAAAGTTGAGACCCCAAACTATTTCTCATATTGGCACTCAATTTGGATTTCTCATATTGGCACTCAATCAGAACTCAAATGACACTCACATCCTTACAAAAACACCCCACTTGATTACTCCACATTCCACATTGACAACCTTTCGTGTTACTACCTATAAAATTGAACCAAAATTTTATCATATCTAGAATTTTATAACATTCCTCAATTGTCATTTTGTCATTACAATTTAGGGATTGTCAAGGAAAGTAACTCTGTTTTGATTAGTGGAGCACTCTTCCTACTAATGACGGGTCAATTTTTCAATCTCAAAAATATCTATATTGAAAGTTAATGATAGCTTCTTTTTCTTAAACAATGAATCCCTTTATAGAATTAATGACACTTTTTTTACATAAGAATAAATAAAATAGGGCTCGTTAACGGAAGTAACCTTCTTGCCCTTTTAAGTTCCAAAAAAATCTTCTTATATAATTGTGTATAAAATGAATGTAATTCTGACTAAACAACCCTATTTAAATATTTCCCTAAAAAAATGGAATGGCCTATTATGTTTAATTTTAATTTCATTATACAAATGGTGATTGAAGCAAAAGCCCACCCATTTCAGAACCTGTTAAAAAAAGATCGAATGCTGAAAAATAAGCCCGTGAAATGCTTAAATAGTATACTAAGAGTTGAAATAGGCTTACGGCTATAAATGGCAGTAGCTTAAATTCACATCATACATCATGTAAGGAAATTGCTTTATTATAACAAATGTTTAAATAGACTCGTAGCTAACTAAATGCACAACTGATTGGTCATAAAAATTATAAGGCTTAACTCCAAGAGCAGAGAAGGACTAATTGCATTGATACAAATCCTTTCAACAAACTGCTAGCTTGATAATGATTTGAGATTATCTCTTAGACAGATCGAGAAGCCTTTATATTGATTACACTACCTTGTGATCAAATTAAGGACTCAAAATTAATTACAACTATCGCAATTATAATGGTTACAATTCATAGTTACATTTATTTTTTTACTTTGAGTCAGGCCAAGGGTGAAAGAAAACAAAATAATCAAAAGCCTCAAAGGCTCATAAGTAGTCTCAAGGTCTTATCAATATGCTTTTCTGGTTGGAAGTTCCTGCTGTATATAACCTGAACCAACCCATTTTTTAATTTTTGTCAAGAACATAAGTCTCTCTCCTAAAGGCTCCTAAGAAACCACCTAGCACTCCCCCACTCTTTCCTCACCTTGTTACCCTTATCCCTCAACAATGTAAATGGAAGTTTGTACTTTTTGGCAAATGCCTGCATTCCATGCAATGCATTCAGTACAAAAATAATAGGTTAATTGCAAATAAATTGCAGTGAAACTTTTATTTTTACCTTGTGAAATGAAGGATCATCACCACATATGCCAACAACCTAATATGATTCCTTGAAAGTGCAAGGCTGCAATTTTAAAAAATAAAAATATGACTATATCAGTAGTACAATGGTAACGGGCAAATGGTAATTAAGTTATTTAGCACAGTATTAGATCCATTGGTGTAAAAGAACGATAATAATGGGGCAATGCTCAATAGAGATGTAAAGGTGAAGATATCCACCTGAGCTTGACACTGTAGTGACTGAATGTAATTGTTTATCTCATTTAGGACAACTGCCTTACCAAATACCTGTACAGATTCTAAAATGGAATAAAAGAAAAGAAAAAAGAAAGCAAAAGCAATAGTCTAGCACTGATTATGAAGAATTATGTTTACCCTGTTACATCGAGGGACTCAGTCAACAGCTAAATATACAACCAAGTATATTTACATGGCACCTGTAGACGCCACCTACTATACCAACATGAGGGAAGAACCATGAAGGACAACCTCTGTGGATCTAGTGGAACAGTGGCTCCAATATCCGATGGCAAACAGCATCTCCGGTACTAGTGGCAAACGGCAGCTTCGGTGAGATGCTTTAGGCACTGGTCAGAAATTTAAAATGGTTGTCATGTGATGGACCTAAAAGTTGAGATTAGGGTTTTAGAGATAGAAAAGAAGATAAATTAATTTATAATTTAAGGCTTACGGGGTGAGGTCGCTCAAAGTGACTCATTTTGAGTGGAGCTCTAAACTCTGCTCGTCCTCCTAGCACAGCCTTTGGTGGCGGAGGTGAGAAAGGGAAAGAGAATCATTTTTTTGAGAAAATGAAGAGGAAATCAAGATGAAGAGAGAAAGACAAAAAGACAACCCTAAGAGGTGAGAGAGGGAAATAGAATGAATAGTAGAATGAACAGATTGGAATAGGGAAATAGCAAAAAAATTATTTAAAATCAAGAACAGCAAGTACTTTTTTCTTAGATAATAACATCCCTAATCTTAAGGTCATGATATCGCTATCTAATTAAATGAAGGGTAAAAAAGAAAAATAAAAAAACAAAAAAAAATGAAATGATTTCAAGAAATGATTGAAACTTTGGATTTGCGGTTGACATGTGTAAATGAATAGTAAAACCAACAGTAATAAAAAAAACTTCTATAGTTGTATCATATATAGATATCAAATATGATATTTATATTATTTTGTATGAGGTTTACTCAAGTATTTACAGAACTCTCATTTTCTTTTCCATTGTCTTCTCATTTAACCAAAATATCATTATTCCAAAACTAATACAAATTAGGGTAAGGAGTAAGATATGAAAATTCAATTTTTCACAACATGGGCAAAATAAATCATCGAAACAAAAGCAAAAAAGGAATACCTCATGGGCTTCCATTTATACATGATTCACACACCATAGTCACATATCTGGGTTCATGCTTGTCATTTGTCAAGTTTATACCTTATCGCTAAGAGAAAACATTTCAATGAAGTCAGTGAAAAACAAAGAATATTTCATACTGAAACTTGAAAGTTAGGAAGGAAGGAAACCTACAGAAAGAGAAGCAATGAAATCAAAACTTTCATTGATCACTGCTTTCAACAACTTGCCGATCATTGGTCATTGTTCCGTCAAACAATAGGTTCCTTGGCAGAGTTTCGGTGAGCTTCAAGTGTGCATTTGCAATCACAGAAGATTTCAAATTACGTAACACTCAAAAAAAAAATTATCACACTCAAATTTTTTTTTTATCACAATCACAGAGAACATTCATAAACTTATATTAATGTAAGCTACTATTCAAAATTGAAGGGAACCTGCCAAATCATCAAAATAAACAATCAGGGAACATATCACCAAATTAATACTAGTTATTATAGGTAGAAAAGTCGGGAACAAATTTCTCATGTAAATAAATAAACTCATCTTTATACATGAAATAAGAATTGAGAACCAAAAAAAGACCTGAAAGTGCATAAGATAAATAGAATCAATAAGATAGTTGGGATCATGGTCGGCTGGTGGGTAGGGCCACCAAGGCCATTGCTTCAGGTCTCCTATAAAAATAGGCCTCACAATTTTACAGCTATATATTATTATAATATATTAAAATGATGAAAAAACTAACTAATGAAATATTGGTATAACTATATAAGTACATACTCTACCATTTGTGCTTGAGAACAAAAAATTTCATCCAATTTCTGCCATTTGTTGTTAGCACGCCTGAAAAACAAATGATACAAATTATTATTTTTGAAAGCAACAACTAATCAAGAATCACCAAAAGCACAATAAATGCTACAACACTTGTTAAAAGAGAGAAACAGAAGAGAGACATATGATGAAACCGTGTGTCTAAATTACACGACGGAGAGCTGTATATATAGAGCTATGATAATAAATACAAGGATTAGGGTTATGATCTGATTAGCCTATACAAAGAAACTACATAAATACAAAAGATATATAAAAGATATATAAAAGATATTTACACGTTTTCAACACTCCCCTTCAAGCTGGAGCATATAAGTCATATGTACCAAGCTTGTTACAAATATAGTTTATCCGAGGACCTCTCAAAGACTTAGTGAAAACATCGCAGTTGATCATTTGAATTGACGAAGCTAGTGGTGATGTCTCCAGACAAAATCTTTTCTTTGATAAAGTGATGATCTATCTCAATGTGTTTGGTCCTCTCATGAAATCTTTGGATTGGAAGCGATATGCAAAGCTGACTTGATTATCACAAATAAGAGTCATTTGCATAACATGTTTCCAAATTGAAGCTCTTTAAGAAGTTGTTTTAACCAAATGAGCTCGTAAGTAGCCGAGGCCATGGCTCGATATTCTCGCTTCAAGCACTTGATCTTGCAACCACATTTTGTTTCTTACTTTTCCAGAAATCGATTACCCCCAATGGATACACAATAACCAGGAAGTTGATCTCCTATCGATAGGAGAACCTGCCCAATCAAGCATCTGAGTACCCTACAATCGAGTGTGTCCTTTGTCTTCATAGACAAGGCCTTTTCCTGGAGCTCCCTTAATATATCTGAGAATACGAATCACTGCATCCCAATGCCCTTCACAAGGTGAGTTTAGAAATTGGCTCACCACACTCACCGCAAAGGAGATATCTGGACGGGTAACAGTAAGATAGTTAAGTTTTCCAACCAATCGTCTATATCTACCTTGGTCTGAAAATGGCTCCCCCTGATCCGGTAAAAGTCTAACATTGGGATCCATAGGGGTGTCAACCGGCTTTGCATTCAATAGTCCTGTTTCCTCAAGAATGTCCATAGCATACTTCCTTTGTGAGATTACTATGCCATCCTTGGATTGTGCCACTTCAATTCCCAAGAAATAACGAAGTTTGCCAAGATCTTTGGTCTGAAAGTGATGACAGAGATGCTGTTTTATCTGAGTTATACCTTGGTGATCACTGTCGGTGATAACAATGTCGTCCACATACACAATCAAATAGATACAGCCTCGGACTGTATGGCGATAGAAGACAGTGAGTGGGCCTCACTCCGAGTCATACCAAAGCGCTGCACAACAAGATCTTGAATCGACCAAACCAAGCCCGGGAGATTGTTTGAGACCATACGAGTGGACTTGTGTAGACGACACACGAGGCCGAAGACTCCCCCCGAGCAACAAACCCCGGAGGTTGCTCCATGTAGACTTCTTCTTCCAGATCACCATGAAGAAAAGCATTCTTGATATCCACGGTGATGAAGGGACCAATGGCGAATAGCGACCATAGACGAAAAAAGGCGAACGAAGCCATCTTCGCCACTGGGGAGAAAGTGTCGCCATAATCCAAACTAAATATCTGGGTATACCCCTTTGCCACCAAACGAGCCTTTAGGCGATCAAGAGTGCCATCAGGGCCAACCTTGACCGTATAAATCCACCGGCAACCAACAACAGATTTCCCAGGAGGAAGAGGAACAAGTGCCCAAGTACCACTGCTCTGAAGTGCACACATTTCATCAATCATTGCTTGTCGCCATCCAGGATGAGATAAAGCTTCACCTAGAGATTTAGGAATAGACACAGAAGACAAAGTGGAAAGGCAAGCATAATGCAATAAAGAAAGGCGATGGTAACTGAGATTAACATAGTGAGGAGAAGGGTTACGAGTGGATCTAATACCTTTTCGAAGAGCAATGGGAAGGTCGGACGCAGGAGGCAGTGCCGGAGCTGGTAAAGGAGGTGGTGCCGGATGAGAGGCCAAAGGAGCTTCAGTAATCTCTACAATCGCTGATGGTGGTGGTGGTAGTGGTGGTGGCTGTGGCCGACGACTATAAACTTGGAGAGGGCCAGTAGTAGGGACCGGGGCACCAATAGGAGAAGGTGGTGATGGAGCAGGGTCAACAGGGACAAGAGGAGGAAAAGTAGGAAGGACCTCGGTGATGGGTGGAGGAGGAAGCGGGTCAGGAGACTCAAAGAAAGGAACAGACTCAAGAATGTGACATCGGCAGAGACTAGATAACGCTTAAGAGTGGGTGAAAAACACCGATAACCCTTTTGAGACCGATGGTAACCAAGAAAAACACATTTGATGGAGCGAGCGCGTTTTTGATTGTCAAGACCAAGAAAAGTGATATTGTCAATGTCAAGACCAAGAGTGATATTATGGACAAAACATGTCGACCCGAAGACACGAGGCGGAAGAGAGTGGAGGGGTAGGTGAGGGAACAAAACAGAATGGGAGACCCGGTTATCAAGAACAGAAGAGGGCATACGATTAATCAAATAGCAAAAGTGAGAACCGCATCGCCCCAAAAATGAAAGGAACATGACCATGGTATAAAAGGGTCCGAGTTGTTTCAATAAGATGTCTATTTTTGCGTTCAGCAACCCCATTTTGTTGAGGGGTATAGGCACAGGATGTTTGGTGAAGAACGCCATGAGATGCCATAAAATTTTGAAAATTGTGAGACAAAAATTCACGGGCATTGTCACTACGCAAAATACGAATCGGAACACCGAACTGAGTTTTGATTTCATTATAAAAGGTCTGAAAAATTGAAAACAACTTTGATCTATTCTTCATTAAAAATAACCAAGTACACCGAAAATAATCATCTATGAAAGTAACAAAGTATTTTGACCCAAAAGTAGAGGCAATACGACTAGGACTCCAAATATCAGAATGAACTAAAACAAAAGGAGACGCAGCTCGACGACACACTCGATCGGGAAACGAACTACGTGTGTGTTTCCCAAGTTGACACGACTCACAAGGTAAAGTAGATAACTTAGAAAAAGTTGGCACCATTTGCTGTAGCTTGGCAAGACTAGGATGACCCAACTGAGCATGGATGGTAAGAGGGGAATCGATAACAGAGCACACACGAGAGGTGGCAGAGAGCTGGTAAAGGCCATTAGACTCACATCCGGCGCCAATCATCCGTCCCGAACTCCGGTCCTGCAAAATGACAGAGTCTTTAGTGAAACTAATGCGACAATCTAAAGAACGGGTCAAACGACTAATAGAAAGTAAATTAAAAGGACAACCAGGAACATAAAGAACAGAATCAACAGACAGAGAAGGGAGGGGATGGACAGTGCCAATCCCTTCGGGTTGTATTTGGGAACCATTTGCTAAAGTAATTATAGGTAAAGCCAGAGTTAGAGAATTTGGAGAAAAGACGTTTATTACCAGAGATATGGTCAGAAGCACCAGAGTCAAGTACCCAAGGACCTAATGATGGGGATTGAGAGAGACAAGCAAATGCATTACCAGTGTGTTCAACAGATGCAGTAGAGTTAGAAGCCTGTTGTTGCTCAAACCATTTCAGAAAATCTGCATAGGTTGCCGGAGATGGGGTCGGTGGAGCAGAGGACTCAGGTAAATCGGTGACGTGGCCGGGCAATATGGGCGGCCGTGGAGGACGGCCATTTTTGGTCCAACAACGATCCTCGCATGACCTAACCCATTGCAGAATGCACACTTCGAACGAGGTCTACCCGAGGTGCCAGGACGAGAACGACCACGATTGGCATTGTGGGAGACGAGGGCAGAAGTATCAACCGGGGCCTGAGCTAGGACGGAACCGCAGGATTGCTTCATTGGGACCCGAAGCAAAGAGGACCTTCATCATGCCCTCGAGCCGGGAGCTTCACTGTGGACAAAGAGGACCAAGCCGGACACGTCCATGAAAGGAGTGGGAAGAGGGCGAGCCCAAAATCGATCACGATTAGCGTAATATTCGGAGGTAACCCATACAAGGCCATGAGCATGAAAAAGGTGCTACGTTGCTCGAGTTCTTGCGCGGGGGTAGCGGCAGGGGTAGCAACTCATTGAAATCATGCAGAGAGCACCATGAACCTTACCCAAGTAAGCAAAGATGCGGACATAGGTCCATTAAACCGACGAGGAGCAATAAGACTCATGAGGGTGTGACAAACCCCATATAATCGCCGAGTGTCATTAGTGTAAAGAACCTTGGCTTGATCCCAAATGGAAGCACAAGTGGTGCGCACACGTAAGATGCTTCGAGAGAGAGTGGATGGTGGACTTGATTACAACGCACAACTGTTTATCAATTTTCTTCCCACCGAGGTTGTTCCTCCGCAGTATAGAGGTAAGGTCTATGGTGAGGTGGTCTTCATAGCCTTGACTTTCAAGCCATAACTTGATGTCTGAAGCCCAAGTATCATAATTGCTGCCATCTAATTTATCAGCAGAGAGAGGGGTATGGAGATAACTTGTGAAAACAGGAGGCTCAGCCTTGGGTTGATCTTTAGAACCATCTGGAGAGGTAGAACTTGCCATAGGTCAGAAGATAAGGGGCAAAAATGAAAACACAAGATACCTGAAAAATCCAACGCAAGAAAACACGGATCTGAGGGCAGATCGTCGTAGAGGAAGCCAAGACGAGTCAAACGAGAGGAACGGCGGCCGGAGGGGCGGCCGGACGCGCCGTCACGAGCCGGAAAACAGGCCGCGCGGTGGCTGGGTGGCTGCGGAGACGGGCGGCGAATGGGGGCGCGTTACGGCGGCGTTGGGGCTGGGCTTCGGGGGTCTGGCCGGTCGGAGGGAGGCGTTTCCAACAGTGTGGTCGGCGGCCGGAAAGAAGGCGGCGGACGGCGGCGGACGGCGGTGGCAGCGGCGAACAGAGAGAAAAGAGCGCCGGAAAGACGTCACGGCAAGGGAGAAAGGTCGGCAAACCGGAAGGGAAACACGGTTGGCCGGAAAAATTTTCACCGGAGGGCAGTGGACCCACCGGGTATGCGCGGTTCTAGGGTTGCCTCTCTTTAGGCTCTAGATACCATGTTAAAAGAGAGAAACAGAAGAGAGACATATGATGAAACTGCGTGTCTAAACTACACGACGGAGAGCTGTATATATAGAGCTATGATAATAAATACAAGGATTAGGGTTATGATCTGATTAGCCTATACAAGGAAACTACATAAATACAAAAGATATATAAAAGATATATAAAAGATATTTACACGTTTTCAACAACACTAAAAGCTAGCAGTCAAGTAGGGAGACTTCCCTTTAGGCAAGGCATCGAAGTTTCATCCTCGCACAATACAATCAGCACAGTACATAAAGAATAAAGATGCCTTATATAAAGAAATTCACTCCTCTCCACAACCCACTTAATGAGATTAAAAAAAAAAACTTGCATCGTAATGCGAGGGTGAAGTAATTGTTAGAAAAACATTCAAATGAGAATGAGACCTTAAAGAACTTCTAATTTCATATAGTTTTGAAGGTTAGTTCCTTTACAGAACATAAGGCTATATAAGCACAAAATAACATGAAATTGCAATTTATGTTATGGTTTTCCTCGCCTTGCGAAGCTTATCATTACTAATCCATGTACCTCCTGGTGAATTCATAACGATATGAGCTTCTAGTTTTGTCAATCTCCTTAAAACCCATAAAAATGCATCATTCCCCCACAGACTATGTAAAAATGAAAAGATAAATCAAGTGAAGTTGGATATACCATCATATATTTCCCCCATTTGTTGCGCATTCCCAGGGGTACAATATCTCCAAGTAGTCCTTCATCCATGGGAGACTGTGGCAAGGCAATGCATCAGCTGGCATAACAATGCTGGATCCAGCTGCTTCATCCTGTGCTTGGCAAGGTTGAGAAGTACTGCTAAAAGCATTTTCTCTAGGCAATTTTAGTCAAATGAATAAACAAATGAGGACAATGACCAAAATTGTGACAAGTCAATTAGACTTTTAAGATAGAGGACCACCAAATTTATCGCTCAGATTTCCTACAAAAATTATAAATCCAATTTCCTCAAAGAACAATGGTACAAAAGAAGAAACCACGAGATTCTTATTACAGGATATTAGAATAACTGGGCCTAACTCCATCACAAAAGCTAGCTCAAGGGGAGAGTGTTGCCCAAGTCATTATAAATGGTTCTTTGCTCATAGATTCAACCAATGTGGGTCTTAATACAGGATATATTTACGATACACATACGTTTCAACTTTCAACCTAAATAATTCTATTTATCTACACGATACTTACAGGCAGGGCATCAAATCAATGCAATTGTAAGCCTTTTAAAATAAATCCTACCCAGCGATTATAATTTAGGCATCTAGAAAAGGCATGAAAAAAAGGAAAAATTACCTAGCTTCTTCAAGTACATTTATTTTACGGGAAAAAAAATCCCACTTAAGCTAAAACAGTCAAACCATTGCAATTTAGCCTTTGGTAACTCACCAACTGCCTAAACTATAATGACTACGCAAAATTAGAAATCTAGAGTAATGCATAAACATGAAGACTAAAAAAACCCAAGTGTTCAAGTGTACTAACCTTGGACAGTGTAGAAACAATCACAAAGAACATTCACAATCTAGTGGCAGCCGCGTGTCTCACATGCTTCTCTGCATTCATCAATTGCTCTTTTGTTGTGTGTTCTATGATTCAGAAGAATCGCCAGCTCAGGTTGACTTTTTTATCCAACAAAAAGATAGCAACAATATTAACCTGGAACAAAATCGACAGTTTGAGTTGCACTACTTAGCTTCTCACTTACTGACAGACCAACACCCAGACGCCGAACTGACAGAAGTGCACGGCAAAAATGATGACTGGAATAGTACCCACTCATTCTGCAGATTTCTCACACAATTGTACTTTGAACCTGAAAGCAAAGAAACCTTATAGGCCACACCGAGAAACGCCTGAAACACGCGTCCTACCAAACCCATCACACGAGTTCAAAATGGAAGAAGGAAAACGAAAGCCTTTTTAGGCCCCAAATCGTGATTGGGGAAGCAAAGAAGCATTTGGTGGAGGAGGTGAGAAAGTGAAAGAGCATGGATTTTTCGGGAGAATGGAGAGGAAATGAGGAAGAAGAGAGAAAGAAAGGAAAAACCAGACTTGATGGCAACGTGATAATGAATAGAAAATTAGTTAAAGTTTTTATGTGATTGTGGTATAATAAAAATATAATATGTGTATATTTTTTTATAATTTATTAATAAAAATTTTAAAAATAAAAATTAAGTAATTAAAAAATAAAATATATATTATATTTTTATTAAAAATAAATAATACAAACACTTAAAAAATTTTACTTAAATTTTCTTCAAACAAAAACTCTAGAATAGCATAACAGGGGAAAAAATAAAATTGAAACTTTTAAAATTGAAGAACAGCTGGTAATTTCGTGGCTAGACAATAATATCCCTATGCCTATGGTCATGGTATCTTGATCATTGATCAAAGTAAAGTGAGGGTAAAAAAGAGAAAAGGAGTGTAGTTTAAACGTGAGCAGTTGGTCCTCGTCAAAGAAAAGTGAATGAACAGTAATAATAAGAGTTATTCTCCTGTGAGCAACACGTGTCCTTGAACAGAGGTATGAACAGGAAGAATAGCAACCCTGTAAGTGTATCGTATATTGATATTGATATTGATATTGATTTCATATTTTTATGTATTAATTATTTTAAAAAAATTATTATATATCTATTTTTCTTACCTACAACATTTTTTAAAGATTTTTTTAAATGAGCATTAAAAGAAAGATTCACTTAACCCAATCATAAAATATTCGTGACTAAGTAATGTCTTTTAAATTCAAACTTGCTAATCTGACCAGTTTAATGAAGAGCCAATTTACTAATCAATTCAATCAAGCATTTAAAATTGATATGTAAAAAATTGGCCTTTAGATCGGTGAATCGGTCACGAACCAATCAAGATTTGATAGGTCAGACTAGTTGAATTTTTTAGTTCAGTTGTCAAAATTATCAAATCCAGTTTGAGGCTAAAGGGATTGAAAGCAAGGCCCAATACCACCACTATACACGTTTGGTTAATAATAGGTAATTTTAATATATATAGTGAAGAAACATACAAGATTTGATATATCTATGTTTTAAATTCATAAATAATTTTTTCAAATATCTATTATATATAATAAATAGTATATATTGTATTATATTTTGTAATTCTTTTTTATTATTCTTTTAACTATAGATACTATATTAAAAAATAATAACATGATATTTATGAATCAATTTAATTATGTTATATATTATTAACATTATATTTTATTTATATATTTTAATCATGATATTTTGTTTGAGGTTCTGAAAATATTAATAGTATCGACTTCCATTTTTATATAAGAAAAAGAAAAATGACATCATATTAGGCATTAAGCCTAAGGAAACGTTCCACATGTTCTATAAAAAAAATTGGTAATTATGTGTTGATTTACATAATGAAAGATATGTTGCCGTTGATATTATTTAAATTAAGAATTTTTTTAACAAATTAATGGTTAGTTTTAGATAAATTTTGTATTTATTTTTTTTCATAAATTTGTTCAATATTTAAAAATTGAATCAGAAATTGAACTAAGAAGTTTTTCAAATCGTGATTTAATTGATTTAATAAATTAAATTTATAATTAAATCGTAATTTAAAAAAAAATGCTCGAACTACAAACATTGTCATTTCATAATCTAATCAATTCAACCGTTTGGTTCAATCTAATTTTTAAAATCTTTTTATTTAATTTCAAAATTATAATTATTTTTGTCTAGATATTGTTAACCCACTAACTGACGTCTGATATGAAACAATTCTAGAATTTCATTTATATTATATTTATAATTTTTATTAAATTATTTATTAAAATCCTTATTTACATATATTTTACTCCTTCAAAAATAAATAAAATAAACAAATTTTAAAAATTATTAAAAAAGAAAGTTATGTGAATTTCCCTAAAATTTCCTCGTTTAACGAAAGACTAGAATGTAATTTATGATATTATCTTCTTAAACAAAATTTAAAGCTTTGTTTTTTTTTTTAATTTATAAATAGCACATCGTCTGTGACCTTAAATTAAGGGTGTCCATATTCTTATTTAATCAGTTTACGGCTGGGCGGAGCTTTTCCCATTTTGTGAAAACCTCTTCTTTTATTCTACACTGTCGTCTTTCTCATCTCACCTTGTTTTTGTGTGTTATGATATTTAATTTCTGGGTCACCATGTTTTGAGGTGTTTTTTTAGTTTTACGTAAATGGGTCAGCATGTTATCCAAACGACAGATAATCCCTTAATCCACCCCATTTTCTATCAAATCCCTTTTAATCCCTTAATATGCCGTGAGTGAGGTTCATTAGTAAATTGAGCTTCAAACCCCCCCAACACAGATATAGGACTTGAAGTGCTACTTGGTAACTGGGAGGTTGCATTTGCGAGTCAGTTGAATCCCCAACCCACAAGGTATTTTTATTGTACCATAACTTTCCTTCTTTTTTCACAAACCTTCATCAACCATGAATCATTCTTGTGCTTCCAATTTGGGGGAGTAATTCAAACCCCACATTTTATACGTTATTGGAAATGGGAAATAGAAATTTGTTTTTTATTATGACTCTCAAAAGGGTCTTCCAGTAGATGCTACTGCTAGCACTTGTTCTCTATTTTATTTTATTTTTTCTGTATCTGTAAGCAGTAAATTTATGAAGTATTTGTCTAACTTTCTTAGGTCAGGTGTTACTGAAGAAAAAGAAACAGAGGAGGAGTTGGAGATGAAGAGACAGAGGCTAAGTGAAAGAGATACAAAAGATGACATGGACAGGCTCAGTGACTTGCCTGACTGTGTTCTGCTGCATATAATGGAATTTATGGACTTAGAACATGCTGTTCAGACTTGTGTCTTGTCTACAAGATGGAAGCACCTTTGGAAACGTCTCACTAATCTCACTTTGGATATCTCTTTCTCTTACTGGAGGTTTAGGAGATTTTTCGTTTTCGACAAATTTGTATCCCGGATTCTGTCTTGTCGTGATGGCTCCATTCCCCTGCATAATCTTAATTTGTATCGCTGTGGTTGCATTAAACCCACACTCCTGAATAGGGTCATGAGATATGCTGCGTCGCATAATGTCCAGCAATTGACGATCAATGTCAAATTAAATCTCAAACACGATTTTGAGTTGCCCCCTTGCATCTTTTCATGTAGGTCTTTAACCTATCTTGAGCTTACTATTTGGACATCTAGTAAGCGCCGTTCCATTTGGAGTGTAAAACTTCCAAAATCTCTCAAGTTGCCAGCATTAAAAAGCTTGCATCTTAAGTTTGTCACTTTTAGTACAAGTGACAATGGCTATGCTGAGCCCTTTTCAACCTGTAACATGTTGAATATTTTGGTCATTTACTGTTGTTATTTACAGTATGATGCTAAAGTCCTCTGCATATCTAATTCTAAGCTTTCCAGTTTGACCATAGATAGTACCTTTGCAAAAGAAGCTTACAAAATTGCGCTTTCTACTCCAAATCTTAGTTCTCTCACTATCATGGGTCATCCTATTCACCCACTCTCCTCCGCATGCAATCTTTCACTTCTCAAAGAAGTAAATATTGATGCTGGTACCCTTTTTTATACAAGATTTTCGGAGTCATGTTTATCCTTTATTAGTTGGCTGCAAGTGCTTGCTAAATATGTAAAGATAATGACACTCTCTTCTACTAGCCTTATGATTCTAAATGTAAGTTACTTTAGTATGTTTTCTCCTCTTTATTTTTCATATTGCTCATAAGACGTCTGCATTCTTATGTGAAATTTTTTGCCAATACACAATATTGCCTTTTAGAATATCCATTAAAATGTGTCTCTAATTCACTCTACTTGTGTAGGATGTCTCACATCCTGGTTCAATGAGAACTCAACCTCCTTGCTTTGTTAGATTGACGTCATTGAAAGTGAAAATGAAATCATATCCAAAAATATCTGATGAGGAAGTAAGCAGGATAGTGGAGTACTTACTTCAAAACTCTCCACTGGCCAGAGTTGATATCATAAATTGCTGAAGGTGATATGCATGTTTAACTCTTCAGGTAGAGATTTTTTTTTACTAATTATTCAGTTTTTGCTTCATTTTCTGTTTCCCTTTTCCCTCTCTCCCTGATGCTCTCTTCTTAGAGGAGATTTTAAGTTGATATATTGTGAGTGCCTTGTTTATACTTATAACTCTTGTTATATATATATAGATATGGCTTTGACAGATGAAAAATTATAGATTTAATAAACTATCACTGTGGGGAACAATGTGTGTGAAATGTACTATTTTTTTATGTCTCAAATATCTTTCTTGTTTGCCCAATAGTGTCTCAACTTAAATAATGCTTTATACCGAGACTAAGGGAGAAGCAATTGCCTATATTATTTTATCCACTTTAGTAGGAATTTAGGGGTGGATGAGGCAAACCTTGATCTTGCAGTGAGTATTGACTGATTGGAGGTAATAATGAAAGAACTATTTGAAGTTGGAGAATAAAATCTATTCTTCCGTTTACACCTGGATTGAGGCTAAATCAGGAAAGAAAATTTTTATTTTGGTGCTTCTTAAATTACAACAAATATTTGGCAATCAGTTTGAACTGTCTTTGAAATTTTTTAATTTTTATATGATATCTGCATATATAAAATATTGGTATACTTCATATGACAGAAAACCCCTTTTTCCTTTTTATTATGGCTTCTTCTCATTTTAATTGGTCCATTAAAAGAGAGATAACAAGTATTACTACCATTTATCTGATATTGGTCTAATTATTAATCATGCGATCATCTAAAGTCCTTAAAACAAAACCAAACTTGGTCCTTTTCAGATTTAAATCCTTCAAGTTATACAGAACCATTTTTTGTGACTCTTAGGCTAAGCTTTTTACCAAACAGTATCCTTGATATATTAATTGAATTGGTAAGCTCTCCACATTTTAGCATCCTACTTTAAAATGAGTATATGACACAAGCTGCCTTGGCTGTATATTATCATATTGCTTCTGTAGTGTGGTGCAGATATCTATAACCAGGATTAAATACATTGCTTGTATTCTTTGGTAGGCACTTCAGAAGGAATTTTAAAATGGCTACTGTACTCGTAGAGGTGAATTATGAATGATTATGGGAAAGAAATAGTTCCTAGCGGTTGAACAAACATAGGACAGGCTATTTTCAGTTTATAATTGAATTGAGATTGGAATTCACCTTTTTTTTTTCTTTTCCTTGGTCAGAAATTGGACTCCATCAAACAGTGAATTATTTGTTTGGGTGCATCTTAAATTATAGCAAAGATTAAGTGACAGTCAGTTTGAAGTGTTATCCTCCAGCTTGGCTTCATCTTAGTGCTGAATGCTTAACATATTTGCCATAATTGCAATATGTATATGTGATCGATGTACTTATTTTGGAAAATTCAGTCTGTATTTCTTTGTATCAACTCCTTGTTTTTTCAATTGCTTGATCTAGCTGTGGCAGTTGGTTTAACTTAGAGCTAGTGAAGGTTATTGCACACCTTCCTTGTGGATTTGAGGATAACATACTGAGGCAGCACACAACTAAATGTAAACAGGAGTATCAACTATCAAGTTAGGTAGGTGATATTTTGTATAAATTACAGACATGAGATTATTTACTTTGAATTGAACTTGGATATAGCTATAGTAGTTTTTCATGATTATGAGAATTGTAAATTTGTGTCAGTGATGTATTATTGAACTATATGGTAAATAGCGTTGGATGGGTTCAGTTCAATCCATGCCGGAAATGAAATAAATTGCCCCAAAGACCTCCTTTCTGGTTGGCTGTAATTTTTTTTTTCCCAGACAGTGCCATTTTCTCAGACATTTATTGTTCCATAAAGTTTATAGCAGATGTGCTTAAGCAAGTGTTTGTGTGTTTTCAAGCCACCTTGGCTGTATATTATCAATTGCTTGTCAAGTGTAGTGCAGATATCTGCAACCAGGGTTAAATACATTGCTTGTATTCTTTGGTATTCACACGAGGTCAACCAATTTGCACATCTATTGCCATCTCTGTAATTGTGCTTTAATTGTACTTCCTTGTTCATGCTATTGTAATATGGGGATGCTAGAGATAATGCCAGTACCCCCTCTGACTCTGAGTACATGTGCCTTGCCCGTTAAGGATGTCTATAACTGTGAGGGAATTGCTCTCCAACACAACCCTTCTGTATTCAATTATTCATGTTTCCATGCCAAAGAGAGACCATGCCACTCCATAACACTGTCACAAAATACTTGGTTAATATTGCATGCAAATCCCATAATCCAGTCTCTCCACGAAAGACTATGCTAGACCTTTTTTATATTTTTTAAAATATTGTTCAAATAGTATTATTCTGTAGCTAGTCACAAAGCACTTTTTGTGTTACTTAAATTTACTTCGAATAGTAGGAGACATGGTTGGGTTTTTTTTTTTTTCCTCGTAAAAGGTTGGGGTAGATTTATTAATGTTTGAGTTTCATGTGAATCATAAGGGGAAAAAAATCATAAATTCGTCAAAAACAAATTTAGATTTTTCTTTTATTTTTTATCAAATATAGATAGGTATATGTAAGATATAATAATAAATCTCAGATATCAAATTAGAGTTAATAATTAAAGATAAAGAATTGAATCCGGGGTATGCGGTGCGGAGATAAGTCCCCAGACTAGCGATAATTTCTTATTTCCTAATCATCTGCCTATTCACCAAAAATAGGTAAAATGGATATTTTGGCCATTTATCTAACAAATAGTCATTTTATATAATCTTCCATCACAATTCTGTTACAAACTCTAATAGAAGTAGTAATATATCATTAATAATAATGTAGATATGATATGATGATGATATAATTATCACAATTAATAATACATCATTATTTTTGTTAAAATTTGTAATTATTTCTGTTAGGGTCTGTAATAGAATCACAATGGAAGATTACATAGAATAACGATTTATAAGACAAATGACTAAATTGGTAAAAATAAAAAAATAAGGGGTCAAATTCAAAAAAATAATAATAATAAACGATCAAAATATCTTTTTTATCCCAAAACATTTTGAACAAGTAAAAAATAATATTATTTAAACATAAAAAATTCTTATATAACTCACGTAATTCTCATCATTTTTATAATCACCCTCTTTCTCTTTTTCTATCTCATAATCAATGACCCACATTACTTTTTGTGAGTAATGCAAGTCAATGTTTATGTGCAACTAACATTATTATTAAGCAAATTCTTTGAATCAAGATTCATAAAATTTTGTGCTAGCAAAAGAAAAAAAAACAAGGCATAATATTTTGTGAAGGAAAATGATTAATCTTCCTACCACATTTTTTTAATAATCCTCTTAATTACTAAATGAAGAAAATATTAAATGTCTTTTATATTCTCAAGATGGTAGTTGTATTTAATTTTTCATTAAATGTTTTCTTTATTAAGTAGTAGGAAGATTATTAAGAAGATGTTTTAGGAAGATATAATAAAACTCTTTTGTGAAAGTTCTATACTCATCCAAATAAATTATTTAAATTTTATTACATAATATTACAAATTTAAGAGAAATTCTTAAGTGCTCATAAATTAGATTTTACCTTTTTTTTGTATCATTGAATATATAACACTTTATTTATAACATTAAAAATAGTGACGGAGCTAGTCTCAAGGTTAGGGAAGCATTAGTAATTATAAATTTTATAATATAAATATATTTAAGAATATTATCTTAAAAATTATTTTTATTTTAAAAAATGTGTCCATATTAGCATATTTTATTAAAAATTAATATTAATATTAATATCATGTTGCTCTATCAAATTATTTAAATAATTATAATTATAACTCTTGAAATTCTCATTTTTCAACAAAACTACATACGCATGCTAAAATTTTACATATCCACAAATCCAAACTATAAAATCGAGAAATAAAATAGTGAAGGTATATAAAGAGAACAATTAGAGATTTCTAGGTATTAACCCTATGAAAGGGATCATGCAGGGAAAACCAAATAATTAAAAGAAAAAGAGAAAAATACTAACTGAAGTGGAGAAAATTAATAGAGACAAATAAAATAAACAATAACTATATAATAAATCAAAAAATTTAGCATTATCTTAAAGTAAAAATAGAAACTTTATAACTAAAAAATCATAGAATGAGAATAGAAAAAGTAATGAGTACCTATTATTAAAGAGAATAAGGGCTTGGTTGTTGTTAATAAAGAGGGAGATTTGAGAATAAAAGTTTTTTACTCTTGCGTCTTGCTAATTTGTATAAAAAAGGATTAAAAAAATTATGTCAATATGTTAAGTTTAAATCGTAAGAGGATGTAATATTATCTCTTTAGGGATATATAGTCTGTTAAATTTGTTTTTTCAACAATACTAGGCACTTAAAGAAAAAAATTCAAGGGAAGAACAAGCTCTCCTTAAGTAGAATTTGGTTTCACCCCTAATTAAAAATGTAATTAAAGTACGAAATAGTAATAACTCACATAATTGAAATGAAATATAATTAATGACCCAACGACGCCGGAACTAACAAGTCGACTCAGTAACCATCGAATCATGACCCAACGACCATCAAATCGCAACCTAGCAAATCCACTTGTTGCCTTCCACCATGTCCGCCACTGTCTTCAACACAAATGTCATCAATTTATTTATTTATGCATTTCCTTTGCTCTTGTTGTTGAGGGGGGTGCTGTCGGACTAATGACCTTACTGTTGAGAGAGGCTCTGGTGAGGTCCACGCAAACAGTCATGGCTGCATTTAGTCGCAGTTTTTGTTCATTTAGCCGTAATTTTTAACTGCGGCTAAACGCTACATTTTTTTTTTTATATTTTAGAACCTGTTATCACTGGTTAAAAACCTAGTCCATATATGATCCCAAACATAGAGGTACCACCATAAACGGCACCTTAAATACTTGCTATGCTACTGCTACCACTTGTTCTCTTCTTTTTTTCCCCCACCTTTTCTCTGTATCTGTTAGCAGTAAATTTATGAAGTATAGTTCGGGTGCCACTGAAAGGAAAAAGAAACATAGGGGAAGTTGAAGATGAAGAGAGCGAGGCAAAGTGAGAGAGATAGAAAAGAGGACAAGGACAGGCTCAGTGACTTGCCTGACTGTGTTCTGTTGCATATAATGGAATTTATGAATATAAAACATGCTGTTCATACTTGTGTCTTGTCTAAAAGATGGAAGGACCTTTGGAAACGACTCAATAATCTCACGTTGTATTTCTCTCCGTTTTACTCAGTTTTTAGGAGAGTTTACCTTTTCGACAAATTTGTGTCCCGGATTCTGTCTTGTCGTGATGGCTCCGTTCCCCTGCATAATCTTCATTGGAAGCGCTTTGGTCACACTAAACCCACACTCCTGAATAGGGTCATGAGATATGCTGCGTCGCATAATGTCCAGCAATTGACGATCTATGTCACATTAAATCTCAAACACGATTTTGAGTTGCCCCCTTGCATCTTTTCATGTAGATCTTTAACATATCTTGAGCTTTCTATTCAGACATCTATTAGTCATTCCATTTTTGGTAACATGATTAAGAATGCAAAACTTCCAAAATCTCTGGAGTTGCCAGGATTAAAAAGCTTGCATCTTCAGTTTGTCACTTTTAGTACAAGTGACAATGGCTGTGCTGAGCCCTTTTCAACCTGTAACATGTTGAATACTTTGGTCATTAACTGTTGTTATTTACAGTATGATGCTAAAGTCCTCTGCATATCTAATTCTAAGCTTTCCAGTTTGACCATAGATAGTACCTATGGAGAAGAAGCTTACAAAATTGAGCTTTCTACTCCAAATCTTAGTTCTCTCACTACCATGGGTCGTCCTATTCACCCACTCTCCTCCGCATGCAATCTTTCTTTTCTTGAAGAAGTAAATATTGATCTCAGTTGTAACCAAGATTTTCCAAAGAAGGGTTTAGTCCTAATTAGCTGGCTGCAAGTGCTCACTAATGTGAAGATAATGACACTCTCTTCACCTACTCTAGAGATGCTTAATGCAAGTTACTTTAATATGGTTTCTCCTCATTATTTTTCATATTGCTCATAAGACGTCTGCATTCTTATGTCAAATGTCTTGCCAATGCTCAACTTGCCTTTCAGAATATCCATCTCAATATGTCACTAATTCACTCTCATTGTGTAGGTTCTCTCAACTCCTGGTTCCTTTAGAACTCAACCTCCTTGCTTTGTTAGATGGAAGTCATTGAAATTGAAAATGAAACCATATTCAAATAAATCTGATGAGGAAGTATGCAGTATAGTGGAGTACTTACTTCAAAACTCTCCACTGGCCAGAGTTAATATCATAAATTGCTGAAGCATGCTTAACTCTTTAGGTAAGGTAGAGATATTTACAAATTATTCAGTTTTTGCTTCATTTTCTACTTCCTTGCTCCCTGATGCTCTCTTCTAACCGCAAATAATAGGTTGCTATATTATGAGTGCATTGTTTTATTGTTTATACCTCTTGTTATAGATTTTTTTTTTATTTGGCTTTGACAGATGAAAAATTTTAAATTTAAGAAACTATCACTGTAGGGAACAATGTGTGTGAAACATACTAATTTTTTTATTCTTTTGTTGTCTCAAATATCTTTCTTGTTTGCCTAATAGTGTCTCAAATTAAATGATGCTTTATACCAAGACTAGGGGAAGAGCCATTGCCTATATTATTTGATGATCCACTTTAATAGGAGTTTATGGGTGGATGATGCAAATCTTGATCTTGCTGTGAGTTTGGCTGGTAAGAGGTAACAATGAAAGAACCATTTGACATTGGAGAATGATGATGAGTAAAATCTATTCTTCCGTATACAACTGAATTGAGGCTACATCAGGAAACAAAAATTTTATTTCGGTGCCTTTTAAATTACAAAAAGTATTTTTAAGTGGCAGTCATTTTGAATTGTCTTTGAAATTTTTTGTATGATATTTATTATAATCTAGAACATCCTTGAAGAACAGAACTGCTGACGAAAAAGGCCACATCATAGACTGAAGAATCTGAAGTGACTTTGTTTGCTGGTGTTGTATGTAGCATCATCATTGTTTTAATTCATGAAAGTTGATCAAATCCTTCTTTTTTTGTGGGGCTAACATTGTTTTTTAGCCATTAGTATATGGAATTTCATGTCTAAAATTTTATAGATTTAGCTTCATGTCAGATCTATATACGATCTTTTCGGAAAGCATTTTGGTAAGATCTAGAGGGAGTATTTCAAAATAGAAAAGAGCTCAAGGAAATTGTTGGAATATTAGAGTAAGTTGAGATAATAAAATCCTTACATTTTCATGAATTGTTAATTGCAATTTATTATTAGGAAGTTGGTAATAAAGTAAAATTGCATGTAGTGGGATAGATTTGGTTGTTGTTTGCTGATTGCTGTTATTGGTAATACAATAGATTCGATTATGACCTGTGGTCAGTGACTGAGTTTTATTTTAAATTTTTAGGGTCATTGAAGAACTCTGTAGGCTTTAGTTTCAAAACGTAACCAACTGATTGTTTAGTTTGTTCTTTTAAAATGAGCCCTGCCTTATACATTGTTTTTATGCTTAAATGTCTGGGGAAATACTTAATAATTTGCAAAGTTGACCAAATAAGTATTTGACCTAGTATTGTCAGTGATTACAGTTCTTGGGATATTTTGGCTGCTTGTTGCACGTCTTTTGTTTGAATCAATATGTTTGACAGTGGTAGCTTCCCTTCGTAGTTGTTCATGGGCCAGGAAAGATGCCCTTATATTATGTGTTCCCGCTGGCTTGGCTGTGTATTATCATATTGCTTATGCAGTGTGGTGCAGAGATCTATCTCCAGGGTTATATAAACTGCTTGTATTGGTAGGCACTTTGAAAGGAATTTAAAAATGGTTAGAAATCGGTCTCCATCAAACAGTGAATTATTTATTTGGGTCCATGCTTAAATTGTAGCAAATAAAATATTAAGTGTTTATCTGTTTGAAGTGTTATTTTCCAACTTGGCTGCATCTTGGTGCTGAATACTTAACATATTTGACATTTTTATAATTTGGGTAATCTATGTACTTATTTTGGAAAATTTAGTTTGTTAATCCTTTGTGTTAACTCCTTTTTTTTTTTTTTTTCCAATTGCTTGATCTAGCTGTAGCAGTTGATGTTACTTAGAGCTTGTGAAGGTTATTGCTTACCTACCTTGTGGATTTAAGGGACAACGTACTGGGGCTGCACCATGAGTATCAAGTTAGATGATATTTTGTCGCTGAGAATTGTCAATTTGTCTGTGATGTATGATTGAATCATATGGTTAATTGCGTTGGGTGGTTTTAGTTCAATGCATGCGAAAATGGCACGAATCACCCCAAAAGACCTCTTTTCTAATTGGTTATTAGAATTTTTATATATTCAAAGTATCGTGTGTGTGTGTGTATATATATATATGATTAAAAAATTTTAACGCTTATTGTCGTTTATTTCTTTTAATATTGTTCAAATAGTAGTATGGTTATTCTAAAGATAGACACACAGCACTTTCTGAGTTACTTAAATTTATTGCATATAGTAGGCGACATGATTGGGGTATTTTATTTTATTTTTTTCTGGTAATATACATTGATTTATGTTTGAGTTTCATGTGAATAATAAGAAATAAATAAATAAGAAAAAGCCCAAAAACTCGTCTAAAACAAGGTTATATTTTCTTTTCTTTTTTCTTGTTTCAAAGTAGTTATATGAAAGATAAAATGCTAAATTTTGATGTAATGTTAGTTTAAAAATGTTAGAAAAAGTTTCTCTCTAAAGTAAGTTGTTTTTAAATTGAGTAAATAATGGTGTATTTATTTTATTAACATTTAGTTGGTTCAAGTGATTTGATACTTATTTTTCTTAAATAAAGTTGAGTTCGAGTTTTATAAATGTAAAAAATTAATGTTGTGAGAGTTTTACACTTTTGTAGTTTGATTCGGCTCGATTTTAGATTAGTTGATATTTAATGTAACTTTCAGATATGAATATGTTTATATAAAAAAAAGGTATATTCTTCCTTATATTATGGAATTAAGATTATAATATATTTTATTAAATTAAGAGTTGATACATTTTGATTTGTTTATTTTAAAAATAAATACAATTTAGATTAACTTTTTTACACTACATCATTTTTTATACCTTAGGCAGTTGTTAATATATTCAAACTCATCAAATGATGTGTCTACACAAAATTGAACTAGTGTAAAAATGTTTTAAGCATCAAAATTAAACTCAATTTTAATTATCAAATTAGAATTAAATAATAAAGATAAATAATTGAATTTGGGATATGGGTTATGTGGTGATAAAGTCCTAAGGCTAGTGGTAATTTTCGTAATCATTTGCCAAAGGACCAAAAATTTTTGTGTAACTTTGAACAAATTCTCTTCATCAAGACTAATAAAAGATTTTTCTGACTATTGTATTAAGTACATGTTTAGTTTCTAGTTTGCATCTCTCAAACTTTGGTTTAGAGGGTACCAACTGAGTTTCATTTTATTTCATATATGTTTAATTAAATCACTTTAATTATTTGTAATTGAGTTTTGTTTTCAAAATCATGGTTTGAGAAGTGAGAATTTTTTACTTTTCCATTCATCCGAATTCAATTTTACCGACTGAAAACCAAACATGCATTTAACGGTGCAAGTTTTATTTAAATTTTATTGCATAATACTAAATTTAATATTTAATGTAATGGCATCCATTCAAAATTTCCTACTTTCAGTGCTATCTTTTTTTCTCCTACAAAAGCACACTTATTTTAAATAATTTTTTATGGCATGAGAAATTTCTTTATCATTAAGTTTATTTGGATTTTTTAACTAAAAATATATTTAGATTTAATGTTGATCCACTAGTAATGTAAAACTATTTAATTTGTTGACCAATCATGTATATTTAAATTATTAAAGAGGTTTGATTATACTCAATTATTATTTAAAAAGCCTAACTTATTCAATAATGTACTAACAAATTATTTGATGATATTATAAAAAAACAAATTATACTGATGTGCATCAAATTTATACTCAATTTATTTTAGATTTATAGTGACGAAGTGAGACTCTTAACATGAAAGACTCACATTTGAGAGAGAAATTATTGGAAATTTCAAGTATGAGTGAGATATGAGTGAAAAAGTTTTATATTGAAAAAGAATGAACAAATTAAAGACTATATATAAACCTAATGTCTTAAGATTTTGGGTGAAGGTTAAGTGTCAAACTTACTTATATGATTATTCGCTTAATTCATTAGATACATATCTGGTCGGTGTTTTGGGTTCCTCTGATCCTAATACTTTTTTGGGTGTTTATCTAAAAGAAACTGCTATCAATCGTGGCAGCAGCTCTCTTTTTTTTTATTGTTTTACCATAGCTTTTTTAATAAATTTATGCAGATATCTTTTATCTTTTGGGTATGTTTGAAGAGTTTAATTCTTAGTTTTTCATTATAATAGGTTTGAATTACTTTAATTTTCCTGCGTCTGTCACTTTAACCTTACAAAACAATAAGACCTTTGGATCTATACAGATAATAAATGTGATATTCTCTTCATAGTGCAGCACGTTATGTGTTAATCTACATAATAAAAGATATGTTATCGTCGATATTCTTCAAATTAGGAAAAAATTTACAAATTATGGGTTAGTTTTAGATAAACTTTGTATCTATTTTTTTTAGTAAATCTGTTCAATATTTAAAAATCAAATCAAAAATTAAACTGACAAAATCTTCATGTTATAGTTCGATTGATTCAATAAGTTAAATTTGTAGTTGAACTATGATTAAATCATGATTGAATAAAAAAATACTCAAATCACATACATGATCGATTCATAATTCAATCGATTCAACCAATTGGTTTAATTTGTTTTTTAAAATTTTTTATTTAATTACTAAATTATAAATATTTTTGTTTAAATGTTGTTAACCCATTAACTGACGTCTGATTCTGATATGACACAATTTAGACTTTCATTTATATCATATTTATATTTTTTATTAAAATATTTATTAAAATCCTTATTTACATATAATTTACTCCTTGAAAAATAAATAAAATAAACAAAATTTTAAAATTATTATAAAAGATAGTTATGTGAAATTCCCTAAAATTTCCTCGTTTAACGAAAGACAAGTATGGAATTTATTATGATATTCTATTCTTAAACAAAATTTAAAGTTTTGTTTATATATATATATATAGGATCTTATTATGATAGAAGATATTTATATGCTTAGAAATAAATTTTGATCGTTAGATTTTTTATGACCTGGTGAAATTAAAATATAAATATATGTAATTTTTTAAGTGATTATATAATCTTTAAATAACTTTTAATTTTAATTATTTATATATAATTATATGATCAAAATTTACTTATTTTATACTCTCACAATAAAAATTCATCACACTGATATGTTTACTATATATATATATTCAGTGACCTTAAATTAAGGGTGTATATATTCCTACTTAATCAGTATACGGCTGGGCGGAGCTTTTTCCATTTTGTGAAAACCTCTTCTCTCATCCCACACTGTCGTCTTTCTCATCTCACTTTGTTGTTGTGTGTTATGAAATTTAATTTCTGGGTCACCATGTTTTGAGGTGCTTTTTTAGTTTTACGTAAATGGGTCAGCATGTTATCCAAACGACAGAAAATCCCTTAATCCGCTCCCATTTTCTATCAAATCCCTTTTAAGCCCTTAATACACCGTGAGTGAGTTTCCTTAGTAAATTGAGCTTCAAACCCCACAACACAGATTTAGGGCTTGAAGTGCTACTTGGTAACTGAGAGGTTGCATTTGCGAGTCAGTTGAATCCCCAACCCACAAGGTATTTCTGATGTACCATAACTTCCCTTCCTTTTTTCACAAAACTTCATCAACCATGAATCATTCTTGTGCTTCCAATTGGGGGAGTAATTCAAACCCCACATGTTATACGTTTTTGGAAATGGGAAATGGGAAATAGAAATTTGTTTTTTATTATGACTCTCAAAAGGGTCTTCCAGTAGATGCTACTGCTAGCACTTGTTTTCTATTTATTTTTTTTCTGCTTCTGTAAGCAGTAAATTTATGAAGTGTTTGTCTAACTTTCTTAGGTCAGGTGTTACTGAAGAAAAAGAAACAGAGGAAGAGTTGAAGATGAAGAGACAGAGGCTAAGTGAAAGAGATACAAAAGATGACATAGACAGGCTCAGTGACTTGCCTGACTGTGTTCTGCTGCATATAATGGAATTTATGGACTTAAAACATGCTGTTCAGACTTGTGTCTTGTCTACAAGATGGAAGCACCTTTGGAAACGACTCAATAATCTCACTTTGAATACCTCTTCCTCTTACACATGCTATAGGAGACTTGACATTTTCGACAAATTTGTGTCCCGGATTCTGTCTTGTCGTGATGGCTCCATTCCCCTGCATAATCTTCATTTGAAGCGCTTTGGTTACATTAGACCCACACTCCTGAATAGGGTCATGAGATATGCTGCGTCGCATAATGTCCAGCAATTGACGATCAATGTCAAATTAAATCTCAAGCACGATTTTGAGTTGCCCCCTTGCATCTTTTCATGTAGGTCTTTAACATATCTTGAGCTTTCTATTGGGCGTTCCATTTGGTCTGACATCATTGAGAGTGTAAAACTTCCAGAATCTCTAGAGTTGCCAGCATTAAAAAGCTTGCATCTTAAGTATGTCACTTTTAGTACAAGTGACAATGGCTGTGCTGAGCCCTTTTCAACCTGTAACATGTTGAATACTTTGGTCATTAAAGGTTGTTCTTTACAGCATGATGCAAAAGTGCTCGACATTTCTAATGATAAGCTTTTCAGTTTGACCATACGCACCCTTGAAGAAGGAGCTTACAAAATTGTGCTTTCTACTCCAAATCTTAGTTCTCTCACTATCATGGGTGATCCTATTCACCAACTATCCGCATGCAATCTTTCACTTCTCGAAGAAGTAAATATTGATGCTGACGCCTTTTTTCATACAAGATTTTCGGAGTTATGTTTAGCCGTAATTAGTTGGCTGCAAGTGCTTGCTAAATATGTAAAGATAATGACACTCTCTTCGAGTGCCCTTGAGATTCTAAATGTAAGTTACTTTAGTATGTTTTCTCCTCTTTATTTTTCATATTGCTCATAAGACGTCTGCATTCTTATGTGAAGATTTTTGCCAATACGCAATATTGCCTTTCAGAATATCCATTAAAATGTGTCTCTAATTCACTCTATTTGTGTAGCATCTCTCACATCCTGGTTCAATGAGAACTCAACCTCCTTGCTTTGTTAGATTGACGTCATTGAAAGTGAAAATGAAATCATATGCAAGTATATCTGATGAGGAAGTAAGCAGGATAGTGGAGTACTTACTTCAAAACTCTCCACTGGCCAGAGTTGATATCATAAATTGCTGAAGGTGATATATATGTTTAACTCTTTAGGTAGAGATTTTTATTTTTATTTTTTACTAATTATTCAGTTTTTGCTTCATTTTCTGTTTCCAATTTCCCTCTCTCCCTGATGCTCTCTTCTTACCGAAGATTCTAAGTTGATATATTGTGAGTGCCTTGTTTATACTTATAACTCTTGCTATATATATATATAGATATGGCTTTGACAGATGAAAATTTTATTTAATAAACTATCATCACTGTGGGGAACAATGTGTGTGAAATGTACTATTTTATTTATTTATTTTTTTTGGATGTCTCAAATATCTTTCTTGTTTGCCCAATAGTGTCTCAACTTAAATGATGCTTTATACCGTGACTAAGGGAGAAGCAATTGCCTATATTATTTATCCACTTTAGTAGGAATTTAGGGGTGGATGAGGCAAACCTTGATCTTGCGGTGAGTATTGACTGATTGGAGGTAATAATGAAAGAACTATTTGAAGTTGGAGAATAAAATCTATTCTTTCGTTTACACCTGGATTGAGGCTAAATCAGGAAAGAAAATTTTTATTTTGGTGCTTCTTAAATTACAACAAATATTTGGCAATCAGTTCGAACTGTCTTTGAAATTTTATAATTTTTATATGATATTTTTCATAATCTAGATCATCTTTGAAGAACAGAACTGCTGAAGAAAAAAGGCCACATCCTAGACAGAAGAATCTGAAGTGACTTTGTTTGTTGGTATTATATGTTACATCATCATTGTCAAATTTAAATTCATGAAAGTAGATCAAATCCTTCTTTTTTGTAAGGCTAAGAATGATATTTATCCATTATTATGTTAACTTCACGTCTAAAAATTCTTAGGTTTAGCTTCATGTCAGATCTAGATACAATCTTTTTGGAAAGCGTTTTGGTAAGATCTAAGGGGTAGTATTTCCAAATAGAAAAGAAATTAAGGAAATTGTTGGAATAGTAGAGTTAAGATGAGATAATAAAGTCCTTATAGTTTCATAAATTGTTAATTGCAATTCATTATTAGAAAGTTGGTAATACAGTAGAATCACATGTAGTGGGATAGGTTTGGTTCTTGGTTGCTGTTGTTGGTAATATGATGGGCCCTTAACACTTGAGTATAAGAGAAGAGAAAGGAAGAAGGAGAGTGAGCTGGAGAGAGTAATGAGGGGCAGTAATGAGCATTTATAGCTAGTGGGAGTGGAGAGTAAACAGGAGGCAGCAAGGAGAATTTATAGCTAGTGGAAGTGGAGAGTAAAGAAGGGGCAGCAAAGAGCATTTACAGCTAGTGGGAGTTGAGAGAATAAAGAGGTGCAGCAATTAGTATTTAACTAAGGGGGTTATGACAAATGGATAGGCACTTAGTGGAGAGAATAAATAGGAAAGTGGAGGAGGAGAGAAGGCATCCAATCATTTGAGTAAAGAATTAGGGCCTTTGGGCAGGGGAGGAAGCAGACCCTCCAAGATCTGTATGTTTCTTTGTTTTGTTTTCTGTTTTTCAGTGTAATCAAGAGGGGTTTTTCCTATTGTAAGCAGCTAGACTCCATTGTTTCTTTCTCAATAAAACCAATACCTATAACTTAGTATCAGAGCTCCCGATCCTGGGGAGCTTGGATGGTATCAAAGAGAATGGAGAACAAATTGGAGGCGATGGAACAACAGGTGGAGGGGCTCAGGCAAGAATTGCAGGAGACGTTTAGGAGACAGCTGGAGCAGATGATGGTGAATATGAGGGAGCAAATTGGAGAAGCTCTGAGGCATCAAAATGGCCGCAGAAAGGAGGAGGGAGAGACGGAAGCAATGGAAGAGGAGGAGGGTCCCATGAAAATGAAGAACAGAGGAGGAGGTTGAAGGTTCCGTTGTTTGAAGGAGATGATGCGTATTGGTGGCTGAGTTTATTATTAGAAAGTTGGTAATACAGTAGAATCACATGTAGTGGGATAGGTTTGGTTCTTGGTTGCTGTTATTGGTAATACAGCAGATTGGATTATGACCAGTGTGGCCACTGGGTGAGTTTTATTTTAAATTTTTAGGGTCATTGAAGAACTCTGTAGCCTTTTTTTTTAATTGCCCTTATACATTGTTTTTATGCTTAAATGCCTGGGGAAATACTTAATAGTTTGCAAAGTTTGACCAAATAAGTATTTGACCTAGTATTGTCAGTGATTACAGTTCTCAGGATGTTTTGACTGCTCGTTGCGCAATAATAAATGCTTTTCTAACTTTTAGCAAAGCTAGATGTGCTTGTTTGTTTAGCTACCATAAGATAAGCAAAAGAGTTCACATGTGAATGGTGTTGGCAATATTGTTTACTTTGACAAACCATTGAATTTCAAATGTGTAACGAATGACATTTGAAACAAATTGGCTATACTATATGTTTCTTGCTTATGAGTTTTGCTGCTCGCTTTTGGGCATGCTTGTTTAGGGACACCACATTGGTTTGTCTTGGAGAATCAAACCAGGAACTCTTTTTTTGTCTTCTCATAGGTCAGCCATCTGTTGAATCTGGAATTCCTTCTCATGTTTGGTTTCTGTTATTAGTTTTAGTTCCTTTATTTGAATCAATATGTTTGTCAATGGTAGCTTCCCTTCGTAGTTGTCCTGTCCGAGGCCAGAGTCCCTTGTATTATGTGCTTAAGCTGCCTTGGCTGTATATTGTCATATTGCTTGTGCAGTGTGGTGCAGATATCTATCACCAGGGTTAAATACACTGCTTGTTTTCTTTGTTAGGCACTTTGGAAGGAATTTAAAATTGGCTGCTACACGCTAAGATGTGAATTATGGATAGTTCCTAGTGATTGAACAAACGCAGGACTGGATATCTTCTGTTTACAATGGAATTGGGATTGGGCTTTAACTTTTTTTCTTTCCCTTGGTTAGAAATTGAACTCCATCAAACAGTGAATTATTTGTTTGAGTGCATGCTTAAATCATAGCAAAGATTTAATGTCAGTCTGTTTGAAGTGTTATCTTCCTTCTTGTTTGCCTCTTAGTGCTGAATACTTAACATATTTGGCATTATTACAATATGCATGAATCGTGATGTATGTATTTATTTTGGAAGATTTAATTTCCAAATACTCTACACTAACTCCTTGTTTTTTCAATTGCTTGATCAGCAATTGATGTTATTTAGAGCTAGTGAAGTTGCTCACCTTCCTTGTGGATTTAAGGGATAAGTTACTGGGCTGCACTGGAGTAAATATAAACATGAGTATCAAGTTTGTTAGTTGATATTTTGTATAAATAATAGATCTAAGATTATTTACTTTAAGTTGAACTTGGTTATAGCTATAGCAGTTTGTCATGATTTTGAGGTCGTTGAGAATTGTCAATTTGTCCGTGATGTATGATTGAATGCGTTGGGTGATTTTACTTCAATGCATGGCAAAAAAGGATACGAATTGCCCAAATACCTCTTTTCTAATTAATTATAATTCTCTATTGTGAATATACAGACTGCCATTTTCTTGAACAATTTTTCCTTCCCACAGTTGAAATTAGATGTGCTCTAGCAAGTAGCAAATGAACAATTGATATTTCGACCTTGACAACAATGTTTAAACATACTTTTATGCTTTGCCTTTAGCAGGTGCAATGTGTATGTTTATGGAAAATTAAATCCAAGTAAAAGAACACATAGAAAATGATTCACAAATTAAATAGCATCAACCTTAATCACATGATCAAAAGCACTCAACAATTTTAATTCAATCAAAGATAATATTGGTTCACATAGATGAAAGTTAAGCAGCTCAGATGAAAGTTGGAGGACATACTTGAAGTGCGGAGAAATTCCAATGAAAACTCTTCGTGCTCTTTTTAACATGGCCTCTTGAGAAGAGGTTTATCCGTAGACTTATTATTTTTAGTCATTATATGAGAATAATTTTAGATCAGTGATGCAGATTGATTACATATTCATTAGATAGCAAGTCACAAAGTCATCCCTAGTGTTTAAACGAAATTCCATCACTAACAACCCATCTCTCGACGGTGAAGGGCGGTGGCCACTGTGAACTAGCATTGAATTTGAACCACCACTTCCCTCCATTTAAGCTATCATCGGAACCTTCACTTTCCTCACCCAGACTCAAAAAATGCAACTCCATTGCTACCCTGTGAACCTCCCTCAACCACGTCAGAACCAACAAGTCGACTCAGTGACTGTCGAATCGCAACCCAACAAATTCAGTTGTTGCCGTCCACCATTTCCGCCACTGTCTTCAACACAAATGTCATCAGTTTATTTATTTATGCGTTTTCTTTGCTCTTGTTGTTGAGAGGGGTGCTGTCGAATTAATGACCTTGTTGTTGAGAGAGGTTCTGGTGAGGTCGACATAGACGACGCATTTAGTCACGATTTTTGTTCGTTTAGCCGTAATTTTTAACTGCGACTAAATGCCTTAATTATATTTTTTAATTTTAAAACATGTTATCACTGGTTAAAAATCTGATCCATATATGATCCCAAACATAGAAGTACCACCATAAACGACACATTCTTTCACATGAAAGCTCTCTTTCTGTCTCCTTCAAAAATTCCTTCACTCTCTACACCAGCTCCCAGAAAATTTACAGCAATCCAAAGATCCACTTGCTCTTACTATTACCTCACATTTTATAGCCTCAGCAAAAGAATTTTTTTCATGCCAGCACACCCCCACAATTTAAAGAATCTTCACCTCCATTTTGTACTCATCTCTCAGCAGCCAATAAAAAAGAGTCACGTTTCCTTTTTTTTTTATCATTATTATTATTATTATTATTTCGTTTTGGGTTAGTTAGCCTATAGTCAAAGAAATTATATAAAAATAAAATAAAGAGAATGATAAAAAGAACTTGGCCAAAGTCTAAATGGGCCTTAAATGAATCTTAAACAAAATTTATTTGTCATTCTAATTTTTGGTCTTTTCTTCTTTTTTCTTTTAATTTTATATTATCATAAAAATAATTAATTATCTTAATGATTTATTATTTTTTTACCAGTTAAAATTGAGTGTTGATAGTAGGTAATTGGCACCAGATTTGATTGTCTAAAAGTTTATGGGTTCATTTGGATATACTTTATTAGATAAAAAATATTTTTTAAAGAAAAATAAGTATTTATATATTTTTTAATATGTTTAGATGATTTTTTTTAAAAAGCACTAAAAATAACATGAATTGTATATATATATTTTAAAAATAATATTTCTTTAAAAGATTTTGTTATAATATAAAAAAACTGTTTAAACATTTAAAAAAATACTTCTCTAATATTATATCTGAACATAAAATAATATTTATTTTTTTAATTTTTTTTAAAAAAATCACATAAAAAAATTATTTTAAAAACTTTCTAAACTAGCCATATAGATTCCCCATTCGTAACCAAAACTTAATTAAGGATTTGCAGAGAGAGCAATGAGATAGGAACAAACACGAGAGGCTGTCATAATATTTCAAGATTGCGAAAACTCACATGCTCTCTCTCAGTCCAAACCCCCTCATTTGTGAAGGGCAAATGACGGTGGATTTGCGAGTCAGTTGAATCCGCAACCCACAAGGTATTTGCTATGTTAAGTATTCTTCAATCATAACTTCCCTTGCTTCTTTATCAATGACTCAACTTGATGAATCATTCATTCTTGTGTTGTTGCTATGTTAATTATCTCTAGGTTTCAACTGACTAATCACCACCATGACCAATTGCGAACCAAATTCAAACCCAAAATTTTATATTTTATTGGAAATGGGAAAAATGGATATTTTTGTTTTGGATTTCACTACCAAAAGGGTCTTCTTCCATTACATGCTTATGCTATGCTACCACTTGTTCTCTTTTTGTTTTTCCCCACCTTTTCTCTGTATCTGTTAGCAGTAAATTTATGAAGTATTTGTCTAACTTTCTTAGTTCAGGTGTCACTGAAAGGAAAAAGAAACATAGGGGAAGTTGAAGTTGAAGTTGAAGTTGAAGATGAAGAGAGCGAGGCAAAGTGAAAGAGATAGAAAAGAGGACAAGGACAGGCTCAGTGACTTGCCTGACTGTGTTCTGCTGCATATAATGGAATTTATGAATATAAAACATGCTGTTCATACTTGTGTCTTGTCTAAAAGATGGAAGGACCTTTGGAAACGACTCAATAATCTCACATTGTATTTCTCTCCGTTTTACTCAGTTTTTAAGAGAGTTTACCTTTTCGACAAATTTGTGTCCCGGATTCTGTCTTGTCGTGATGGCTCCATTCCCCTGCATAATCTTCATTGGAAGCGCTTTGGTCACACTAAACCCACACTCCTGAATAGGGTCATGAGATATGCTGCGTCGCATAATGTCCAGCAATTGACGATCTATGTCACATTAAATCTCAAACACGATTTTGAGTTGCCCCCTTGCATCTTTTCATGTAGATCTTTAACACATCTTGACCTTTCTATTCAGACATCTATTAGTCATTCCATTTTTGGTAACATGATTAAGAATGCAAAACTTCCAAAATCTCTGGAGTTGCCAGGATTAAAAAGCTTGCATCTTCAGTTTGTCACTTTTAGTACAAGTGACAATGGCTGTGCTGAGCCCTTTTCAACCTGTAACATGTTGAATACTTTGGTCATTAACTGTTGTTATTTACAGTATGATGCTAAAGTCCTCTGCATATCTAATTCTAAGCTTTCCAGTTTGACCATAGATAGTACCTATGGAGAAGAAGCTTACAAAATTGAGCTTTCTACTCCAAATCTTAGTTCTCTTACTACCATGGGTCGTCCTATTCACCCACTCTCCTCCGCATGCAATCTTTCTTTTCTTGAAGAAGTAAATATTGATCTCAGTTGTAACCGAGATTTTCCAAAGAAGGGTTTAGTCCTAATTAGCTGGCTGCAAGTGCTCACTAATGTGAAGATAATGACACTCTCTTCACATACCCTAGAGATGCTTAATGTAAGTTACTTTAATATGTTTTCTCCTCATTATTTTTCATATTGCTCATAAGACGTCTGCATTCTTATGTCAAATGTCTTGCCAATGCTCAACTTGCCTTTCAGAATATCCATCACAATATGTCACTAATTCACTCTCATTGTGTAGGTTCTCTCAACTCCTGGTTCCTTTAGAACTCAACCTCCTTGCTTTGTTAGATTGAAGTCATTGAAATTGAAAATGAAACCATATTCAAATAAATCTGATGAGGAAGTATGCAGGATAGTGGAGTACTTACTTCAAAACTCTCCACTGGCCAGAGTTGATATCAAAAATTGCTGAAGCATGTTTAACTCTTTTGGTAAGGTAGAGATATTTACAAATTATTCAGTTTTTGCTTCATTTTCTGTTTCCCTTGCTCCCTGATGCTTTCTTCTAACCGCAAATTATAGGTTGCTATATAATGAGTGCATTGTTTATACCTCTTGTTATAGATGTTTTTTTTTTTTAATTTGGCTTTGACTGATGAAAAATTTTAAATTCAAGAAACTATCACTGTGGGGAGCAATGTGTGTGAAACATACTAATTTTTTTATTCTTTTGTTGTCTCAAATATCTTTCTTGTTTGCCTAATAGTGTCTCAAATTAAATGATGCTTTATACCAAGACTAGGGGAAAAGCCATTGCCTATATTATTTGATGATCCACTTTAATAGGAATTTATGGGTGGATGTTTTAAAATCTTGATCTTGCTGTGAGTACTGGCTGGTAAGAGGTAACAATGAAACAACCATTTGACATTGGAGAATGATGATGAGTAAAATCTATTCTTCCGTTTACAACTGAATTGAGGCTACATCAGGAAACAAAAATTTTATTTCGGTGCCTTTTAAATTACAAAAAGTATTTTTAAGAGGCAATCATTTTGAATTGTCTTTGAAATTTTTTGTATGATATTTATTATAATTTAGAGCATCCTTGAAGAACAGAACTGCTGAAGAAAAAGGCCACATCATGGACTGAAGAATCTGAAGTGACTTTGTTTGCTGGTGTTGTATGTAGCATCATCATTGTTTTAATTCATGAATGTTGATCAAATACTTCTTTTTTGTGAGGCTAACAATACCTTTTAGCCATTAGCATATGGAATTTCATGTCTAAAATTTTTTAGATTTAGCTTCATGTCAGATCTATATACGATCTTTTCGGAAAGCATTTTGGTAAGATCTAGAGGGAGTATTTCAAAATAGAAAAGAACTCAAGGAAATTGTTGGAATATTAGAGTTAAGTTGAGATAATAAAATCCTTACATTTTCATGAATTGTTAATTGCAATTTATTATTAGGAAGTTGGTAATAAAGTAAAATTGCATGTAGTGGGATAGATTTGGTTGTTGTTTGCTGTTATTGGTAACACAATATATTCGGTTATGACCTGTGGTCAGTGACTGAGTTTTATTTTAAATTTTTAGGGTCATTGAAGAACTCTGTAGGCTTTATTTTCAAAACGTTACTAACTGATTGTTTAGTTTGTTCTTTTAAAATGAGCCCTCCCCTATACATTGGTTTTATGCTTAAATGTCTGGGGAAATACTTAATAATTTGCAAAGTTGACCAAATAAGTATTTGACCTAGTATTGTCAGTGATTACAGTTCTTGGGATGTTTTGGCTGCTTGTTGCACGATTGTATATGCTTTTCAAACTTTTAGCAAAGCTAGATGTGCTTGTTTGTTTAGCTATCATAAGCTAAGCATAGGAGCTAACCTATTTATGGTGTTGGAAAGATTTTGATTGTATTATTTGTTTACTTTGACGTCTTTTGTTTGAATCAATATGTTTGTCAGTGGTAGCTTCCCTTCGTAGTTGTTCCTGGCCGAGGGAAGACTCCCTTATATTATGTGTTCACGCTGCCTTGGCTGTATATTATCATATTGCGTATGCAGTGTGGTGCAGAGGTCTATCACCAGGGTTATATAAACTGCTTGTATTGGTAGGCACTTTGAAAGGAATTTAAAAATGGCTGCCACACGATAAGAGTTGAATTTTGGATGATTAACAGAAAGAAATAGTTACTAGTGGTTGAACAAACGCAGAACTGGATATCTTCTGTTTGCAATGGAATCGGGACTGAGCTTTCCCTTTTTTTTTTTTTCTTTCCCTTGGTTAGAAATTGGTCTCCATCAAACAGTGAATTATTTATTTGGGTCCATGCTTAAATTGTAGCAAATAAAATATTAAGTGTTAATCTGTTTGAAGTGTTATCTTCCAACTTGGCTGCATCTTGGTGCTGAATACTTAACATATTTGACATTTTTATAATTTGGGTTATCTATGTACTTATTTTGGAAAATTTAGTTTGTTAATCCTTTGTGTTAACTCCTTTTTTTTTTTTTCCAATTGCTTGATCTAGCTGTAGCAGTTGATGTTACTTAGAGCTTGTGAAGGTTATTGCTTACCTACCTTGTGGATTTAAGGGACAACGTACTGGGGCTGCACCATGAGTATCAAGTTAGATGATATTTGTAGCTGTAGCAGTTGATTATTTCAATGCATGCGAAAAATGGCACGAATCACCCCCAAAGACCTCTTTTCTAATTGGTTATTAGAATTTTTATATATTCAAAGTATCATGTATATATATCTGTGTAATTAAAATTTTTTAACGCTTATTGTCGTTTATTTCTTTTAATATTGTTCAAATAGTAGTATAGTTATTCTAACAACACTTATATTCTTACATTAAACAGTACATATATTTTTTTTCACTTTCTGAGTTACTTAAATTTATTGCAAATAGTTAAATAATATTTATATTTTAAAGATAGACACGGCAGCACTTTCATGATTGGGTAGGCGACATGATTTTTTTTATTTTTTTTTCTGATAATAGATTGGTATACATTGATTTATGTTTGAGTTTCATGTGAATAATAAGAAATAAAAAAAAAGCCCAAAAACTCGTAAAAAACAAGGTTATATTTTCTTCTTCTTTTTTTCTTGTATCAAAGTAGTTATATGAAAGATAAAATAATAAATTTTGATGTAGTATAAAAGTGTTAGAAAAAGTCTCTATAAAGAAAGTTATTTTTAAATTGAGTAAGTAATGGTGTGTTCATCTTATTAACGTTTGATTAGTTTAAGTAGTTTGATATTTGTTTTTTTAAATAAAGTCTTGAGTTTGAATTTTGTAAATAAAAAAAATTAATGTCATGAGATTTTTATATTTTTGTGATTTGATTCAACTCAATTTTAAATTAGTCGAAATTCGATATAACTCTCAAGTATTAAGAGATTTATATTAAAAAAAGGTGTGCTCATTATTATATTACGGCGGCCAAGATTATAATGTATTTTATTAAATTAGAAATTGATACACTTTTATTTATTTATTTTAAAAATAAATTTATTTTAGATGAACTTTTTTACACTACATTTTTGACACCTTATATAGTTGATAATATATTCAAATTCATTAAATGACGTGTTTACACAAAATTGGATGATAAATTGTTTTAAGCATCAAAATTAAACTCAATTTTAATTATCAAATTAGAATTAAATAATAAATATAAATAATTGAATTCGAGATCTGGGTTATGTGGTGATAAAGTCCTAAGACTAGTGGTAATTTTCGTAATCATTTGCCTAAAGACCAAAAATTTTTGTATTACTTTGAACAAATTCTCTTCAAGACTACTAAAACATTTTTCTGACTATTATATTAAGTACATGTTTAGTTTCTAGTTTGCACCTCTCAAACTATGGTCTAGAGGGTACAAACTGAGTTTCATTTTATTTCATATATGTTTAATTAAATCACTTTAGTTATTTGTAATTGAGTTTTGTTTTCAAAATCATGGTTTGAGAAGTGAGAATTTTTTACTTCTTCATTCATCCGAATTCAATTTTACCAACTGAAAACCAAACATGTATTTAACAGTGCAAGTTTTATTTAAATTTTATTACATAATAATAAATTTAATATTTAATGTAATGGCATCCATTCAAAATTTCCTATTTTCAATACTATCTTTTTTCCCCTACAAAAGCACACTTATTTTAAATAATTTTTTATGGCATGAGAAATTTTTTTTATCATTAAGTTTATTTGGATTTTTCAACTAAAAATATATTTAGATTTAATTTTGATCCACTAATAATGTAAAACTTATTTAATTTGTTGACCAATCATGTAAATTTAAATTATTAAAGATGTTTGATTATACTCAATTGCTATCTAAGAAGCCTAGCTCATTCAACAATGTATACAAACTGACGATGCATCAAATTTATACTCAATTTATTTTAGATTTATGTACTGATTAAATAATTTTTTGAAATATATATATATATATATATATATATATATATATATATATATATATATATATATATATATATATATATATATAAAAGGAAGGATCAACTTCTGTGATATAAGTCTTTTTTTTACTTACACTCATTTTCAACCATTAGATCTACTTTCATCTAATGATTACCTTTAATGAAATAATCTCAATCATTAGATGAAAATAAAACTAACAATTAAAAATGAGTGTAAGAAAAAAAAAATTTACACTAATATAAACTGATCTCACCTCTATATATATATATATAATTCTCCAATCTCATGAGTTTCCTGACTATCAAAAACAAATCTCATCACTTTCCTATTGTTTTGTCTTGTCACTCTGACTCTCGCTGCAGCAAGTCTTCAAAATCTAGCTATATCGATGAGGAGTAAGGAGCTTAACTGTCTAGCTTTCACCCTATTCTACCAATACCATGGATATAGCTAGACACAGCCTGCATACCGGAAAGTGTTTGACGTGTGACGTGTTGGTGCTACATAAGAGTGAGAGGGAGAGGGAGGTCATGCATTGGAGGGATTCTCCTCGCTATACATCAAAGTCTTTGTTATGGCTCCTCCAAAAATTTTGAGAGGTCTTATATATATATATATATATGCATGTAGTTGTTTTGTTTGTTGAAATTATGTTTGCAGTAGTTTTTATTCCTTTATTCCGTAAGTAGTGGGTATTCTTTTTTCTTTCAAGAAGTTAGCTGGAGGCAGTGGAGTTTGCTTTCTTTTCTGCCTCCCCGTATTCTTTTTTGATTGGTTTCATAGTTGTTTCTTTCCTGGTTATGGGCTTTCGTCTTGCAAATTATATATTATATATAAAAAACAAAAGAATTAGAAGGGAGGTGGAAGGTACTAGCATCATGGATATTAGAAGGAAATAGAGCAATAAACATTCCTGTAAATAATATATATAATAGGTCAATATAAAAATTCAAACGAAGGCTATTTTCCTCGCATGGAAAAGCTAATTGAGTGTTTGGCATAACTTAGTGCATGTTTGTCAACAGATTTAACTTTTTTTTAATTTTTTTATTATTTAATCATGTTTGACAAAAATAATTTTAATTTTTTATAAAATTTAATATATTATAAACCTTTTTTTCATGAAGTTAAAAATTGAATCTTATAATTTTATATTATAAATTATTTTTTATACATTGAGACATAAATATTATTTTGTTTTTAATTAAATAATTTTTTAATTATTTTATATTTATTTTAATAATTTAATATATAAAAATAATTTTTTTATATCATCAAAATAAAACTGATTAGGTTAAGTTGTTCCCAAATACTCCCTTAACTTGGTTGTTGATATTGGGTAAAATCAAAATCAGCCAGCACTTAGATGAACGACACTAGTGATCAATTCTATTTCTAAATGATGTTATTCATCTACTTCCCTCGGTTTCTCCGCTGCCCAACTAGAACCACATAAAAGAAATTTTACAATGCCCTTGCAATTGACAGCGATAATATCTCAATATCTTGTGGAATTGAAGTCTATGGATGTTAGTACCCTACTTTTATTAAAAACGATCACTGGTAAAAAGTAAATTTTAAAGAAAATAAAGATACCCACCTCCATAAGCAACACCATATGCTTGTGAATATTCCATACGCAATATCAGTGGTTTTAATGCACTAGCAGATGGAAAAAGGAACTCTGCTCCTAAGTTTTTCTGCCACCTCAACTGCTTGACATAACATTCTCATTTTGATCTTATGATACGTGAAGTGAACATTTACATCATATAAATTTCCATTTCTATGGCACAAGTGAAATTCAAGATCATCAGTTTCCACAGCGTGGACAAATCCCTGCAGAAATTTACATAAAATTTTACATGAAGGGCAGAATCCTGATTGTAACTGAATAACTACATTTTCAGACTAATTGAAAGAAAATCTGATAAGCATATATTTATAAACAATAAAAGATAACCAAAATCAATGAATAACGGAATGTACTTCATACAGACATAGTGGATTCGGCTATTCTGAAGTTCATACATGGCTGTAACGACAATTAATAGTTTCTTGAAAAATACATATAATAATAAATAATATGTTTTCTAGATTTTACAAACTACAAATTTTTATATATGCATTTTCTCATAATATTTACCAATTAACCAATTATATTCGAATAAGTTATAGATAATTTAGGAGTCTAAAAAAATGTTACAGTCAAAGCAAACTAAAGTTGAACTGAGCCACATAAGGGCATATAGACAAGTCGAAAACGAGAATCATTTGATTTTTCAGCCAGCATACCTCAAGTAGATATTTGTTGGTATCTCCCCTCCTTGGTATTCTCTTCTGTCTATTGTGGTGCGGTCCCCCTTTTTTTTTCTTAGAATTTGAAGTGCGAGTGAAATTTGTATAAAGAAGTTTTACATTAGAAAAAAAATAAATAAGTTTGAAAGTTATATAAGTGAAAAAAGACTTATAAATCTAATATTTTAAATTTTTTTTATTAAGATGTGATGTCAAATTTATTTATATGATTTTTTGCTTAGTCTATTAGATACAAATTTTTATTGTGTTTTGAACTCATTTGATTCTAACAAATAGTATCAAAACTGATGGTCTAATAAAAAATGAGTATTGACATAAACAGTAGTAGTTGGTAGATCTATCTGGAGATCTCTTGTGTCGAAAGTTTTTTTAATAATATGAAGGCTTGGTCAAGATCCTCAACATCAACATGTATATTTGAAATTTAAATTAAAAGAAAAAGATTTGAGATTTGACAAAACAACAAAAAAGGAAAGAAATGATAAAGCTTTCCAATGAAAGAGGATGAAGAAATGATCAAATAAAAATAATAATAAATTTATGATCAAATTTGTATTTATGGCAAAACTTATACTTAATATATATATATTTATTGAGTCAACGGTTTTTATTATTAACCCTAAATTTATTATTAACAAAACTTGATCAATGAGGTACGAAAATGCAGGATGAAACTTGAATAATTCCTTGTGTTGTTGCTATGTTTGTTTCTAGGCTTTCACCGACCACCACCACAATTGCCATTTGGGGCCCAAATTCAAATCCCACATTGTATGTTGTATTGGAAATGGAATATACAGAATGTTTTTGGATTATCACTCCCAACAAGGATCTTCCATTATGTGATTTTAAGCAAGTAAATTTATGAAGTATTTGTCTGACTTTCTTGGGTCAGGTATCACTGAATAAAAAAAACAAAAAAGCAAAGGGAAAGTTGAAGATGAAGAGACAGAGGCCAAGTGGAAGAGATAGAAAAGATGACAAGGACAGGCTTAGTGACCTGCCTGACTGTGTTCTGCTCCATGTAATGAAATTCATGAACACAAAACATGCTGTTCAAACTTGGGTCTTGTCTAGAAGATGGAAGGACCTTTGGAAGCGCCTCAAAAATCTCTGGTTGGATTCCTTTTACTTTAGCAGGGTTGCCCTTTTTGGCAGATTTGTGTCTTGGGTTTTGTCTTGTCGAGATGGCTCCATTTCCCTGCATAATCTTAATTTGAGGCGCCATGGTTACATTCAGCCCAAACTCTTGAATAGGGTCATGAAATATGCTTATGTCACATGATATCCAGCAGTTGACACTCGATATCCATATAATAAATTTCAGACACGGTTTAGAGTTTCACACTTGCATCTTTTCCTACAATGACTGTGCTGAGCCCTTTTCAACCTGTAACACGTTGAATACTTTGGCCATTGAACATTGTTCTTTACTTCATGGTGTAAAAGTCCTCTGCATATCTAATTCTAAGCTTTGCAGCTTGACCATACACAGTACCTTTGGAGAAGGAGCTTTCAAATTTGCGCTTTCTACTCCAAATCTTAGTTCTCTCACTATCATGGGTGATCCTTTTCACCGACTCTCCTCCACATGCAATCTTTATTACCTCGAAGAAGTAAATATTGACAACATTTCTTATAGATATTTTCACGAGACAGATTTATTCATCATAAGCTGGCTGCAAGTGCTTGCTATATGAGAATACTAAATGTAAGTTACTTTAGTTTGTTTTCTCCGCTTTATTTTTCATATAGCTCATAAGACGTTTTCATTCTTAATTTCTTATGTCAAAATTTTTTACAATACTTAATCTTGACTTTCAGAATATCCATTAAAATGTGTCTCTAATTCACTCTAATTGTGTAGGATCTCTCAAATCCTGGTTCAATGAGAACTCAACCTCCTTACTTTGTTAGATTGAAGTCATTGAAAGTGAAAATGAAATCATTTGTAAATATATTTGATGAGGAAGTAAGACGGATAGTGAAGTATGTACTTCAAAACTCTCCACTGGCCAGAGTTGATATCATAAATTGCAGAAAGTGATATGCATGCCGAACTCTTCAGGTAGAAATTTTCACAAATTATTCCGTTTTTGCTTCATTTTCTGTTTCCCTCGCTCCCTGATACTCTCTTCTTACAGAAAATTATAGGTTGCTATATTATGAATGTGTGCCTTGTTTAACCCTATATATATATATATATATATCTTTGACAGATGAAAAATTTTAAATTTAAGAAACTATCACTGTGGGGAACAATGTATGTGAAACATGCACTTTTTTTTTATTCTTTTGATGTCTCCAATATATTTCTTGTTTACCTAATTGTGTCTCAACTTAAATGATGCTTTATACCAAGACCCTAAAGTAATTGCCTATATTGTTTGATCCACTTTACTGGGAATTTATGGGTAGATGAGGCAAATCTTGATCTTGCCTTGAGTATTGACTAATTAGAGGTAATAGACTAATAGTGAAATAACTATTTGATGTAGGAGAATGATGGTAAGTAAAATCTTCCGTTTACAACTGAATTGAGGTTGCATCAGCAAACAAAACTATTATTAGGGTGCTTTTTAAATCACAGCAATTACTTTTGAGTGGCAATCAGTTTCAACTGTCTTCGAAATTTTTTTATATGATATTTATTGTAATCTAGATCATCCTTGAAGAACAGAACTGAAAAATAAAGGCCACATAATAAACTAAAGAATCTGAAATGACTTTGTTTGCTGGTGTTGTATGTTGCATCATTCATGAAAGTGTATCAAATCCTTCTTTTCTGTAAGGTTAAGAATGGTATTTAGCCATTATTATGTTCAATTCCACATCTAAAATTTCTTTAAGACTAAGAGGTGAGAAATGTTAGGAACATATTCTCTATTACATTCTTTTTAATACACTTTTTTTATTGGATCACGTTACATATTAAAATACACTCTCAATTTCAATTAACGTATAATCAACTCAATTAATATATAATCAATTTAATTAATATATAATTAAATTTAAATATATATACTTTAGTATATGACGTGTCTTAATAAAAAAAAGTATTGAAAGAAATGTGATAGATAATATGTCCATAACACTCATTCGGCAGTGAATTATGAACGATTAAGAGAAAGAAATAGCTCCAAGAGGTTGAACAAACACAAAGACAGGATATCTTGATTATCTTCTGTTTGCAGTTTTTTTTTTCTTTCCCTTGATTAGGAATTGGACTCCATCACACAATGAATTAATGAATTATTTGTTTAGGTGCATGCTTTAATTATAGCAAATATTTAGTGTCGGTCTGTTTGAAGTTGGTTGCATACTTAACATATTTGGCATCATTACAATTTGTGTGATCTATTTTTTTGACTTTTTGTTAACCTCGTCAACTAATGCTACTTCCCAGTGCTGACAAAAGATTCAAACATCACATCAACTACAAACTGTCCACAGCAATGTTTAACTTATTCTGTATTTGAATATACATAGATTGTTGACTTTCTCCTATTTTTTTAGAAAGAGGATATTAGTAATTTTTATTTTTTACTTTTGGACAAAGAGACTCACATTTTCTCTATTTAATACAACTTTAATTTAAGGGTATATTAGTAAAACTTTATTACAAATCTTTAACTCAAAATTAAATATTTAATGAAGAGAAAGAGTAGTTGAAGTCATATTTTAATAAAGAGAGAGATGAGAGATGTTGTATTCAATGAAGACCAAAAAATATAAAATTGATTAAATTTTAAATTTTTAATAGAAAAGCAACACAAATTTCATTTTAAAAAATTGTTAAATGTTTAAATTAACAAAATTTGAAAATAAGTTGATACGTAAGATAATAAAGTTACTTGCTTTAAAAACTGCAAGTCAAAGAGTCGATTTGATTCAAAGAATATTTTGGCATTCATAAATTCTATTTATTTGAACTATTTTTTTATTTTATATATTGTATATTTTTAATATTTATTTTTTATTTAATGAATAAAATTATAAATATTAAAATATTACTACATGATTTTAATATAAAAGATAATAATTAAAAATTAAATAGTAATGAGTAGAATTTGTAATAATGTCATATTCTTCTCTTTATTAAAAAACAATTCAAATATTATTTTTTCATTAAATAAGTTAATTTGAACCATTATATTAAAACAAAATTAAATGTCAAATATTGATATAAAAGTTTAAATAACTAAAAGACCAAAATATTAAAGTTGTCTTCAAAGTAATATATGGTAGATTTTTGTCAAAACAAAAGTTGGATGATGCTAACCCCTTCCTTCTTAAAAAGAACTGGGAGGAAGTCACTAATATATATATATATTGGATGTATATCAGGTGAGAAAATTTTTTATTATGAAAAATAAGATGAGTAAATTTTGATCATTAGATCTTATATGAATGGTCCTTCCTTGATCTTTTAATTTTTAAGACCATTCAACATATATGGGATTAAACGTTACTTAAAGATCATGTACCACTTAAAAAGTCTTAACTATTTATATAAAATCTAATGATTAAAATTTATTTCTCTCGTAATAAACACTTTTTTTATTTGATATATATCATACATATATATATATAGAGAGAGATTGCTAATATCTACTTTGTATCTTCCACATTTATTTTAGACAAAAAGACTAAAATATTCTTTGATAAGACAACTTAATCTTATGAGTATTCTAAGTTAGGATTAACAAATTTAATAAAGAAAAAGAATATTAACATAAATTTTAATAATAAGAGAGAATTTGACTATTTTTATTAATTAAAAAAAAAAAAGATAAAAATAGATAAATTTAATTATTTTAAGAAAAATAAAAATAACATATTCATAAAAAAATTATAAGATAATATTTTGAAACTTAAATTTATCAAAAAAATTATTTATAATTTATTTAAGTAATATATAAGTATAATTTAAAAGTCATTTGATTAAAGCATAAACAAACAATTTCTAACTTTTTTTTTTTACTTGTTCTTAGGTTTAAATGCTGATTTCAATGCGTTAGAAATATATAAACAATTTCTAACATAGATGTAACATAAATGTGTGGAGTTTAATAATCTCTATATATATATATAGAGGAAGAGATTAACTTATATTAGTATAAGAATTAATATATTTATACTACTTAATAACTTCTTAAAAAATATAATTTTTATCAATCCAACCGTTGAATTATAATTATTTAACACTTTAATTATTTGTATCAAATCTTAAAAAAATAAATATTAATAAAAATATAATCAAGCAATTTTTATTTTTATATATTTTAAAAATATGTATTATGTTAATTTTAACATATGTCAATGAAATACTAAATAATTTTAAATTAATATAAAATTTTATATATATAATTTATATGATAGAAATTTTCAATCAAACAATAAATTTTGTGAGAAAATTATTTAGTGATATAAGAGTAATTTTTATTTATATTAGTGTAAATTAATCTTATATATATATATATATATGTTTTCCAGCTTTTTTATCTTTTATCACTGTGTGATAATAATAATAATAATAATAATAATAATAATAATAACCAAGAAATAGTTAATTTTTGCATTATTGAGTGTTTAGGAATACTTTCGACGCTACTTCAACTAATTATTTTCAATTTTTTTTGGGTTAAAAAAAACAAACACAAACCTGAGCAATTTTTTTTTTTGTTTCATATGACAAACTTACTATTGGTTCTAATATTGGGGTCAATGATTGTTTTGACTCTAATGGCAGAGCCACGTATGTGTAAGCGGAGCACACTATATATATATATATGGGGAATGCATCAATTTATATTAGTATAAAATTTAATATATTTATATTATTTAATAATTTCTTAAAAAATAATTTTTATCAATTTAATCATTAAATTATAATTATCAAACACTTTGATCATTTATATTAAATTTTAAAAAAATTAAATATCAATAAAAATATAATTAAGTTATTCTTATTTTTATATATTTTAAAAATATATATTATATTAATCTTGACGTATGTTAATAAAATATTAAATAATTTAAATTAATATAAAATTTTATAAATATGATTTATATGATAATAACTTTCAATCTAACGGTAGATTTTATAAAAAAATTATTTAATAAAAAATTATTTAATAATATAATAGTAATTTTAATTTATATCGGTGTAAATTTATCATTCTTCATAAATATCTCTCACTTGATAAGTTATAGATTAATTCTCTTAATGTACGATCAAGTCTTAAATGAAAATCTTTTTAATAGTGTTTTTTTCATACAAAATAATTATATATATATATATCATATAACATAAAAAATTTCATACTTTTGTATTTTCTTTATATGCTTTTAGGATTTCTAATTCTTGCTTTTATATATAATTTAAGTTTACTGATATTTAGAATTTAAACTTATATAATGCAGTTTTATTAAAAAATTAAGTACTATAGTTATAATTATTTAGATAAATTGATGAAGTAATAAGATGTAATTGTAATTAAATTTTTTTTATATATTATGCTAGTATAGATAAATTTCTTTAAAAAAATAATTTATTAAGATGAACACTAAAATTTCTTTCAATTAAAGTAAAAAATTGAGACAAATTAAAAAAAAAATTAAAACAAATATTTATTTATATTTTAAAATTTCATCTTATTATTTAAATAAAAAAATAACATTTGAAGAAAATATTAGTGCTCATCTTAATCTCTAAGTCTGGCACTGTTGACACTGATGTATATTTCTGAAGAAAAAAAAATTGTTAACTTGCCCATAAAAACAGAACCAGGAGAAGAAGATAAAGTTGTTTATGTTTATTGCTTTTCAGTTGTTTTCTTTTTCCATTATATGATCACTCGTCATCATCATACTAAAACCAAACAATTACGTTTAACATAATACTTTTTATTTGATGTAGAGCTGCTTGGTTTCTTGTAACATCCTTCACACAGCAAGTGGGTTACAAGATTTTATTTCTTTGCAGTTATTATCACAATAATGCAGTTGGAGAAAAACAAAACAAAATCGTACAATTTTTTTGTTATAAAAAAATTTAAGTTGTCCTATTGTAAGATTAGACCTGGACATGCTACAGTTCAATAAAGGCTTCTAGTGATTTCACGAGAGACCATTAGCAAAGACTGAACCTAAGATAAGGAAGTATGTTTTAGTGTTTTGATTGTTCAGTTTTTTTTTTTCACACCAAATTTTCACTTATACTTATAATAGTTTTTTTATTTATGACTAATTGTTTACGTAATTTCAAATTAGGGTAATAGTTAGGCAAAACTTTTTTAAAGTGACGACCTTAAAATTTGAATTCCTTAAAAACTAACCACTATTGGATATATTTATATTAGTTAATATGTTTTAGTTATTAATTAACAAGGTATATATACTGGTTAATTAGTTTTCAGCTTTTGATAAGTTATTAGTTGGTAAATTAATTTATACACATTATTAATCAATGATTAAAACATTATTAACCAATATTTCACTAGCGTTGTTGTAAAATTAGTTTTCAGATCAGGAGTAATGGATAAGTAAAATATTTCTTAATGTGATGAATTTAGTATTCGAATATTTGATATTAAAGATAAGATTCACATAAAATTACAATCTAAGATTGCGAGTTGCCACTAACCACTTTTAGATACATTATTAACCAATACAAAAATAGTATAAAAAATTGATGCATGAGAATATTTTCCTTTAATTATTTTAACACTCAACTGAATTAATTCCATCAAGGAATCAAGTCCGATATAAAAAGATGCGTCCTTAGATTGTCCAAGACGAAACTTAATTTTAGTCGACAGAAAATATTGTTTGAAAGATACTCAGTCCCACAATTTAAAAAATGTGAGACATATTTTTATTGAAAAAATACGACCACAAGTTCCTAAAAAATTTGGCCTAACTTTTTTCCTTCATTTTTCCATTTCTCAGCTTCATTGGATAGGGTCTAAAACCCAACTTGGTGATATAAACAAAAACAAAGCTACAAAACCAGAGTCTCCTCCAAAACCAATGTTCTGCTTCCGGTTTTCACTTCCTCTTCACCTGTTTTTGAATGTTGTGTCCATGAATCATGACACAACTCCTCAACCGTTTCTTATCCTAACAAGTTACAAATCCAATCACGTAATCGTCATTCCCATGTTCCTTTCTCTCTTCCACCACACCATTAGAAATTCTAATGTATAGTTAAGAGTAATATTCTTATCCGCTATGAAACAAAACATTTTCCCACTATATATATAACCCATTTCTCACACGACACACCACCACAAACAACATCAACAACAACACACAACATATGCCAATTGCAACACACATTATCCAAATGATTATCATCATAGAACCCACACAACACTTGAACAACATTCTCTTCCTCGCAGCAATATCATCGTCTTTGTTCCACGCCACCCATGCTCAAAGAGCGGTACAACCAGTAGCTCCACGCGCTCTTCACGACACCTCCAACCAATCACTTGGGATCTTGCTCGTGATCTTCATCGTCGCCTTCTTGATCACCGGCTTCTGCTCCTTCTACATTCGCCAATGCTCCGAAACCTACGTGGTTTCCGGAACCACCACCATTGGCCCCAAGGGACTCGACCCGGAAGTGCTAGCAACCTTCCCCATCATGCTCTACTCCGCCGTCAAAACGGGTCAAAACGTTGCGTTGCAGTGTGCGGTGTGTTTGAGCGAGTTCGATGACCTCGACAACCTTCGGTTGTTGCCAAAGTGCAGCCACGTGTTCCACCCGGATTGCATCGATGCGTGGCTTGCATCGCACGTGACTTGCCCCGTTTGTAGAGCGAAGCTGAAGCCAGATTGTGGAGAAATAGCAGTGGAAATTGAGCATGAGAACATTGCACGCCAAGTGTTTGATGAAAGTTCTGTTAGAAGAGGTGAAGTTGTTGGTGGCGGGAACCAAGGTGGGGGGAGTGGGAACATTGATGGGCGTGTTGGGAAGGATAATGGGTCATCAAATTTGAGGGCTTTTGGGTTGCTTGTGAGGTCCCATTCAACGGGTCACTCTTTGGTTGAACCAGGGAAGAACATGGAGAGGTTCACTCTAAGGTTGACTGAGGAAGTGAGAAAGCATATTCTGGATGATAAACGTGGTGGAAGCATGATGATGAAGCGTTCGGCAAGCTACGACGTCGTTTTGGAAAGCGAAGAAGGGTGTTCGGGGAAAGGATGGTGGGGTAGGAGTGAAGGTGGTGAAGGAAGCAGTAAGAGTAAGAATAAGTGGATGCTGTCAATGACCCCACCATTTGTTTCTCGCGGTTTGAATGCGTCCACCACCTGCTCTGGAATTCCAAGGTTTTGGGCTTCTTCCATTGTAAGAGAAGACAAAGAATCTGAAAGTGAAGGGAGAACAATTTTCCAAGTCTTGTGAACGTGGATTTGATGAAAGACACTAATTATTAACCTTTTGTTGGGACTAAACAAAGTTGGGCTTTCTTGTACGTTATGTTGGCATCATGATCTTCCATCAGGTATGGGATAAAAATTAGCACACACTATTATTTTATAACATGTTATATTAATTATATTATTTAAATGTCAATAATATTATTTGCACACTATTTTTATTATTATACGCACCCTCTTTCTTTTCTTTTTTCCCCCCCTAAATAAGTAGATGTAATAAAAGGTGTAAAAGAAAGTGGTACACGACTTTTTTTTTTTTATCTTGGGCAGTTAGTATGGCAGAGTAATTAATTTTCTTAAAAGGTTTCTTCTGCTTCTGCAAATGTATTTGCAAAAATTAATAATGAATAACTTAGTTTTTGTTGATTTTTTTATTCAGCTAAAGAAAACTAACGTGTGATTGGGGGGAAAAAAATAAAGAAACTACTTTTGTTCTATCGATTTTGTTTTTTAGTGGGAAACTGTACATAAATAGGTAGTACATTTCATCTGTTTTTTAGTCCCAAGGGATTGTGTTTACTGTTTACTATGAGGTCTTAAACTTCATCGTGGCCATGAGATTGAGAAATTCTAAAATATTCGTAAAATATTATTCTAAAAAGTTTTATAACAATTAAATTTTATTTTAATAATATTTTATTTATTTTTATCTGACAGCGTGTATGTTTATGAATGTCACGTGTTACATTTTTATTAGCAATGTTCCTGGAATATATACGAACCTCTCCATGAGATTAGAACACGGTTACTATATCTAATACCCTCCAACTAAACAGAAAGTACTTCCCACGGGATAAAGATCTGCAAAGAGCACCTCGTTTGACCTCAGCACCAAGCAGGGGAGACCGTGTGAGTAACCATTCCCTTTTTGGCTTTTTCAGTTATATATAACCTCACAACACGCCTTAACAAACTTCCTTAGTTCTATATCCTAAGCCATTGTATATTCATCATTATGTATGAAAATTTTATTCAAAAATAATTATTTCTGACAAGTGGTTTCTTAGAATGTGTAAGCTTATCTGGCATTTATAGTTTGCCATATATCTTGTTTGATTTACTTGTACTTTTGATGTTTCAGTTCTTGTTACGTGGGCTTCGTTTCACTTTTGACACAGTTTTTAGCTCCATCTCCTATTCATTATGCACTCATCATCATAGATTCATCTATAAAAGTGGATGCATAAATATTTGTTTTTTCTTTAAGATATGTCAATAATTGTTCATCTAGTCTAGTGTTTCATACCGCTTTACGTGTCCATGTCTTGTTCAAGTACCTTCCTTCCACGTGGGGCACTAGGCTACCACAGGAGTACAAGACATTTTTTCTTCTATGTTTACATTAAGAATATAGTGAATCACTTGAGTTAGATAGAGAACACTAATTCCGAAATTTGGTTGCTGGATTGGGATCAGGGAAAGTGTTAAATGGTTGGTGGAAGTGATGGAGAGAAACAAGAGGAGTGAAAGTTTGAGATTTCCTGAAGATGCAATGAACCCAGGTAGATTGTAATTTGAGTCCCTGCTGTTTAACCGTTACTTTTTTTGGGAACCCAAATTAGAGTGAACCCAGCTTGTTGTGCATCCCTTTGAGCCCTGAAATTGTATATGTTGGTTTAATTTGTAATACAGCAGTTCCATATGATATGAGAGGTTCTCCGGTTTTTTGTTAGGTGTTAACGCAGCTGTTAAATGCTTGGACTGGAGGACAGGTTCTGCCTCCAAAGGGAGAAATTCCAACACAACCTGAGAATGGTTGAGATTTGATTTGAAATTTAATCTAACGGCCGAGATGATTATGCACGCTACATATTATGTTTTTTTTATAGACTAAATGTAGTACTCTTATAAAAATTTCTCCTCCAAAGGAAGCCCTCCCTACTCCCCCCCTCAATGCTTCCATGTTGAGTTTAAAGCATCTTGTAAAAATTAATAAGTAATTTAAGAAAAATGTGATAGTTAATAACCTTCTAAATGCTGACAATGAGAATAAAATATGTCTTACTAGAGAAGTGCTTCGATCCTTACAAGTTAAACCTGCAAAACTTTAGGGAAAAAAAATTACTACGTTCTAAGTCAAGACATGTCATGTTGGGACATCATACCTTCAACTACCGGGGGAAAAAATGCATTTCACTTATTCTTAAAGAAGAGTTTGAGTTAAGGGTGTTCGTGCTGCAGTTTGGATCGGTATTGAGTAAAAAAGTAAATTGATTTAAATAATATTATTTATATCAATTTTAATTAGATCGATTTAATCAATTTTAATTAAAAACAACTCAAGCAAAAACTTTGTGAGTTAAAAGTAAAATAGTATATTAAAAAAAGAAATAAAATAATATAGAAAGTAAAAATAATTCATTTTATATGTCTGAAATAATACTTAATTACATAAAAGGAGAGAAATATGTAAAAAAATTAGAGTTATTATAATTATAAATATAAATTTAATAACAAATAAACATATATATATATAATATTTAATTAATTTGAATTAGATTAGATCGATTTTAATTTTTAAAATTGAAAATCAATCTAATCTAATCAACTTTCAAAAAATAAAATAAAAGAATTTAAATTTATTCAATTTTAATTAAATTTTAATTAAATTTTAATTTCTTGATTCAATTTGATTTTCTATTTTGATTGAATTTGAAAACACCCTAATTTGAATGGTCTTCAAAGTTGCTGTAACCTATTGGTAAAAACCAACGGAAAAATAGAAAAACATCTCACCCTTATTTCTTTAACATCTTTCCTCTAAATTTAGCAAAAACTTTCACTCACAACACCTGTTACGGTCGCCCTGGCATCATGCTTTAATAACTGGTTTTCATTTATTGAATTGATTGGTGCTTCTCATTAATAACGAATTGCGACAAAAGAATGCTTGGTTACGTAATATCAGAGTGGACATTGACATCAAATAGAAAGTATCCACAAGTTTTTAATGTCCTATGGGGTCAGAAAAATTTATATACGTTCCTAGTTTCATCGATGCATTTGATTTCTTAAGATCACACATTCAGCCATAATTATGATAGCTGCCACATTATTAAACAATGGGTGACGCAATTTAGTTGTCAATTGCCAATGTAGTTCTAGATATTACACTGAAGAAAAAAAAAATCTCCTTTTATAATTATGAACTACATAAGAAAGTAACTATCTTTTTTTTTTACAAAAAGAAAAAGAAAAGCTTTCTCTTTTTTATGTGAGATTCAGTTTTTTTTTTTGGTATATAAAAATTTTAAAGGTGAATAGATTATTCCATAACAAAAAATAAGGCGTGCGATAATTAGTGGACGCTTATCAATAAACAATAAGTCTCATATATATACTTTTGTTTTAAATAATTATTATATCAATTGAAAGAAAAAAACACAAAAAAATTATAGCTCCTTAAAATGGACTCACAAGCAGTGGCGTAATAAGAAAATTTGATAAAGGAGCTTCTAATAAAAGGTTTGACATTGGTTCATACCAAATTTAAATTAAGAAAATAGACTCGATTTTTTAGTGACTCTGCTCTATGTCAAGCCTATATCTTCTCATTGCTATAGTCTTAAAATATGAGGAGAAAACAAAACCAAAACAAAAAAAAACCTCCTTTAATTTAAATTGACTTATGTAAAGATGTAAATGAGTGGAGTCAAGTTGAATACTTGAAATTCAATCTTAACTTGATTAATTTTTTAATCAAATTTTAATTAAAAATATTTAAGTTTATTACTTTAGTATTTAGTAAAAAAATTTATTCTAAAAGATAGAATAAAAAATTAAAAATAAAAATAAATAATCCATTACCTAAAAAAATCATAACCTTCATCTAAAAAGTTTCAATTAGTAATAATAATAAATAAATTATTATTATTTATATTTTTTATTATTTAAAAATATAAATTTATTGTGATTTAATTTTTATTAAATGTGTGAAATAAATAAGTAATATATATACACATGTATAAACTATTCACAAATTTGTAATATCAAATTTATAAAATTCTAACTAAACCCATTTATATAATAGAAGTTAAATTTAAATTTAAAATTATTTATTTAATTAAATAAATAAGTTTAATTCAATATTTAAAGACTCGAATTCTAATGATTTACAGATAACTTTACTAATTTACACCGACCCTATGCCATTGCGTTAGTATCACTAGCTATGACAAGGGCATTCGTAGATTCTTCGTGGGCATCAAGTTTTGACAACAATTGCGTAATGCTTTTCTTTTCCTATTTTTATCCTTATATTCATTATTTCTTTTTCTTTTTCCTATAAGCCATTTCATTGTCTAGAGAATAGAAAGAGAAGATTAAAAAATTAAAAAATTAACAAAAATACAATTCAATGAATTTTTAAAACAAAATATGTGCACTCAAGTTATGTGTTTTTTATGAATTTATTTTATGAAAATCATGTGTTATATATTTGTTCGTCCATCAAACACCAAAAATTGTAACTTAAAAAAAAAATTGACAGAGTTTAGGGAAGAAAGAAATTGTTCCATTCTAATGTCAGGATATGATATAAGCCATATTCAAACTCACAATGATACTTACAAACTTCCTAATAAAGCTTTATAGTATTATAATAATTTTTTTGGGGTCATGAAGGAGATTTAAGACTTCGTGTAAGAAGAATGAGAGTTAATACAAAAAAAAGAGTAAATTATAGTGCAAGTATAACAAGTTATTTATTTTTCAATATGCAAATTCTTTTTTTTTAATACTATGCAAATAATATTTTCAGGTTCCAATCATTAGCTAAAATAATAAGAGGGATCAATTGATTACCCATTCAATATTTTTCTAAGTAAAGACCCCACTTAATTTATAAACTACAAAACAAAGAATATGCATATTTAATATTTATCTCTCAATATACATCATCAAATACAAAGAGGGGGGAAAAAAAGCAAGTGCTTGGTTCACCACATCTCCATAAAACCAGAGCCGTCTTCTCCAAGTCTGAAACGCCCTGGTAATCATTTTCTCTTTTTGACTCCATTCGTTTTTCTTCCATCTCCATCAATGACAACAAATCGACAACTGTCTCTGCTCATCACAAGCAACCCAATGGAATTCCCCATTCTGCTTTCTCTCCTCTTATAACAATCAATCATCTTTCCCTCACCCCACTCCTCATCTCACATCACTTCACTTCCAAGTTTGCAACTTTCAAACCCAAATCGCCAAATGGTTCAACCCAAACACTTCCACTCCACTCCCCTCACATGGGTTCATCTCCTTTTCCTCATCCTTCTGCTCCAACAATACCATGGTGCTGATGCACAGACATCCGTGGAACCAGTGCCCACATACATCTCCCACCACAAGTGGCAACCTTCCTTTGCAATCACAACAGGAGCAGTCATCTGCGTTCTTCTCTTCATGGGAATCATCTCAATCTACATCCGCAACTGCACAGAGTCACACATCACCACCCGCCAAACTAACCCACGTGTTGGCACCACCACACAAACACAATGGCCATGTTCTTGTTCACAAGGCATCAACAATGAACTCCTCAACACCTTCCCAATCGTCTTCTACTCCACCATCAAGGACCTCAAGAAGGGAAAAGGAGCACTCGAATGTGCAGTTTGCTTGACCGATTTCAAAGACTACGACACCCTCAGGTTGCTACCAAAATGCAACCACGTGTTCCACCCTTCATGCATAGACTCCTGGCTATGTTCCCACGTGACATGCCCTGTTTGTCGCACGAATTTGAACCAAGATTCATGCGAAGTTGCCATAACGGTGGAAACCCATTTGAGCACTACCCAAATGGTTCCAGAAAGTTCAGGCTTTAGAGCTGAACATGTTGGTGGTGAAGAGAACCCAATAGAGCAAAACACAAACCCAGTTGTGGGTAACTTGAATGAAGGTGAGAGTAACAATGATTTGGGTTCATCAAAGTTGAAGCTTTTGAGGTCAAATTCAACGGGTCATTCGATGGTGGAGCCAGGGAAGTGTGTGGAGAGGTACACGCTGAGGTTGCCTGAGGATGTGAGGCGGTACATTCTGGTGAACCATCACCATGAAAGAAGGGTTCAGCGTTCAGCGAGCTACAACAACGTTGTTATGCCAATGTTGGGGAGTTCGAGGAAAGGGGTGTGTTGGAGTGACAGTGAAGGAGGGAGCAGCAGAGGGAAGAGGAACAACAATGGTGAGGTCAGGGTGTTTGGGACGCCGCCATTTGTTGCAAGCCATGGTTAAGGGTTCTTTTCTGTCACGGGAATTTCGTCGAACATCTGGTCTGCAAGATGCGTTCCCTTATTTCTGGATCCGTATTTGGAGGAAAAGTTTGTGAAAGTGGAGATTGGTGATGTTTGGTTAGGTTCAATAAATGGGTCGTTCTGAATTTTTGCGGAGATTGTGGGATTTGGTGTGAGAAGGATGAAGGAGAGGATCGTGATGAAAGAACAGTAAAGTGATCAATAATTGAGTCAACTCGATTTCCGGGAAAAGTTTTTTTTTAATAAATTTATTTTTTAGATGGATAAGATTTTTTTTAGTAAGTTTATCTGTAAAATAAATTAATAAATTATATTTATTATTAATTATTTAATGAATTAGGATAATAATATTTTTTAAATTATATTAAAAGTGAATATATTTTTATTTATTTTATAAATAAATTTATTTAAAAAAATTGAGATGAGAATGTAACATTAATCATTTCTTTTCTTTTTTTATTAATTTATATTTATATGACCTACTATTAATTATCAAATTTATTTTATCTAATAAAAGATTTATAATTTATGGACACTTTGTTTTTTCACAAATATAAATTGTTGAATTCGATCTTTTAGTGCATTTGAACATTTACACCTAGGGATGGCAATGGGACGGGCGGGAACGGGGGTGGGTAGTGCTTTCCTTACCTTTGTTTTTGTCTCGTTATAAGTATTTATTTATGATCCTACAGGTAAGTGGAGGTATCTGTGAATATCGCGATTAGTTAATAATTTAAAATAAAATTTTAAAAATTATAAAAAAATTAAAGAAAATAAATTTTAATACTATATATTATAATTTTGTTAATAATTTAAAATTTTTATAAAATTAAAATAATATTATAAATAACAAATTAAATTAATTATATTTTATAATAATCAATTTATATAAATAACTATTACATAAATAATATATATATTTTTAACAAGTTTTATCATTATAGATTCATTCAATAAAAAAATAATTTAAAATAATAAAAAGATATGTATTTTCATCTCATCTCAAAAAAAAAAAATAATATATAATACATATTAGATGAAAAAATTATACTTAATGGGTATGCAATGCTTTCACGGGTGAGACATTTATAATCCTCGCCCCACCTCTATTTATTAAAGCAGATCATCTCCGCCCCATTACAGGTAATTTCCTAAGGATTTCGCGTAGACGAATAATTTTTGTCATCCCTATTTACACCTAATCTATCAAAATATATATATATATATATATATACACACCTTAGTGTGCCTTTTTTATTTCCCTAGATTTTTAAACTTCTTTCGTAGAAAAAAATTATCTTATTAAAACTTTACAACTTCTATTAAAGTTTTCGTATTTGATGCTTGTAAAATGCGTTAAAGTTTTAATATTGAAAAGAAATTTTGATTATTTTAAATGCTTTTATATCAATCTAATATATTAAATTTTGAGATATACACATGTACGTATATTATTTTATATTTATATAATTTTAATTATTTAATTATATTTAATTTTTTATACATTATATTTTGATTCTGTCTTATACCTTCAAATATAAGGTAATATATCTCATAAAATGTGTAGATAACATTTTCTTAAGTTTTGATATAATCATTAATTCTTTTAGAAATGAATCCAACGCAGTTGTTAAAAAAAGAAAAAACTTTTTTCACCATATCTCACCATTCAAATAAACTTTTCTCTTTCATCAAAAAATAAATAAACTTTTCTCTCTCTTACATACAAATTACCACATATTAAAATTAAATAAAAGGTTGACATGTCCTACAGTGTTTTTAAAACTGTATATGATCTTGATTCAATTTCTTTAGTGTTTCAAAATATTAATTTCGTCTTAAAAACTAAAAAAATAGTTAAAATAAAACTGATACCCACGTGTATCAAAATTAGTATATAAAAAAAAAGAATATTTAAATAAGTTAAATACAATTTACCCATTCAGCTTTCATATTTTAACGAATTATCCACATATGCTTACCCTCCACTGTTAAGTTCTCATCAAAATCAATAATAATATCTCGAGCCATTTAAATAGCTAAAAGCACAAATCAAAAGATATTTTAGAGTGCCTTTCATTATTAAAGAGAAAAGAAACAATTATGAAATACTTAAAGACTGCTAGAAAGCCGCACATGAGATGTTTAGAATTTTTTTTTTAATTTTTTAGAATATTATTATTTGATAAGTGAAAGATTAAAATTAATTTTTTTAAATATTTTCATATATTTAAATAGAAATATCTCCTAATAATATTATTTTTATTTAATAAGTGAAAGATTAAAATTAATTTTTAAAATATTATCATATATTTAAATAAAAATCTCTATTAATAATATTATTTTTATATATAAATTCTAATATCGAAGAATTTTAGATTTGAATGATAAGAAAGTGACATAAATACCTAATGACATTCAAAAGATAAATTAAACAACTAAAAAGTTAACAGCAGTAAATTATATGATCATAAATATTGAAGAGTACTATACATTTTTTTTGAGTATATAAAAGGTCATAGATCTATTATGAAAAAGTGAAAACTAAGTTAACATTTATTCTACATCAAATGGTCTTTGCATAAACATAAAAAGCATTCTATATCAGATCAAAAAAATATATATCTAGTTTAAAAAGGAAAAAAGCGTTCTATTTATACAGTAACATGGGAATTACACTAATCTGCATCAAATTTCAAAAACTTCGCTACATCCCCTCTATTTATAAATACTTTATTAATCTCAGTCGTTTTTCATTACATAAGATACATACTCCTATAAATTTCTTCCAAACAGATACACTCCATCCACAGAATTTTGCATACAAATCTTTACAGGTAAAATAACACTAAAAAAATAATGTAATGTCCGAAAAAGAAAGGAATTGTTTCTACATCTAACAAACCTAGTATAATCTATTCTAACTTTTTGTTAGTGTTAAAGCTGTAGTTTAAGTCTAGATGTAATAAAATATCATAATATTATGAACAATTCTTATATTTTTTATCACAAATAACTATACACTCATTTTTATATATCATTTAATACTATTCATTATACTTATTTTTTTATCATTTTTTTTCATTCAATTATACATCCTTAAAAAAAATATGTATAATACCTATATTTCTAAAAAAGATATAAGATAATTATTTTTTTATTATAAATTTTGTCATTTAAATATTTAAAATACGACATTCAATCGATATTCCGCTCACATCAATATATGATATATTTATTTTATTTTAAAAATGATATACTTCTTATATCAATATATGATATATTTATTTTATTTTAAAATATGATATTTGACATTCACGTACAAGTACATGACATATGATGTGTATATGATATGTTATATGACAAGTGTTAAAAAAATATTTTTCTACTGTTATTTGCACCTTACACCAAAAGGAATATTAAGATAATGAATGACGCAACAAACGCCTCGTAATGATGGATGATGGATGATGAATCACAATCACTTTTTCCATTATTGGAGCTCCACATATCATGTGGTTGCTAAGATTACAAATGTAGACCAATGATACATGGGCTTAGCTGACTTTTGTTTGCGGTATGTAAGAAGAGGATGATAAGTGTCTCCTTCACCTTTCTCCAGCTTTCTGGTCCAACATGATTTCATTGAATGAGAATGACATGGAATGTCATGCAGCTGGATTTGAAGGAACAGAGCCTAACATGATAGGCTTTTGTCTTTCCCTGGATGTTGCCTGTGGCTCTAGAAAAGCAAGGGAAAGAAGGAAGGATAACATTAGAACTTGGCCTCCAATTTCACAAATGCAAGGCATGGCAAATGGGAACAAAAGAAAATACATAACACATAATGCAAGGACAAATATTAGTTTGAAAAATAAAATTTGTACATAATTCTCACAGAAAATGAGGTGGGAAACATTAAGAGGAAGAGGGAAAAGTTTACAGGTATGATAAGCCAGAATTGCTTTACCATCTCATCCTGTGTGAGTTTTGTACAAATTTTTTGAAAGTAACATTTTCCAAATGCAAAAATGACATGCACAGAACAATTAATGTTTGTAAGCAGTCAAAGCATCAGGTGCATCTAGATTAACTCTTCCCTAAGATCCTATAATCATCATTTGTACGAGCTACAAGATTTTAATATTTCAACTGGACAACAAACACACTTGTATGTTTAACAGACTAAAAGAGCCAAGCATTGTATAGTTAGTTTGCTAACAATAGGTCTGGTCTAGCGTATTGAAATGGTTGCATACTAGGTTTTTCATCAATGTGGCAAAATGAGGTTGCATTAGTATAACATCCGTAAATCCCAATATTCTTAATCATGAGTACAGCACTGGAATGTAAACTGCATAATGGATAGCAAACAATTTGTAGCAGGTTCTCGTGTATGCTCCAATTCTAGCAGCCATGTAAAATAATTTCGAAGTGCTTATTGTAACATAAGAAACATATACTGATGCATTTTGAGTTTGGGAAAGAATAAATTCCTCTTTAGTGTATATAACTTGTAAGAGAGATAATGGAACTATGAAAGTGCGCGTAACTAGTGAAGCTTGAAAGAAATGCCAAAAGCAGCAATCACTTTAGTCCAAGAATCTACTAATTTCTTCTTTCTCCACCTTGAGGTGTGAGGTGTAAGCTATTGCGTATGGGACAACCTTTTAGAGTGTAGAAGTAGAAGCTTTTAAATACAGTTAAAGTTCTAGATTTGGAGTAATAATTTAGCAACGCTAGAAGAATGAATTAGAATGCTTACTAAGATTGGGCAATAGATATTTGAAGTGAGCATCTTATTACCAGTTATATTAGATAAAACATAATATGGATTAGGATTGTCGTTTCTTATAGTTAAATTAAAAAAAATGTGATCTTTTGATGATAAAATGAAAAGTGATCTTTCGTGATGAACTTAAAGGATTTGTCTGCCCCACCTACTATGCATTATATTGAATATTGGGTTACTTGAAGACAAGACTAGGAAAAGCATTTAATTAAAAAAATCAGATAAGAGTTGCAACTTGGAAAGGTGATAATATTGAGAAGGACATTTACTAGTAGACAAGCATATATAATGTAATGTTGAAATTTTTTTGAAGTTAGGATAGCTTGATTGAAGTAGTGAGAAAATCCACTACACCTGCAAAGATTGTAAACACTTTTTTAATGGTAGGAGTGATCATCTTAACTCAAAAAATTGAAGAGGATAAGAAGGAGACAACGGTGACGTGTCCAAATAGATAGAGTAGGGATAATTGAAGGATTTTTCTTGCAACGCCAATGATATACAGTGTCCTTGTGGTTGCAATCTAAGCTGTACGGCAGAACCCACGTGAGACCCACTGTAAGATAGGCACAGATTGCAACAACAGAATCTTTTTCGTAGAAATAAGTACATAGAGAAATAGAGCGTAAGGAAAGAATTCCAATTATATTGAGTCTAGGCCATATCTTGCTCAATTAAATTGAAACTTCCTTGTGTTCATGCCGACGAAGATCAACAGAAATATAAAACCTAGTCTATTCATGAGTTCACTTTTTTGGATAGTTATGATCATTTGTTGACAACGGTAATGTTTTACGCTAACATTGAAGTAAAATTAAATCCTAATATGAGAAGGATATTTCTTTTTTTCTCTTTGGTGTATAAGTTGGTTCGAATCTCAAATTTATAGAAAAGGGAACACATACATATTAGCGAGTGACCACTAAGCCAAAGGCATAATGGGTTGTTTCCTAAATGTATGCCTACTAAAGCAACACTATCAATGGGAATAAATTCTTAAGCATACCAGATATTATGAGATAATACTCTTATTGTTGAATTGAACATGTGTCGTCATACTAATTATGTGGGTGACCATTATCTCCCCTTATCCATTCAGTAGGATGATTAGCACAAAAAATAAATAAATGTAGAGACCAAAGTGAGACAATACAACAATATTACATATATACAATTACATATATATCACTTTATATTTACATAATTTTTATTAATTTTTTTACATAAGTAAATGTGAGAGATGTATGTAATATTAATGTGTTACTAATATTTTTCAAGACAATAATAACCCAAATAATTGACATGATACACGTACAATAATATTGTATGAAGGAATTCAATAATATTATTAAGTGGTATTCATACTCTCAAATAATATGACATAAAGTATGATAACTATCTTATATAATTGAGTTAGTGATACTTTATATCTATCCGTTCAAAGCACAATTACCCTTAAGTTACATAGTGTGACCCTATTGTATTACACCTAAATGCACGTAAGAATCTCTCTAACAATGGGACGCACCAAAACTAGGAAATGTTGACAAACTTTTTTAAAGTGTCATATGTTGCTTCACAACTGTCCTCTACATAAAACATATTCCAACAGGGGCTAATGAAATGAACGGACAGATAACTTACTAGAAATGAGGGCTTTGGGTCTGCTCTTGAACAGAATCCGACGTCGAATGATTCCAACAACTTGCAGCTCCACCTCACAACCACTCTCTCCATCCGGGTGTTTGATTTTCTTGAGCACCAACATTGGCTTCTTCAAGGGAACCTTTGACCCTGTCAGTTCATGATACCCAACAGTGAAAGTGTATACTTCCTGAACAACAACAAAGACACCAACACAAAAGGATTAGTTTACCAAAAATAAAAACTGGGTTACCTTAAAAAAATGAAATTTTTTTTGTGGGTACTACGGAGAATTTTAAAAAAAAAGGATTTTTTTTTTTGTGGGCATTATGGAGAATAAAGAAAATTGAAATTTTTTGGTTGGGTATATGGAGATTTATGTGAACCTGAGAAGAAGGACGACAAAGAGTGCCAATCTGAAGGTTTTTGAGGGAATCCTGGAAACCGGGTTGGGATTCAACCACGCCTTGCAGTTCAACAATGGCCCATTCCTGGCAGGTTCCTTCCCCACAGTTGCACCTCACACGAATCTGCATCTTTCTCTCCCTCTGGAGGTTGAGGGTAGAGACTAGAGAGTTTATTAGGATGGGTTTTGGCGGCAAAGAGGGTTGCTTTTCCCGCACAATTTGGTACATTCTTTCTTTTTTCTTTTTTTTCTTTTTTGTTTTAAACATGAGGAAAACAATGTGCCTCAATAGTTACTCTATATATGTAATATAATATATATATATATATATATGGTCTACTTATTGAATATTAATTTTGAAAGTTTTGTATGAGATATGTGCATCTCATTGGGCATGGGCCTAATAGAAACCTAAAGTTGCATAAACCCGAGCTTGATAGTCCAAATGTCAATGTGTATAAATTGTAATATTCAATAAATATTTGCTAAATAATTTAATTATATCTAATTTCATTGTTATGGTGGCTACGAAAGTTAGGATAAACTAAGTAGTTCATGTCAATAAGGACCTAATGGTCCAGAAGAATAATTTGTTAATTTTTTTATATGTAAATTGTTAAAAAAAATAGTAATTATTGATGTAATTTTTTTATATATTGTTATCATCTAATTATAAGATGATTCATTCTAAAAGCTACTTTCAAGTGAACTATGTGCACTTAGCGAAGTTTAGAATCCCTTAATTATATATTCTTTTCTCACATCATTAAAAAAGTTTAATATATAATGTAATTCTTATTAAACCTTTTAAATAATATCACGTTATGTGATTAAACAATAATGTAAAAATTCTTATATTATTTCACCAATTCTTTACCGTAAGCAATGCAATTCTTGTCCCAAAGTCCTACATTATGTCACAAGAGGAAGGCCGTGCCAGACAAGAATGAAAGTGGGAAGATTCTACACAAGTCAACTTTAGATTAGACACCAGTTCTACTGTCAAGCTAACATGAAAACTGAAAAGTACCTGAGAGCCTGAGAACATATTCTACAATACACAGGACCAGATTAAAGGATAACAGGCCACAAAACAACAAAAGGAAGTAGGTTAAAAGGTTTCATGGGGTAGCTTTTTACAAAGTTTCCTAACTGTACAATCTTATGTTAGTTCAGGGCACAAGCTGATTGATTGCTTATCTCTGCCAAACGTTCCTTCTATCTTCACCACAATGGGGCAATCTGGCTCCAGTAGAATTGCCTATGCCAACATTTCTGGTGTGTTGGAGTGTTGGATCCACAAAAGACTGTTGTTTAAACATTGGCTTCTGTGTACCAAAGTATTGGCTGCGATAGTAATCAGTCTGGCATAAGTTATCTAAACTGACACTTGACAAGGCCATGTCACTATGTTGAGTATTTGATGAGCTGAGTTGCTGTTGAAGGCACTTCTTAGGATTTTGGTCAGGGTCTAATGGGATAGTGCCAGTGAGAGTTTTTATTGCAAATTCAATACATGGATCCATCCATGAAATATCAAGTGTCTTTTCAGAAGATGATCCTGTATTCTTTTCATTGGCCTTATCATCAATTCCAGCATCACCAGCATGTTCTTGTGGAATAGCAAAGCTTTCTGGAGGTGAAAACACATTGCATCCTTCCTTCTCATCACGCATATTTGGGCCTTTGATGTTCTTAGTACCATGCCCTTCAGCAGCAGCCGAGGTTTCAGAATGCTCGCTGTTTTTAAATTCGGAAAAAACTTGAGAGTTTTTGGAGGTTTCAAATGTTATTCCAGTGAGAGTTTGTATTGCAAATGCAATACATGGATCTGTTAGTAGTTCTCTAAGAGGAAATTCAAGGGAGTAATCAAACTTTGCATCAACCTTGTCTCCATTTTCAAGGACTCTCACAAGCTCCTTCACAGTAGCATGGTTCTCCTGAGGCAAAAATGAAAAGCATTCTTGTTCCTTGTCACTTCCATGCTCTTCTACAGTCTTCTCAGTAAGCTTCTCTGCAGTAGACAACTTACCATAAAAATTCTGACCTGACTTAGGAGACTCCATTGTGTTTGTGGCACTGTCAGATTTGCACTTAGTTTCTGACCCACCCTCAACTGCATTAATCTGTTTTGCTGCACCATTAGGCAAGCTGTTGGGGGATTTATCCTCATTTGTGATGGTTTCTCCCTCATCTGATTGTTTAACTGTGACTCGGCGTGCTCGATTTCTTGCTTTAAGTTCTGGAACTGGATCAACCTTAATTCCAGCAAGGCGCTTTGAAGCACGGCGAGGTAAATTGATCTCTTTCTTATGCTTTTTACTCTGGCGATTTTGTGCTTTTTCAGTTCCATGTTTCGTCTCTGCATTTTCTTTAAGTTGCTTCTCTTGGGCATCTTCATCCGTGCAACCTGGAACTAAAGTGCTTTCAGCTAAAACAACCTTCCCTTCTTTCTGATCTGAACCTTCAGCTTGCAATAGAACTGAGCTGGTCAATTCAGTGCCCACCACACCTATATCATTTAACAAACATACATCATATGCAACATCTTTATATAACAGCATGGATAAAGAAAAAGCTTTGTTAAATACAAAACCTATTTAATTAATTCCATGTTTCCTTAAAATAACAGAAGTTCAAATCATTATTTTTAAACCAGAATCAAATACAAAACTCTACTGAGCACAAAAAATTACAGGAGGTAGCATAAACATTTGGCAAGAAAGAATTATATATAATTTAAATTAATGCATGTCCCTCCCCAAACATATGTTGATAACAATGCTAAACTTATGAAAGGCAACATAATAGTATAGTATTCAGTTGTGTAATTCATTAGATGGAATCTATTGTTAACTTCAAAAGAAAAAGAGAAAAGTTGGGAACTTTACACCGACTGGAAATATGTTTAGAGATCGGCATAGGCATATGTTCTCCTGAACATGCAGGCTTTGGAATCTGTTGGTCATTGGCTATCATGTCCAAATCTGAGCTCCGAACCATGCTAACTGACAATGTTGGTTTCATGGTTACACTTGCCGGCTGCAAAGGAATCATAGACAGCAAGTTTGTAAAAGTAGAAATCTTGGTGGAGAAATAATTTTAAGACAAAAAATTCCAATATCACTGCAAGCTGAAAATAATTTCAGCAAGAGGAGATAACTTATGAATATTAATTAAGGCACCAATCATAGACATCTTATCATATGAACAAGATGAGTGATTTAGTTCTTTGTACTGGAATCTAGAGTTCCCCTACACAGCCCAGGCTGTATACTAGATACTCTCGGGTGGGGTTGGTCTCACCCCCACCTTTTATGTTTGTGGGGTTTTTCCTGCTGTCTTGATATGTAGTAGTGTGCTCTAGTAAATTTGTTCATACGTGCAATATTCTAAATTATGGACTACCGTACCCTGCCAACTCCACAGCACTCCCCCTTGCACCAAAACTTTAAAAAAGGAAGCAAAAGCACAATGGAAAGAAAACTAAGCCAACCCACATATTGTTTTCATCTGTTTCCCATTTAACATCTACTTGTCTAAGGGGTGGAATTAATTATTCCCTTGTCCAATTTTGACATGCCTAGCTGAGAGAATTTAAATGCATAAGGAAAGCCACAAGATAGGCAGGTGGAAGGGAAAGTGTAGCATATGAGACTATATAGACATATAAACTAGAAGAAGTCCAATTGTGGCCACTCTTACAGAGAATTTGTCAGCTTTTAACTCCATATCACTGCTGTCTTTAGGCTTGAACGCGTTCCTTCCTATCTCCCCAGATTCAAGATAGCGATCAACATCTCTTAAAGAGCGGAATGCATAGCCACTTACAGGATCAATGTAGTACTGCATAGAAAGCATATAATTTAGACAAGTGAATTATTCTTACAGTGGTTGGGCAGGTGATATATCTAAAAGCATAAACAGTTCAAATAAAAGATATGCATCCTCCTACTCTTAAGTGCTCAAATGATGCAGTAATAAGAATCAGAAGTATGTGAAATAAAATACTTAGGAGGTTAATATGCACTATGCGGTCAAAGTTGCAGTTTAGTCAAAGTTCATTTATTACATATTTACCTTGATTTAAATCATCTGTAAAGTAAACTTGTGTCAGTTATTGACATAGCTAGCTGCAGTCCACTAGTAAAGCTTCTTGTAGAAGCCAATATGTATGTGAATAGACTCTAGAATTCATAATGAGTTACAGCATAAAATAGGAGTGAAAAAAAGAGAAGGATGGGGGAGAAATTCAAGAAGGGTGATGGTGGAAAAGAGGCAGGTTCAGCATTTTATAGAAGTCTAACTGATAATTTTCTTTATATCACAGCTACAAGGTCAGCTATCATGTTTGCAGCAAGTTTATTGTCCAGATTCATGACAAATCCAAGCCATTTACATCTTAGGGCAGCAAAGGGAGTGCTAAGGTATATCCAAGACACTATTGATTACGGCATAAAGTATGGAGGAAGTGAAATGCAAAACTAGATGGGTTTTGTGATAGTGATTTTGGATGAGGCAAGGATGATATGAAGAGTTCAGGCTATTGTTTTTTCTCTTGATTCTAAAGTGCTTTCACTGATTTCAAAGAGGCAACAAAGTGTAGCATAATCTTCTGCCAAAGCTGAATATGTGTGACAACAAATCAGTGATTATTATGGCCGAAAATCCAGTTTTATCACAGCAGGACAAGGCACATTGAACTCAACTATCACTTCATTTGTGAAGCAAATGAAGAAGGAAACATTGAACTTGAATTTCGCAGGTCAGAAGATCAAGTTGCAGATATTTTTACAAAGTACTACCAAGGGACATATTTCACATGCTAAGAGGAGCACTTGAACATTAAGGAGGAGATTGAAGATTGCAAACTTTTGTCAAGTTTGTCTCTATTTTTTTTTTATCAATTTTGCAGGTCTGCTTCAACTGCATGAAACCAGTACCTTTGAGTGAGATTTTAACCCCCACATCCACATGCTGATTTATTCAACCACCAACAAATACAAATATAGAAAATGCTCATTTAGAGAAATTGTGACAACTATTTGGGAAGCATTTTTTACCTCCCCCTTACCCATCCCTTAATGAATGTATGACTACAATATTCAAGAGAAAGTGGTGAGGTATTGTTTACCGAATCTTTTCTAATTGTATCTCCCTTTGTTGTGATTCTGGTCTTTTTCATCCATCCCGGTGGTAACCCTTCCGCAATACCTTTCTCAACTACAACCTAGATTGCTTGAATAACCAAAGTTTTCCACATAAGTGAATACAACCAGATAGATATTAAACATAAATAATGTCATTAAAAGAAGATTTTGTTGACAGACATTGTTTGATATTCTCTGGATGCTGACTTTGTTCTGAGCATTGTCAAGATGGCGAAAAACCTCTACCCTGGAATTGAATTTTAGTCCATTTGAGGGGGCAAAGTAATACTGCAATAAATATAACTTTAATAAGATTTGAGTTGAATCATCTTAGATAAAGAGTTTCTATAACTATATGTCTTCCTGGCTCAGTCAAACATAAAATTACTGCCAAGCAATGATTGAAGTCAAAGAAAGATAAAAGTTTGAGCATACTGATTTTGCCAACAATCATTAGCAGGTAAAAGATGCTAAAGTGGAAAGAAATGTACTTGCATCTCAAATCAATTAAAATATAAAGAGTATTAAAATCAATAAAGAATGTAGATAATTGAACTTAGAAATAACAATGCTTCCAGAATCCAGAACTGGATTGATCTTTGTTTCTGAAAAGTAGTCCTGTATTAAAGCAGAACAAAACAGACCCCAAATATCACATTCATCACTTTTTTGATGAGAAAGCATATTAGACTATACTGCTTGCTTATTCACTGGCTTTTGTACATGAAACATCTGATCAGCCACTTCTCCTGATCGTCTCAATCTCATAGTAGAATTTACTAGCTCCAATATTTGACAGCAAGAAAGGATATTATAGATTATATCATCACTAAAAAAATCACACTGAAAAGTGTTAACTCGATTTCTCTTACAGCTCATTTTGGATGGACGGAATGTAAAAGAATGTAATGAAAACAAAAGATGGAAACATCCAATACCTTGTTTAGAATGTAATAATAGAAGGAAGGAAAGCAGAAAGAAAGACGACTTTCTCACTTGACCTTTTGTTGCCACTAGAAAAAGGGAACAGAAAGATTTTTATTGAAATGTTAAGAGCTTCCAAAATGAAACCGCCAATAACAAGAAGGAATTTAAAACCAACTAGAACAGCAAAGTTCAGCAGAAACACTTCACTATTCTTTCCTTCTCATTCCATTGTGTCTAGCTTCATTCTACTGACAGCTAGTACAAGCCCAGAGTTACAACTGCTAACTACATCATCCACAAATCTACAAACTATTGAAACATTTTCTCTCACAATACTGTTTCCAGAATCACCATATTGACATACTGTATGTAGCTTCATTCCACTTTCAGCCAGTTCAACCGTTGTAAAGACATGCTATATTCTCCACAAACATGCAAAACATTTTAATAGGATACTAACCCCGACTAGTGAGAGAAAAGAAGACCTGAAAATCTTTTCCTACATTAAAGAACAAGGATTTGCTGGAGACAAAGTCCAAAGGGTCCATAGAGAACATGCAAAGCATAGATTAAATCTCAAATGTCAAGCAAGTAACATACCCCACCCCACCTCCCAAAAAAAAAAAAAAAATCTCCTTAGCCTGTTAATTAACCATATTGACTGCAGCTCCAAAACTCCAAAACCCTTCCTTGAAAATTTCTGAAAATTTAAGGAACATTAGAGGTTGCAACGACAATTTTACCGACAACAAAAGACAAAACAAACCACTACCTTAACAAGATTGCCATCTGTAAGACAAAGAAAAAGTCTCAAAATCTTTCACTCCCTGCAGTAAAACAGAAGTAACTGGGCAAGCCAAGTCACAAGATCTTACATTTTGAGACCAACATCCTCATAACACAAAAGCAGGCAAGGAGCAACATCATTGGTGGGTCAAACAACAATTTACCTTGTCTCTCTTACCATTCTTTCTCACCCTCACTTCCACAGTCCAACCTGGTGGCAGCCAGTCATCGGAGTTCGGGTCCATCATTCCTCCGGCGAGTCTCCGGTGGCCGGAGAATCAAATGCCTGTGCTTCTTATGAGCCTGTGACCCCTTGTGTGTGTGTGATTTTCTTTCTCTCGATTACTGTGTATAGTGTGTGCCACTACTTGCCTAGTACCTACCACCGAGTCAGAAAGAAAATGGTGCATTCAGACAAAAAAAGAACTTGCATGGCCACGTGGTGCCAAATACACTTTGTTTGCAATTTGGTATTCTTTATGTTCTTTTTTATCTCTTCTTTTAAAAAACTTATTTTTTAATTTATTTGTAATTTAAGAATTTTAAAAATATATTAATTATTTTTTTAATTTTATTATATTTTATTATTTACTTCAAATTTAATTTAATAATTATACATATTAATTAATTTTTATAATTTGTATACATATTTATTAGAATAAAAAAACAATTTAAACATATTAACTTATATTTCATTTAATTTAAAATTATTTAATAATATCCTTAATTTTTATATAAAAGGTTTAAAAAAATAAAAAAAGGAGAAAATATTAAATTTTTTTGTGTGCTTTTGTTTTTTTATTTTTCCTATGTTTGGGTGCTAGTGTTGTTACACAATTGTCAATCTATGATTCTATCCATCTCATGTTTCTGTGTCTGCTTTCTCCGTACACCACTTTAGGTCTCTTCAGTTCAATAGTTTGCTTTAGGTTAAATTAAAGTTTTACTCGCTATTTTTTATATTTATTTTTAATTTAATTTTTATAATTTTTTATTTTAAATCTATCATCATAACTATAAAAAAAATTAAATTAACTTTTATTATTAATTTTTATTATAATATATTATAATATCGTTAGTTAATTAATAAAATAAATATTTTTTAATAAAGACTTTTTAAATGTTTATTTTTTTATAAAACATTAAATAAAGTATTTTTCATTTTAATCGGTATTTTTTAAAATAAATAATTTTTTCAATAAATAATTTTTTATATATTATTTTTTTATAAAATATTTTGTAAAGATTAAATTAACTGTATTAAAATAGAAATTAATAATAGATATTATTTTAATTTTTTTGTAAATATGAAAACTAATTTAAAAATAAAACAACTACAATAATTAAATTGAAATTAAATATAAAAATCAAAATTTTAATTTGGCCTTTCTTTTGTCTCAGCTTTTTCTTTGTTTTTCGTTGGAACTTGAAACTTGTGGAACCTTCTCTCTTCACCTCTTTCACATATACTTAGGAGAAATTTTAAGATAAATTTAGAGTACTTAAATTAAATGTACTAAATTAATTATAATAAATTATTATAACATTTTAATTAACTATAATACTTATTTATTAAATAATAATGTGATTATGTTATTATACCCAACTTGAGTGTTATATGTTTTTGTAAGAATGTATCTATACTTTGTTGATGTTGAGCGAATTGCCGCTGTGTTTAGTTTAAAAGACCTACGTGTCCCCACTGCTTACAATCATGTTTGCCTTCATGCCCAACTTCGAAAGTCACAAATTCAACAACCCTTTGCTATTGGTATTTGGTAATTGGCATGCGATTTCCACTTTATAGTCAGACCTCAGTTGTTTTTTTCTTTGGTTTTTTTTTCTCTCTTTTTAAATTGGATGTTATTATTTATGTTTAGCTCTAATTTGTATTTCCAACACAATAAGTATTCCATGCATGTAATATATGTTTTGATAACATTTCCAAAATTAAGTATTGAATCATTCAATATATTTGGTGTATAACACTGAATAAAAAATATTCTCGTTTTCTAAAATTAATAAAAAGTTTAAAACAACTTAATGCATTTTAAAAATAAGCATATGAATTTTCATTTTAAAAGATAAGCAAATAAATGCATATCTATTAAAAGGGCATCTCCTTCTATAATACTTTTATCGTCTAAATTATGATAGGTATGCTTAATAATATTTTAGGAGGAATTCTTGTATGTTTTAGGAGCAAGAAAATTTTTCTTGCTCTGATCTATTTATTGTTTGTCACATTTGTTTGGTGGGCCATTCTTGTCTCTTAAAATAAATTTATTTTAATTCTTAAAATATTAACTTTAATTATGGTTAACTAAATCCCATATCAAATTTCACGATCCCAAGATCAGGGAGCAATTCAGGGTGGATGACGATTGTGGCTCAAAATTTGGTTTGGTGGTTGGTGTCGAAGCTCTGAGTGATGGCTAGCCTTTGTTCTTTATTCTGTATGATGTACGATGTGCACAGGGGATGAGTTTTGGGGTTTGTGGTGTATTTGGGGTTGAGTTGGAAATTGAAGGTAATGGCTTAGTAAACTAGTAAATTGAGTTGGGAATTGTTAATATGGTATAAGTAGTAAACTAGTTTCTCATGCTTTAAGTCCATTTTTCATTCTACATTTTGATAGCTCTGGTTTAATATTAGTTTCTAAGCCATTTACACAAAAAAAATTATAATTCATAGAGTCGATCAATGAAAATAACTTTAAATACTATAAGCAAATTTGATTTTGTTAATAGCACAATCTCCAAACTTGATGATGGTGATCTACAACTTTCTTTCAGAGAGCATAATAACAATATTGTTATACACAATTTAGTCTTAAAAGAACTTATGGCAAGTATCATATATGTTAATTCTATAGTAACAATTTAGATGAATTTAAGGAATCATTTTTAGAAAAAAAAATGCTCAAATAATTTATCAGTTGAAGAAAGATTTGATTAATCTTCAACTAGGTTTTATGACTGTGAATCAATATTTCATCGAGCTGAAAGTGATTTTGAGAGGAACTTAATGATTTTCGTCCAAATTGTAATTGCACATGTGGTGATGCTTAATCTCTGATTGATCATGCTCAACAAGAGTATGTTATTGTTTTTCTCATGGGATTAAATGACACTTATGCTCAAGTTCGTAGTCAAATTTTGTTGATGGATCCATTGTCATCCATTACAAATACATTTCCTTAATTGTTCAAAATGAGAGGCAACAAGACATTGGTACTTCATCTACTAAGGGGCTTGATTCTCAGGTTATTGTTGTTGTGAAATAAGCAAATTCTAAGAATATTACAAATTTTAGATCCAATAATGCTAAGAAGAATCGTCTTACTTGTACTCATTGTGACCTGATAAGTCATACTATGGATAGATGCTAACATATTGATGGATACCCACCTGGATATAAATCCAAATGAAAGTCCTCAAGATCTTCAACAAATGTGCATCAAGTTACAAATTTTGTAGTTTCTTCACAGGATGTGTCTCATATGCAGTAGACGAATGTATAGTATAAACAACTTATTTATTTGTTGTCTTCTCAAATGTCACAAGCTGCCAAATCAATTGTTGATTCTTCTGCTCAAGATAATTATGAGGGTATAGTCTTGTTTTCTTTGCCATATTATTTTTCTGTGATTTCTAATTTTTTTCAATATTAAATTTTAGATTATGGAGCAACTAGTCATATTACTTGTTTTTTGAATTATTTTGTTAATCACACTGATTTATCTAATTCTTTTTTTACATTACCTGATAAATCTACAGTTTTTATTCACTCCATAAAAACTGTATGTCTCAATTCTGATTTAGTCTTGCATAATATTTTGTACATTCTTTCTTTTCATATAAATCTCATTTTTGTGAATGCATTATTGGTTTATTCTCATTTATCAATTAGTTTTTCTAATTCCATATTAAGAAGTAGAATGATGAAAAATGATTGATCCAATATTCAGTGATTTGTTTATATAGTTACATGAGCTACATAACTAACTTTTAATAATACATGATATGCACAACTAACTTCTAACAATTAACTAACTTCACTAACAATCAACTAACTAATTTAACTAACTTCACATTTAGCCAAGCTAATTGATAAATACAAATGCTAAAATTAGTGATTTTGTGTTTTGGCTTTGGGTTTGGGTCGTTAGCTGGTAATCCGGTGGTATTGGCAATGGGTATAGCTGTCCTATTTTCATTTTTCAATGGTTTGCTTGGGTTAATTTCTAGTACGGTGATAGGTTAGTGTTTGTGATGGCTTTACAAGTTCAAAGGGGTAAAGGTGATTGACAAGAAACTGACTTGTTGCGGTGGGCATGGATTCGGTTTGGTTTTCATTTTGATGAGGAATGTTCATGGTGGTTGCATTTTCTGGTTCTATGGGGCTGGTGGGATGATGGCTATTTGAGGCTTTGGATGATGGATAAATTTGAGGCTGAGAAAAAGAGAAAAAAATAAAAAATGATGATATTGTTGGTGTACCCTGGTTTTCGAAAATTAGAAGAATAGTTAATGTACCGAGATTTGATTAATCATGATTAATATTTTAAGAATTAAAAGAAATTTATTTTAAGAGACAATATTAGCCTACAAGGGTTATGCGGCAAACAATAAATTTTAGCTTACATTTTTGGGAATTTCATCTAAATTTATTCAAAAACACACGCGTATTAAAGTCTCGAAAATAAATTTTCCATAGACAAAAGTAAAAGCGATGAAAATGATGGATTGGACGTATTGATTTTCTTAGTGAGAAATGAGCAGTGAATACCCTATTATCAAAGTGGAGGTGACTCATGGTAATAACATGTGTTGTTAAGCACTGGAATATTGCTTGCGCTCACAATCACATGGTTAGATTCGGAAATCACAGTCTTTTCTTTAAAAAAAAATAAAATATAAAAAATATGATCTATCCGTCCACTTTTACACTGCAGCTAAAATCTGTTCATGTAGAACTTAGGCTGCCTAAGAAAAAGGTACATGTACGTCACCGTGTTTCACATCTCTTATATCAAGAAAGAGGACATGGAATCATAAAAAATAAAATCAGATAAATTTTAATTAAATAATAAAATTATAATGTTGATGTAAGTGTATATATATTTAATATTATTCTTTGCAAAAAGAGTCATACCTCGTAGTTATTACGGTACTTTTTTTTTGTGACACTTTTTTTTAATTTCTTTGTTTTGGATGGAGGGAACTGTGGAAAGCAGGATATGCCGCTTCTTTTAAGATTTGGATTCTGGAGTACGGTGACACCATTAGTCATTTAGCATGAGCTCTAGAAATAGCTTCAGACTCTATTTTTTTTGAAGCCCCTTTGAGTTTTCCATTAGTCGTACCATTAGTCTTTAATTTCTTTGAAGCCCCTTTGTGTTTTCCACTTCAGAAATAGCTTCAGACTCTCTTTTTTTTCCTCAACAAATAGCTTCAGAGTTTGAGTTAGTTACATTGCCTACTCTCAAACTGGATCTGGGCCTAGCATGAGCTCGGGCCCATACCCCCAAATTGATTGTATATTTCTTGGAAACTCGAAACTAAGAAGTTAACGACCCCAAAAAAAAAAATTTCGAACACTATAGACCAAAAAAAAAAGTCAATATATCAACACAATAAATTAAAGAACTATGTTATTTCACACGATAAGATTTCTTACGAATGCCTCACAAATCAACAAGGACCAATAAGATAAAAGAAAAAACGGGAAATAAGGGAATAAAAAAAATGCAAGAGGTGGGTAGTAGGAATAAACTACTCCCAGCAAAAGTTTCTTAGAAAATCCACGAATCTCAAATCGTGAGATTTAGTATTTCTGTAAATTAAAAATATCTCGAGAAATGCAACTTACAGATCACTGTTCTTTTTTCATCATGTCCTTATTTCATGATGATTCATAAATAGTGGCCTTACAATTCTTGTGGTGTTAGGGGTGGGCAAAATTTTTTATAAACTAAATTGATCCATTAAATTGCACCACACTTAGAACTGTTTACATATCAATTCAGTTTCTTTGTGTTAAAGTGTTTTAGTTTGTAACTTAGGATTTACAATTTGGTTAACCATTGTTAACCAAACCTAACCATAATATTAGCAACACTGCCACCAAGCCTCTCATCTCCTCCTACCATCGCTCTCATCTTTGTTTCCTTGATCAAAATCGTCGTCCTCTACTGTCATTCCTCTTGCCAATGACCTCTCCTCCTCTCTGAACTTCCACACTCTTCTCCTACATGTCCATTGCCAAGCTACTCTAATCGATCCACTATCGTGTTCTATGCCACTGCACTGGAGCAAATGGTGGATCTAGGAATATGGGTCATGACGTCCAAGCTCTTGGAGATGGAGGCCTTCGAGGATCTTGTGCTGGCTTCCATTCATGCCACATTCTATACAACCTCTTATATATTAATTTAGCGCACTTGAACTCAAAGACTTAAGAGTCATTGGATCTACTAGTGGAGTTAAGGGCGGCACTATCGGTGTCAGTGCCAGTGCTAGAGAAGGAAAGGAGAAAGGTGAGGACTGTGGAGAAGGTTCTTTTTCAGACGAGACCAGATGGTTCTATTGTCATAACTATATCAGAACCGGTTAACTGAACAAATAACCAGTTAATTTTGGTGTGGTTTTTTTTTTGCAACAGTGGTTACAGTTCCTATTTATAATGCATATCCAAACCGCACCTTATTAATGGTTTATGGCAGTTTGGTTTGGTTTTACCAACCAAACTGAACCATGTTCACCCCTATGTAGTGCATAGGTCTTATGAATGTCTGCATTGAAGTTTAGCAAAACAAAAACGTTTACATGAAATCATTAATTTGAATGTGGATGGAGCCACTTATACAATACTTCTTCCATTTTGTAATATCTGTTCTTTTATAGTGTTAATGAAAAATAACACATTTTTTATTTAATGATTTTGATTAAGTAATCGAAATGTTACTTTGTGACTCCATAATTCTGATTAGAATCAAGGGTAAACAAAGTCATTAAGATGACGATTGTTCGATTTTGGAGTTGACAAGAGAAATCGCTTTGATTTGTCATTGAAAGATGCTGGATTATAAAACTAGTATTAGTTTCGATTTGATAATGAAGATGTTACTTTTGATTTTATAATCAAGAATTTCGAGTGGGACCTGAAGATCAAAAATTTCAACAATTATAATGGAAACTCAAAATTTACAAAATAAGTTTTTATGAAATTGAGGTCATTTTAGCTTCATAATAGGTACTGAGATTTTGATTTAATATCGAAATAAAACTTTGAAAAGTAATTACACTTAGCAAATTCTTAAAGAAAGAATAGAAGATCTCGACTAGGTGAAAAACCAAAAAGTGGTTAAAGATTCAAGTTTGAATTTTTTAAAAAATTTTTTTTTGAATTTAAACTAGAAGTTAACAGCAGTTGCAGATGTTAGATCAAGACAACACAATGATTGACAGTGGAGATTAAGCAGTTACTTGTAATACGAGGATCGCTTGACAATGATTTGGTGGTTATTAAACAAAGATTACCAATCATTTAGTAGTTATCTTTATTTTAGACACATGTCAAGATATTATAAAAAAGGTAGTTACTTAGGAAGTCTATAAATACCAAGATGATAGAAACATTTATGGGTTGAAAATTCATTACTCACAAATACTTCTTACTTAAAACGCTCTCACGTCCTTAACTTCTCAAGCAATACAGTGCAAGTCTAATTCAGTATGTTTTCATCCACTTTCATTTATGTACAATTTACAAATTCAATGCAAGTTTATCTTCAATCCATTTAATTTCAGTCACTTTACTTTATTTCAAAACTCTTTTCTACTCCTGATAAAGTGATTTTTTCTAAAAATCATTTGAGTTCTTTTTATTGCTTTTCATTTAAATGCTTTCATTATTTTTCTATAACTTTACTTTCTTGCAATTTACATACTTGTACATCTACTTTTCATTGCATTTACTTTGAATTGTTTTACTTTCTGTTTTTATTTTCTATAATTCACATTACCTGTTACATTTACTTTGAATGCACTTTAATCCCTGTCATTTACACTTAATTTATTTTCATTTGCATTTGCATTTTTTTATTTCTCAGAAACAAAACCTTTCTTATCTTCAAACATATGTTCATTAAGTTAAAAGCACGCATAAACATTCAATTTTGAATTTGCATAACCATCTTGAATTCGAAATCATCATTTAAATTCCTTTAAGATATATATTAAATTTGGTCCAGAATCCTAATAAAAAGTTATTTCATTCCCCGAATTAAGATCGATAATTAAACTTTGTCAATAGACAAAGGGTTTACCATAACTTGATTTGTGATAATCAAAAATTTTGATAAACATAGAGAAAATATTTCATTTCATTTTTTTAGAAATCCAAGAAATCATTAATTATTTTTTCAACTTTATTCTTATCTGTTGATATCTTTATTACATTGAATAATAGAGTATTAATAGAGTGAAAGGGTAACTTAGTCAAATATAGTTATGTTTTTCAAAAATTGATAGTATTTAATGAATTTCTTAGTCCTTCTACAGCAACTTTAAATGTGAAACGAATATAGTATTAATTGTAAATTAAATTGTCAATGCAAATAGGGTTATGTTAATTATTGGTCTTAGGACAATAATTAAGAATTTAAGAATGATAATGTGACTCGTCTTAGAGTAGCTCAAGTCAACAATTGATTAGGGTTCGGGGTGGGGTTTGGGACAAATTCACTATAATATTAATCTGTTTGCTAATGATAATTAAGTTATAACTAGTACATCACGCTGTTGACTTTTCCTTTGGTACATGGGGCTCCAATGTTTAAATATAAAAGAATTTACTTACATGAAGTTGAGTGTTTTTACGAGTCTAAAACACTACAATTGGATGACTATGTAAAACATAGTGTTGATGTAATTTTATATAAATTTAAATAAATATAAATAATAATGTAAAAATGTGCATGGCCAAAAGAAAAATGTAAAAATTGAAGATGAACAATTGTGTGGGTAGAATTACCTCAAGTTAAATACCTAAAAAACTTTAACTTCATACTTCTTTGACATTTTGTTTATAACATAGAGAAACATATCCATGAGCAATTTCGTGAATGCTAGATAGTGGACAGTAATTCTTAAGCTAATCTCTCGCTTTATGACTCATAAGCGGATGATCAAACGAGAGGTAGCTAGCGCTTTCTATTCCATCAATTGACTTAATAGTTTGTTACCTCTTCTTTGAAGACGAAATCAAATTCAAAAAATATTTGAATTTGTGATGAGAAACTCATTGGTGACAGAATATCTGGACTTCTCAAGTGAAAAATTACACGAGAACCATTGATAATTGGAACTGAAACTTGAATAAATCATCTGTAACAGGATGAGTAATACCACACATAAAAAAAAAGTCAGAATTTTAAACAAAGGTAGTTGTTTGGATAAAATAAAATGATAAAGACTATTCACATACCGAATAATTAACAAATATGCCACATTATTTATTCTGCCAAAAAATGTTCAGGTTCTCTAGTATTTTTCTAACAACATATATATATAAGGACATATATATCTATTATTGAACTCTTGGTAAAGATAAAAAATAATTACAAAACAGTAATGACACATGATAGGACACATCACGCGTACACATATATATATACGTAGTCACAGTCAATAGCATAATCACGAGATAACTTCCAATTACTCAAGAAAAAAGTCTCAACATTAACTCTTAATTTCTTACACTACAAACAGACTAATAAATTCATGATCACCAACTCTATGCATCTGCCATATAAAGGAAAGCAAGAGTTTGATCTTCCCTTATCTGATCAATTATGAAGAGGGTTTGGTCCAGAAGGAACAAGCCGGTGAGAAACTGCATGAATCTGCTTGAACTTATTCTTCCTGGAGTTCAAAGAGGATAGAATAGCAGAATAACTCCGCATAAACATGGAAGAAAACTTGATTTCTGATCTCCTTTCTGAGTCTGCATGGGTAGCAGCATGGTTGACCAAACGAGAAGTTGAACCTTGCATTACTGACAACAGAATGATGAGAGGCAGAACAAGGATTAAGGATTTTGGAACTCTCATAATTGTGGTGGAGGATAGGAGCTATGAGTGATAAAATATTGTGTGAATATACATGTTGGCAGTTTTGAAGTCTAAGGCAGGTTGTTAAGTCTACCAAGTAAGAGACTACAGTGAGAAAGATTCAGCTAATTTAACATATAAATATACTTAATAATTTTAAATCCTTGATACAGATGATTTGTGGGTGGCACATTCCATGACCAATGTGTATGCTAAATGTCAAAAATTGACTCTGCAAGCGGTACCTTTCCTGGACGATTAAGTGGATATATAAGTAGCTAATAGAATATAAAACCACATTTAACTAAATTATCCATAATTGAAATACTCAAAATATTATTATCGCTCTATTAATCTTTTCTATCACTTATTAATATTATGAGTAATGTTAGAAAAATAATCAATACTTCATTAGTTTTTTAAAACGACAAATAAATATGAACAACCAAATTTTTCTAAAAAGGCAAATAAAAAAAACGGAGGGAGTAACCGTTTAAAATTTTGAATTAGTTTATCTTTAGTTTGGTATCAAACCTGTTAGAAAATTTTTTATAAGATATATTTTCATTGATTTATTTGTTTATCAAACTGATTGAATGGTTGCATGATATTTCTTAAAATTTATTTTAATATATTGTAATGAAATGGTTTATTAAAAATCATATATTAAGTTTTGGACCCAAATATGGTAATGTGCTTAGAAAAGTGTTAGGCCTCTTGATTTTATGATAGGTAAAATAAGACAATTTTTCAATGTCTTTTCTCCACTCTCTCTATAAATATATGTTATTTCATGAGACATCAATCATATTTTGATCCATCATTCTAGATTGCCTCATCAAATAAGAGAAAAGAGAAGGAGAGAAAGATCATGTTTCTAGCGTACACACATGTGTATGATCTTTTCTGCAATTCTTGATGTGAGTTCATCATTATATCAAGACGTCTTCAAAAGGTATGAACTCTGTGTTATGTGTTGGTGTTATAATTTCATGTATCTTAATCTTAAATGTTATTCAGATATACAATTTATCTTACATAAGCTTATTTCATCAAGTGCTCAGAAATTTGATTCTTGCCGCCCCCCCCCCCCCACACTTTTTATCATTAAATTAAATTTAAACATAAGATAAAGTGAATCCATCTATTGCTTAGTTTCAAATTAGATTGTGCATTGTCCATGTTTCAAAAAATTATTGCATGAAAGGATACATTAGAGATATAAAATCATTCATAATCTTCAACTTATAGTTAAACTTTTGGAATAATTTAGTGATTAGAAAAATCATGCTTATTTGTTAACGCTTCTATGTGGTAGTTTATTTGAAAATAGACTTTAATTACTCTCATATGCTTCTTGGAACTTCACCTTTGTCTATTATAAAAAATAATGAACCGTCCACATCTATCATGTTAAGTTTTTTTTTTTTTAATTGCGGTCAAATGGTGTTCGCACTAATTTGTTCGTACTTCAACTAATATATCTTCTCAGTTTGGTCAAAAACAAGTCATCCACTTCAAAATTAAGAGATTCATAAAGATAATTTTTATAATAACCCTAAAAAATTACCGTAATTAAGATTTAAACATATGATCATGCGTCTATCAACACATAATATATTAAGAAAACCTTGGGATTGTCTATCATGCTAAGTTATGAGTAAGCTAACGTTTAAATTTCCATGTCATATTTCAGAGTTTCTCCTTCTAACGAATGGTTTACGTACAATACTCTATAGGCAAAGAAAAGGTATATATAGAATTATAGATTATAATGCATGCCAATAATTACACATTTAATATAATGATTTTTTAATTTAATATATCTAATACAACCAAAAAAAATGTCTGCTAGCATGCAGCTGCTCCATTGAATAAACAAGAAAGTGACATCAATGTTAATTTAGAAAAGAAAAATCAAAATTCTTGACATAGTTTGCTCTTATTGCATATTTTATGCCATTGATAAAACCTAGTTTGCACGTAATTTACTTGACCAAATCAAACACTATAAAAAATCGCCATCATCTTGTCCAATATAGCCCTCATTGGTTGAAAAGTTGCAGGTTGGACATATCAAGTATATATGGTAATGGTTTCGATTCTTCAATTTGCAGCAGGGAAAGGCAATAATGAGTTAGACAAGCTAACGGTAACACGTAAGCATAACTCTGAAGTCCATGCCAAATTTAGTGTCCTCCACTGTCTATCATAGGGGTAGCAAACTCTTCTCACTATTTTATATAATTTTCATTTAATGAAAAAATAATTCTAATTTTTTGATCATTTTTTATATATTATTTTAATAAAATATAAATTTATAATTAATATATATATATATTAGTTAATAATTATCTTGTTAATTAATTAATACATATAATTATTATTAATTAATTAATATATATAATTAATTATGAATTTATATTTTATTAATTAATATTAATAGTGGTAATTATTTTTTATAAAAAAATGGTGTGGTGATTATTTTTGATTTTTATAAAAAAGTTAAAAAAATATTAGTTTTCATAAAAAAAATTTATTTTTGGAAGCTTTAATGGAATAGATTCCAATGTATCAAATTATAAACAAAATAACTTTATACATTTTTTCGTAATTTATTATGTAAAAATAATTTTTTCCCACAATCCAAACAAAATAGATTATCGAAAATACTTTTTAATGTAACAAAAACTAAGCTTGACTGTACTCACATAAATTATTTTTTTCATCTCCAACCAAATAGTTATATTAGCCTAAAAATTGTAACACAGCTTGACTGTACTCAACCAAATGTTACTTTCCTAAATTTAAAGAAATCCTTAGAACCTATCTGCTTGTGTACATTTACATCTATGACCCTCTGCGTATTGTTTTCATCAGGTTTTTGGTGGCTATTTTTCCTTGCCAATAAATAAGTAATTTCACTTCTTTTGATTCTTGCTGACCAAAACAAAGTCACTCATTATTTGATCTTGTGTCAAGGCATGCAAAGGATGCGCCTACATCCCCTTTTAGTTTATTTATTTCATTTAATTTTTTTAATTACCTATTTATAAATTAGTTAAGGAAGATGATGATTTACATCAAGGATGGATCAAATAAGGAAACAGAATTAAGTACTTGAGAAGTCTTAGCGTTGAGAGAACCATTGTGTGCGAATATGAGGTGTGGAAAGAAAAAGTTGACGGGTACAATAGAAGATAAAGTCATGGTTAGAACTTAAATGTGCAGATTTTGTCTTTAACTCATGATCTAAAACTTTTGGGTCAAACTGGTGGTCATCCTCCTGCATCAAGACACACAAGTATTCCTTTATTCCAAGCACTTGGAACTGCCCTGTTTGATACTCCCAAGTGTCTCTTATTTGCATAATTTCAAGCAGAAGCCACTAAAAGAAATTGAGGAAAATTAATTATTTGAACTTATACAAGTTGTGGATCTTCTTCACTATAGATTTGGCAAGATACAGATGAAAATACTGACAGGAACATTGCTAGTGAGATAATCAACATATAGTATGGACTAGTACATTATAAGTTCTTCCACTATACTAAGCTAGATGAACCCCAAAAGTACAAGCAATTTGCAAGTGATATATGTAAAATGTAAGCGTTATTATACATATATCAAAGAAAATGGCATAGTTTTTATGATGCAAACTAAAGCACCATTTGATTTCTGGAAAGATAAGGAAATGAAATCAAATATTGCTTGCGGTTCCTTAGATATTGATTCCACTTCTAAGAAAATTCCTATTCCTTCTAGTACCAGATCTACTTTCACTAGAAACTTCATAATACCTATTTTTACTCAGTTATGAAGTGGGTTTGGTCCACCTGGAGTAGCTGTAAGTGAAACAGTCTGAAATCCACTGACCTTGTTGTCTTTGATTTCTGCAGTATGATAACTAGTACCAAAGGCCTGTGGGAATGAAAAGGGGAACCTGGTTCTTGTTCTTTCTTCCATCTCTTCCTTGCCACCCCAGGAAATGTGCCTGCAACTTGAAAGATGGAGTATTACTAGTATAAACAGAAAGAACAAAATAATTAAGACTGAAGATTTATGAACTCTCATGATTCCAAATGATAAGGAAAAAAGGGGGAGGGTGAGGATGAATATTTGGTTTAATAATATATTTAGAAAAGACATCAGTGTTTAAAAATAAATACTTGTAGGTGGTTAGCAGGTGTGCTATTTAGTATTTTGCATATATAAACAATGATGCAATCAATAACTTGTGGTAAAGAGTGTAGACACATGAGCCAAATTTGATCCCAGTCATACATAGGCCTAGGTTAATAATTGATGGTCATTGGTCACAGATGCCGAAAAGATTAGGAGTAATGTTACATGCACATACCAATTCCTCACTGCCCACTCCACATTCTTGTGTAAGTTACTGGATAGCAATTGAACTCAATTTCAACTTTTTTGAATGACTCAATTGTGCACAGACCCTCACTCACGTGTGATCATAGATATTTACCTAAACTGTTTTACACTAACTGTCATGTGGTTGATTAATTGACCCCACTAATATTGCTGTACCTAAAATAATGAAAGATACACCATGGAAGAAAATTGAATCATAATGATATGGTTATTGCAGGGTCCAATGTGACAGCTTAGTAGCAATAGCATTACTTATTTGTCAATGTGCCGTGTGCATAATTTTTGCTTTCTTATGGTACACTAACTTTATAGCTGATGATACTGGATGGTCTGAGGTGTTCTATGTCAGCCAATCTATGCAACATTGTGGATACGGATCATAGAATGCAGTTGAAGGGGGGCCAAGGCATTCAAGAAAAGAAGCAGAATTAAATGTTGATGAAGCAACAGAAGGGTAACTCTTTTTACTTGTCTAAAGATTGTTATTCTTGGTGAAGGTAGCAATCAATCTCTAGTACTAGCAATTGGTATGCTAGCTGAAAGAACTGGCATCTTCTCAATGTATCCAATTTTGACTGCTTGAATGAAACAGAAGAGTTGTTGGTTGATTAATAACCTCTCCTTATCAACATGTACATCAATTCCGGTGGCTGGGACGAGCTAATTAATTTGAGCTTTATAGCAAGAGCATAGAGCTTAGGTTAGGTATCTAAGGAGGGGCATATCTGAAAGGAGTACTAATTTTGTAGGTCACTTTTTTTCTGCATAAAAATCTAGAAAAATGTTAATTGTACATCCTTATACCACATCTCTCACATTGAAAATAGGTGGCAAAATCAGAATGAGTGTGAAGAAAACAAAGTAAGATCAGCCATAAAAGTAGTACAAGTTATTATATAAAAAGTATCTCATACACGAGTTTCCATGTGTTTAAATTGATTTTGCATTAACTTGATGCTGTTAAGAAGGGATTTATGTTATTTAAAAATTACTGATAAAATTTACTTTTAGGAGTGAATTTTTTTTTTTAAATGTTAATTTACGTTTGTTTGATTTATACTGTAAAAACTTAAGAGCTTTTCTGTAAAATATACACCAAATAAAAGTACTTATAAAAATTGAACTTTAGATTCATCTAACTTTAATAAGAAAACTTTACTAAGAACCATATCTCCCTGGAGGAAAAAAACATGTAAGGTGGCTGGAATTCAATTTCAAGATCAAGTTGGTTCTAAAAGGACTTGATGTCACTTGGACCACATCTCTTAAGTTTGGTACTTTGTATTTATTTAATAATGAGAAAAGAATATAGAGATACTTTAAACTTTAATTTTTTTATAAATTATCATCATGAACTTTAAAATATTTTTAATTAATTTTTAAATTTTAATTAATGTCTTAATATATCTTTATATTTAATTTAAATATATTAATTCATTAACGATAATATTATATAATATCATTTTATTTATATTAATATTAATTAAGAATTATTTATTAATTTATTTATTAAAATTTAATTTATAAATAATCTAAAAAATGTTAATACAAATAAAATATTATTATATAATATCATTATTAATAAATTAATAAATTTAAATTAAACAAAATGATTTATTGAGATATTAATTAAAGTTTAAAGATTAATTAAAAATATTTTAAAATTTGTGATGATAATTTGTAAAAAATTAAAATTCGTGATGATAATTTATAAAAAAAAATTAAAGTTCAAGAGACTAGATACCCTTTTTTCATTAATAAATAATAATTAGATATCAGTTTTTATTATCTTAATATTCACAAATTATGTATTGGATAGAAGAATTTGTTGTCAGTGTGTAATGTACGTGAGATGAAGACAAGGAAAACAGTCCAATCCTTGCTCAAGATATTATTGAAATTTCAAACAAGAAAAGATAATGGATGTGACAAGGGCACACCCTTTCCATTTGTTAATAATGTAATGTCCAACCCATACTTGCTATCTGCTTTCAGAACAACACGCACAAAGCCAAGATCCCCAGTAAGATTCAAACCTGACAAGCACCACACACCCCCACCTGATTCACACCCGTGGAGTTGAATCTTCTAATATCAAATTTCTTCTTGTTATGCCGTTTAGAAGAAAATTTGACTTTAATTTTAATTAACTATCATAAAACTTCTATATACTATTGATATGCATAAAATATATTAAAAATAAGTATATTTTATAATAAAGTAATATAGGACTTGAGTTCTAATTATCGATCTTAAGAAAAATAAATAATAATTACTAAATTTATAAAATCGATTATTTCTTAAGAAAAATTTAAAAAAAATAAAAAAAATAAAAAAAATAATAATTAATATAATCTCATTATCATCTGAACACAATTAACAAAATCTTTTTCTTTTATTCTTTTATTTGTTATTTTCAATTTTTGAGACATTATTCTTTTCTAAATTAAATTCTATTTTCATTTAGTTTTTTTGCATTAAACTACAATTCAAGAGATGAATTAACATAATCATTAATTTCATTAGTAGAATAAATTGATATTTGATCATTCATCAATCTAATCCTAAGTTTATCATATTTGTCCAACTTATTGGATTTTAAGGCCACTTGTTGAATTTTCAAAAAGATCAACCTGACAAGAACACATGCAATATAATAAACCCTAAAAGAAATGATCTTAATCAAATTCAAGATCAAACTTAATTAATTAAGAAAACAAGATCTCTCACAGCCCTAGCTATGAGTTTAGTTACTCATGTTCAATATAAACAAACTCAAATCAAATACAATTCCATAGAAAGAAAACCCAAAGAAAAGGGAAAACTAGAGAGAAAGAGAAATCAAAACTCCTTTTACGATAATTATGATCTTCAAGCCTTCAAGCCCTCCAAGGATTCGTGGCAATTCTCTCTTTTGATTTGTCTCTCAAAGTCTGCCATCGCAACTCTTCCATTTATGAAAAATAACGTGTGCTGTTACTCGACCAGCGCTTAGGCGCTGGCTTCTGGGTGCTCAAACGTTGAGTCACTAAATTAAAGATATGCTGTGTAACGTGTTGCACGCTCAGGCGTTGCTAGGCACTTGGACACTAGAAAGAGAATGGAAGCTTTCTACCATTCCAGCGCTTAAGCACTGGTTCTTGGGCGCTTAGGCACTGAACCACCAGAGAGAATTTGTGCTTTTCTTCCTTGTAAAAATTATCCAGTATTCTTCTATGTAAATTTACCTATCAAAAATAATTAAAACACATAATAAGAATACAATTAAAAAAAACAAAAACATGATAAAACTTAAGATAAAAGTTCAATAAAAAATATCAAAAGATGATGACAAACCAAGAAAATGAACCGTAAAAATATGAGACTTTGAAGGTTTATCAACTCCCCCAAACTTAAGATCTTGCTTGTCCTCAAGCAAAGAATAGGGATCAAAATCAAGATTAAACTCAACATCCAAAAATAAGAATCAAGGGAAATTTCACAATTTAATAATTCAATTGAGTTTAGCAATCAAATCTAATCAAGTAAGATCATTTAACAATTAAAACAATTAGGTTTGGGCCTAACTTGCATCTTTTCTCTTTACCAACCAATTGAAGTCACTCATCTTTCCATCGCTCAAGTGTTTAAGGATAAAAAGAATACTCAAATTTCTCTTGAAAAATGCAATATCATAGGCTTGGTTATCAATCTCATCTTCACTTCCAAGTTCACATACAACATAAGAATCAAAAGATCTTTCTTTGATTGTAACGGGGCCAAGGGTATAATGAAAGGTAGGAAAAAAAGTAAAGAATACTTATGAATAAATCAATAGGAAGCAGAATCGGGTTGAAAAGATGATAAATAGAGCATAATGCACAAGAGTATATCATATTCTCACTTTTAACCCAATATTCTCATTATTCTACACTAACAAAATAATAAACCCTTGAAAATAAAAGCAACCCTTAATGACTTTTTAATCAACACATCAGATGCTCCAAAAAATTCAACCTGATTATTCAATTAGGTATTCAAAGAAATCAATTTCAGACTCAAATAGGTCAACTAAGGGATTATTTTATCAATGCAACTCTGAAAGTTAAGAAAGGATTAAGCTCAATTGCCTTAATTATATTCAAGTCTGTTTGTGAATCATTAAAGTCTCAACAAGATATTAAAACAAATTCTAGTGCATATCAATCAAGAGAAATCTAACTCCAAAAGAAAAATAGGATTTCGATTATGAAAAATTCAATCATTAAAGTTCAAAACTCACTTTTTGGCAAAGTTAATAGAGAGAACAAATGCAAGCAGACATGACTATTTTTTTTAACTAAAATGTTAAATTTCACTTTATTAAATTGAACAAGATTGATTCACACAATATTAGCTCATGAGTAGTAAATTCCCCTTTCAAAAATATTTCTATCAGCTCAGTATTAATTAAGGAATTAACACATAATTCTCATTTGATTACCAGTAATACTTAAGTGTTCACATAATTCTCATTTGAATATAAACATTGTCCTTATGTAAATAAAAAATAAAAATAACAGAACAGAGGATAATGAAACTTCCTTGAAAATTAAACAAAAAATCACAAAGGTGGTGGAAAAGGTGGAGCCGGAGGGAGGTGCGCAACCATGAACTCAAACATCCAGTCTGATTGAACGGCGACATTTGTCGAAAACTACATAAGAAAAACAAAAGGTATCAAAATATTTTTTTAACAAGAAAAATAAATCAAAAAGAAATAACTGAAAAACCAAATGCTAATGATAGAAACATAAGTTACCTCCTGTGAAGCACTTGTTGAATGTCATTAGCTAGACGTTGTCTTTTATTAAGGTAAATCAAGGTGGCTTAAAGTGCCAAAAATAGGATGACCTTTTCTCTTTTTCAAAGCAATGCCTCACACTTTGGCTATTTATCAAGAATGTTTGTGGGTTATCTTTCTTCACCTCTAGCACATAGTACGATAACACGAACAATCTCATATGGTCCACACGCTTTGGACCAAAACTTACCAGGACAGAGACGTAGACATGAGTTATCGACAAGAATTTTTATCCCTTATCTTAAACTCACGTTACTTGCTACACATGTCATGTCGCTTCTTTGGTCTCTTCTTGCAGAGCTTGGCATTCTCAAAGTCGGTGACAACCTTGGGTAAGGTCTTCTTAAGCATATCAACAGTCATAAATTCTTGCATATATAAAGACACAGCACTATCCACAACATCAGTAGCATCTATACGATTACATGAATCAAAGGAACTAGATTTTTTTACAGAATTTAAAACATTATACACTACTTCCTCATCATTCAATTGCAAAATCAATTTCCTTTCATGGACATCAATAATTGCCCTTCTAGTGGCGAGGAATAGATGTCTAAGTATGATTGAGATCTTATTGTCCTCCTCCATATCCAACACAACGAAGTTAGCTGGAAAAATAAATTTATCCATCTTTACCAAAACATCTTCCAATACACCACAATGGTAAGTGATGGGTCTATCAGCTAGCTACAATGAAATGTTGGTAGACTTGGGTTCCTACATACCTTATTTATTAAGGACAGAGAAATGCATCAAATTAATACCAACACCCAAATCACATAGTGCTTTCTCAAAATAAGAATTACCAATAGAGTAAGAAATAGTAAAACTCTCTGAATCTTTTAATTTTGATGGTAGTTCCTTTAAGAGAATGGTGGAGTACTCCTCGTTTAAACATATCGTCTCAAATTCCTCAAACTTGCATTTCTTTGTAAGTATTTCCTTCAAGAACTTTGCATACTTAGGCATTTGAGAGATGGTCTCAACGAACGAAATGTTAATCTGTAATTTCTTGAACATCTCCAAGAATTTAGCAAATTGTTTGTCCTGCTGAGTGTCCTTGAGCCTCTGAAGGAATAGAATAGAGGACTTCTATGACTCATCTACCTGTATCGTGGAGGGTGCTTCACTTGCCTTTTTTTTTTCCACAGTAACTGACTCATCAAGAATATCTTCCTGTTCTAGCAATTGCTTCTCCATCTTCTTTGAGGGCTCCCCAAGCTCCTTGTCACTCTTTAAAGTAATTGCATTGGCATGTTCATTCGGATTAGGCTCGGTAGTGCCTGACAATGCCCTTGGTGCCCTTTCTAATATCAAGCTAGCTAACTGACTGATCTAAGTTTCCATGCTCTTCATTCGAGTATCTAAATTCTAAATGTATTTCATCACAAGGTTTCAAAATTTGACTTCTCTGCTTGGAAACCTGGGCGTGGTTATGAAATTCTCTACTGACTCTGTTGATTGCCCTATTAATTTTCCCATTTGAAATTAGGGTAGTCCCTCTAATCGAGATTGTATGGATTGGAATATGAATTATACTACAATCGGTTAAATTTACCAACAAAATTTACTTATTCAGACTCGGGGGTAAATGGACTACCAACTTGATAGTTTGAACTTTTATGTCCATGTCCTCCACATGCTTCACAAAAGATTGGTGGGGCTGCATTGTTTGATATCATCAAAGTCTCCACCTTCTTTGTCAATGTTTCCAATTGACTCAAAATGACAATAGAGGAGTCAACAACATGCACACTGACTTGTTTATTTTGCACCTGACGCTCATTTTGTCATTGATAACTATTGAGCGTCATTGTTCCAATCAATGCATGGCTTTCAGACAGTGTTTTCCTCCAAATTGTACCTTCTGCAGTGGTATCAATGAGTAAACGATTTGCAGGCAACAAACCATTACAAAAAGTCTGTACCTGCTACCATATGAAAAATCCATGATGTGGACATCTTCTTAACAACTCTTGAAAATGTTCTCAAGTTTCATAGAGAGTATCCATATTAAATTACACAAAAGAAGAAATGTAATTCCTTAACTTAGCAGATTTAAAGGGAAGAAAATACTTAGCTAAAAATTTTTGCGTTAACTGATCCCATGTAGTGATGGAACCCATTGGTAGTGACGTTAACCATTGACTCGCCTTGTCCTTAAAAAAGAAAGGAAAGAGTCACAATCGGATTGCATCTTCTGTCATCCCATTATACTTATAGTGTCACACAACTGTAAGAACCTGACCAAATGTTGATTTGGATCATTCGAAGGTAATCCACCAAACTGAACAAAAGTTTGAATCATGGAGATCAATGCCGGTTTGATCTCAAAGTTGTTAGTTGCCACAGCTAATCTTGTAATACTCCTTTCATACCCTTCAGCCTTGGGCATGAAATTTCAAACATGGTTCGCTCCACTGGGGTAGCTCGTTCTTCACGATTCCCCTCAACTGTTATCTCTCTCTCCATCTTTCTTATAACTTCTTCAGTCACAGCTTCAATATGAGATTGTTTCCTTAACCTGTGAGTTGTTTTCTTAATTTCTAGATCAAATGTCAAATCTAGAAATTGTGAACGAGTAAGCATAAACAAGAAATATGAGCAAGGAGATTAAATAAAAAATAAAATAAAAGTACGTCTAAATTAACTAGAGCTTTTTGTTTCTAATATTACCAAACTTATTCTTCAGCAACGGCGCCAAAAACTTGATACGCGTAAAATACACTAAGAACAAGTATACTCTATCACAAAATAATATAGGACTTGAGTCTCAATTGTCGATCTCACGAGGAATAAGTGGTAATTACTAGATTTGTAAAACCCTTGGTTATTTAGACAATCAAAAGTGTAAGAGAAATTTAAAATAAAATAAAAAACAGGTTAAGAAGAATAATAAACAGTTAAACAATATAGAGATAATCAAATAGGAAGAAACCATGGCGCAAGATTCACTTGAATCCAAATAATCAGATTTTCATTCATTTATGATATAAGGTAATTTTTTGTCAATATTCTCTTATTTGCTATTGAATTCCAATAGTCATGGATGAGACAATATTTTATTCCTAAAGTAAATCACTTATTTGGTCATTTAATTAAATTAATTAAGAATGCATTATACCCTAATTCAAGATATGAAGTAACATAATCATTAATTTCATTAGTAGAATAAATTTATATTTAGTCATTTATCAATCTAATCCTAAGTTTATCATATTGGTCCACTCATTGGATGCGGATAGTCACCAGTTAAACAATGAATTAAAACATGTCAAAAGAGATCAAGTTCTGACAAAAATACATGCAATATAACAAACCTTAAAAGAAATTACCTTAATCAAATTCGATATCAAACTCAATTAATTAGGAAAACAATATCATCCATAGCCCTAGTTATGAGTTTAGCTACTCATATTCAATATAAACAAACTCAAATCACAATACAAATTCATGAAAAGAAAATCCAAAGAAAGAGGAAAATTAGAGGGAAAGAGAAATCAAAACTCTTTTTACGGTGATTATGATCTTCAAGCCTTAAAGTCCTCCAAAGATTCGCGGTAATGCTCTCTTTTGACCTGCCTCTCAAAGTCTACTGTCGCAAAAGTGTCTTTTAGAATTAGGGATTTTCTATGCTCCCCTTGAATTATGGCGTAACTCTTACATTTATAAAAAATAACGTGTGCTGTTATGTAACCGGCACTTTGACGCTAGTTTTTGGGCGCTCAAGCGCTGAGTCACTAAATCAAAGATGTGCTATGTAACGCGTTGCGCGCTCAGGCGTTGCTTTCCCAACGCCTAGGCGCTAAGACACTAGAGAGAGAATGGAAGCTTTCTACCATGAGCGCTGGCTCTTGGGTGCTTAGGCGCTGAACCACCAGAGAGAATTTGTGCTTTTCTTCCTTGTAAAAATTGTTCAGTCTTCTTCTATGTAAATTTACCTATCAAAAATAATTAAAACTCATGATAAGAATACAATTAAAACAAATGAAAACATAATAAAACTTAAGAATAAAGTTTAATAAAAAAAAATCAAAAGATGATGAAAAATCAAGAAAATAAACCGTAAAAATATAAGACTTTAAAGGTTCATCAACTATTATTTCATAATACATTGATTTCTCATTTCCTCCTAACTTTAAGTAATTGCCATAAAATTTGTTCAAGGTTTTTTCTTGCACATTCATATTATTGGAAATTTCTATGGTTAATTTGTCAAGCATTTATTGAATGTTGAATTTATAATAAATATTTAAAAATAAATAATACAATAAAATACTTAATAATTTATCCAGAATACCAAACCCTGAAAAAAAAAGGTACTATAAAAATCCGGAATAGGTAGGAATAGAAGAAAGGAAAGGAATGGAATACCAAACCCTTACCTATGTGTTCTCTCAAAAAAAGAACAAAAGTACTATATGAAAATTCCCTTTCTTATTTAAAGTCTTTTTCATTTCATTACCTACAAACAGTGTTGCTTTTTTATTTCCACCAGTTTGCTTGGTTGTATTTGAGGTCTTGAGAAGTTTGTGGTTCCAAAGAAAGGTCTCAAGTGAACGGTCTGAGACATTAAGAAAGCAACATAACATCGCCCACTATCAATTATCAAATCATATCCATCGTTTGCCAGAATTCATGGGATTAAACGAGACATCAATCAAATGATTTCTAATTAGATGAAAAAGCCACAGCCTTGCCATTGCAAGAAAAAGTTTTTACTTTATATTATTTAATGTGTACCACCTTAGCTATGACATTAAAAGTTTAGTTAAAATAAGAATTTGCCTTCCCAGCATTGTTCATCACGAATTATACAAAGGACCACTACTTGGCTCCATATATGATCCCAAACGTTCATTGGTATGTTGCCTCTTAAGTAATATACATCTTATGGAATACAAAAAGTTTAAACGGACAACTGAAATTAAACACTAAAAATTCACTATTTATCAAACTCAATATTTAAGCAAAGTTCCAGTGCAGATGGGGTGGCCTAGACTATAAGAAAACTTGTTTGACATTTGCTGAATACATCAACAAAGGATCAGTTTTTCTCTGAAGCTCCTATATAATTGTTTCCATTATTTGCAAGAGTATTTGCAAGGCAATCCAACCATCATTACTCTTTATCTGCACCAACATTTGAAGGGGCTTCGGCTTCATCACTTTTAACAGCTGCAGTTTCTGATTGGCCATCTTCAGTAGGCTTCTTGGAAGCATCAGCATCACGGGGAGTAGACTCTGATGGCTCACCAGTGGATTCTGCTTCAGTTACTGGAACTGTCTTTTTAACAGTTCCAACCTTTACATACTTGCTCATAAACTTGTATTCCCAGTCTTGCAAGGCCTCAAGCTCAAATGGACCAAGACCAGAGATATCTCCAGTCAGATCTTTCTCTTCAAAAGACATCTTTGCTAAAGCTCTGCTAGCATCCTTGCCAGCAAATAGAGCATAAGGTCCACCGGGTCCATAAAACATCCTGGTAGGACACATTAACAGAAACATTAAAAAGAAACATATATTATGTACCAAAAAAAAAAATGAAACACATATCACTTTAAGAGCTTTAAATTTTCATAAATTTTCATTTGACTATAGGACTTAAATCTTGAACTTTAAGAGCTTACACTTTTAAATTTCTTGTACATTAGTTATTTGGCTTTGAATGGTTGGTATATGTCACTTTTAAAATGATTGAATCATATTTAATTATGTAGAAGATACATAAGCAAAGTCTAACATTGAGTCGTGCATGATTCGAAAAATAGCCGCCCTACTCGCAATTTAATTCATGATTTGACAACCATGGTTAAAAGTAATGATTATTAGTATGATTGCTAGCAAGTAGCAAGTGAGACATCACTGAGGTTGCCTAAGCTCAGTTTGAAAGGATTTCAAAGTTTTAAGCAACATGAATATTCAATACGAAAAAACAGCTTTCTTCTTTCTTTCTTTTTGGTAGGGGAGGGGGGGGGGTGGTTTGTGGAGGTTGCTACTCTCTTAAAGGAGGCCAAGGTTCATCCTCCATATTGAGCCAAGATTCGTACCAAAGACTTGAAAGTTGAAACTCTAGCTGATCTAAGGTAACTAGAAGAGACCAAGTAGAGCAACAAAATAAATCAAGCTTCTTAAGGATAACTTATGTAATCAAAATTAAATGAAATACCACACTGACATATGATGCACACCTACACATTAGGTCTTACCAGTCACCACCTACACAAAAAAATAAGATGCACTTGTTTTCCCTTCATTGCCATACCCACCTAGTCCTTAAATCAGAGACTTACATGATTCCTACTATATAAAATTTGTATGGAAATCTTAGCTTATAGGACAACTTACTTTTCGATAATAAGTGGGAATTTCAAAGTCCATAACTTGAAGTCAGTCTTTCCAACAGGCCTAATTTCAAGATGAGTGACCCCAACAACATAACTTCCAGGTGAAACTAAATAAGCACACCAATTCATTATTTCCAGACACTAGAAAGAACATTATAGTTAGAAAGAGAGATAATGATTGAAACCCCTGACCATAGAATCCACCTCCATCAAACTTTAGCCCATTCAAAAGTAAGGAACATATCAATACTATATTTCGTCGAACCCTCTTTGAGATGCATCAAAACTATAGATAAAATCATTGGAATGTACACACAAACATAAAAATGAGTAAAGCATGAAAACAGTGACACCCCCTTCAGCTAAGGATAAATTACAGCTGACTTCTGACTAAGGGTCTACTTGGTTGACTAGCGTAAAGTTGGAAGGTGGAAATTTTGAAAAAGAAAGTCACTTTACACTTGGTGCGCTTGGATTAACAAAATTATGAAAAGGTAGAAAATAAAATGAAGTCCTTTTCACTCTAGGCCATAAATTAGTTGAAAGTCATTTTCACTTAGCTCTCTATTTTCCACCTACTCTACTCAACCAAGTAGACCCTGAGGCTAGGCATAGCACAAGTGTAGACCAGAAGGTGGAAAATGGAGGGTTGAAATTTGGCAATGTAATTGGTGACAGCACAACTCTAGATATATCCATTATTTTCAATCCTCCAATTTCCAACCTCCCATTTTCCACTCAATCCAAGCATACCCAAATCTTGGTCAATAAGGTGGGATTTCAAAACTCGAGAAGAAGTACATCCTCTTTTCATCATGTCAGCAACAAAAGAACCATAAGAAATCACACGTAGAAAACATAATTCAAAATCAAATAAATTCTGAAAAAAATTATCAACTCCATAAAATGGCACGAAAAATAACAAACAAGATAGATAAAACCATAAAAGACATACAAAGTATACCAAAGAAAAAGATCAAATTTTTTACAAAAGCAACCCAGCAAAGTTCCTTAAAACTCACATTCAGCAAAAAACTAAACATACCCAGAATCCCAAAAAGCCGCCTTTAACCACCCAAATGAAAACCCAAAATCACAAAAAACAAAAAGGGTCAAAATCAAAAAGCAAAAAAAGGGGTGTTGTTATTGTTATACCTGCTTTGTGAAACATCATAGATCTGACCCTTGATGGCCATGAGCAGAGGCTTCTCGGGATCAGAGCCATCGTAAACCTTGAGCTCCTGCTCTGCGATCTCACCAACCTGAACTGGGGGTCTCAGAGGCTGCATCTGCGGCTCAAAGTCCCTGGAACTGACATGTCTGTGGTGATCAGAGGAGCCAAAGAGACCCGAAACGACGTAGTAGAGGGCGAAGAAGAGAGCGAGGAGGGTAAAGAAGGTGGGTGGAGAGAGGCCTGTGTAGGCCACTATGGCTTCCTTCAGAGTCTCCCACAGTTGCAGAGCCATGGCTTTGTTGTAAGTGTTAGAGAGAGAAAGAAGAGAGAGAGAAAGAAGAGAGAGAGTGAGAGAACAGAGAGAAAGGTGAGATTTTTTATAGCATCAACATCAAACATCAACAACTCTCTCAGTGTACTTTTTACTTTTACCAACGTTTGGTCTTGTGAGTTGTGACCGGGTTGTCTAACTGAAACGCCAAGAATTAACTTCAACAAATTAATAATAGCAATTAATTTAATTAAATATTTTGTTTTTTTTATACTTTTTTAACTTATTTTTTCTTTAATTAATAATAATTCAATTATACATACGTATTAAGGAAGATATTTTATTAGAATGAGCTTCTGTGGTATTTAATAGTGGTTGGTAACAATAAAATTATATTGCAATCTCATATAAAATTTACCTAGAATATTAAAGGTTTAAATCTTAAAATTACTACTTTAAGAATTTACTTAACCACTATCTCAATCTAAAATTACGTAAATAATTAATTAAAGACCGAAAAAGAATAAGTTTCACGAGTATTGTTAATAAATCTTGGACCCATGAGTAATCTTTAGCCTCTTAGTGGAGAAAATTTTAGATGTTCTCATAGTTAGAGAAATTTTTTAATTTATATGTTGAATGTCTACCTATTAGATTTATGAATCGTTACTATTTCCTATTTTTTCCTTAGTTTTTTATTAATTATTCACGTAATTTCATGTCTGGGTGGTGGTTACTGTTTTCCACTCTAATTACACTTTTTTTTTTGTAAATATACTTTTAATGTTATAGATATTTTTTTAAAAAAATTTAAAGTATTTTTTCACTTGATAAGTGAAAGACTAATTTTTTAGAATACAATTAGACGCTTAAATAAAAATTTCTTTTAATGATATTTTTTTCATACATATAAATTTTAAAATTAAATTCAAGATCACATATTTAAGAACTCAACCTACGACACATTACTAATGTTATATAGATAATTTGACACATATTAAATGATATAGAAGAAGAAAACTTCTCTTGAAGCACATAATAATCTAATTATTCAACAAGTTTTAATATTTAATTTAATGAATCTTAACTGAGTTTTGTCTAAATTTTCTTTTCTTTTTATTATTAAAAGCTGTCATTTTTAAAATCTTGAGAGTTAATTATAAGACTTGAAAAGAATTTCAGACAAAAGTTTCTAATTATTAGATAATATATGAAATAAAATTCAATTTTTCCAAAAGGATTTTTAATCAATTAAGAACAATGATAATTAGAAAAGAAATTAAGGTTGTGTTTGGATAGGATATTTTAAAATTTTAAGATATTTAAAATTAAAGAATTTTAATTGCATTAATTTAATCTCTTTCATTTATACAATACTTTGTTTGGATAATTTATTGATAAAATAGGGATTTCAATACAGTTAAATATAATAAACATAAATAAAATGAAATTAAAAAAAATAAAGTAAACATAAACCCTTCACATTTTAGCAACAAAAAAATACCCTTTTTCGTTTCAAATTTTGGATTTATTTTAGCATCTCATTTTTTGATAAAATTTCATATCAATATTGTAAATCTCCAAGCCTTGAATATGTTTTTACCACATGTTTCCATGAACAGAAGTTTGAGATCTTGTAGAACCACCAAAAATCGGATCTGGCTTCTCTCTAGCTGCAGCACCTCTAGCAGCGATCTAGACTATTTATTTTTTATCCAATGGTTAGTATTAAAAAGTATTAATTTAATAATAAAAAATATTTTTAATATTAAAAATAAAAAAAATACTGACCATTGGATGAAAAATAAATAGTTCAGATCATCTTCTTACAAAGACCTCCAAGAAATTTGGAGAGAAGTCGGATTCCCAAAAACCACATGGCTTGGCCTTACCTCTTTCCGTTGTATCTCCCAGAAAACCCAGCCATCTTTGTTGCTTGCCAACGTTCAAAACCTCACCACCGCAAGCGGCAAATCAGAATCCTCCCAGTTAGGTGATATCCAGGTCCAAAGGGTCACCAACTCGAGCTAGAGAAGTTCAACACCTAACCCACCCCGATTCGCACTAATTCACGATGTTGCTCTTATTGTCACCCATGACACTGACGATATTGCCAATGTCGACGTAGTCGCCATTGAGAAAGATTCTGATCGACATGGTGAAAGAACACGGGGTCGATCCTATTGGGACTGAAGAGACACAATGAGGAAGATGGAGGAATTTAGAAATCTCACCTACTGAGTTGAAATTTTAAATTCCTTATTTTGGGAGATGAAATTCCCTATAAAAATACCTGGGAATTCTTAAAATAATTCTGTTAAACATCCTAACAAAACATTTAATTGTAAGGCATTTTAAATTCTTTCAACAAATACATTCCTTCCTTAAAATCTCATTTCCAAACACACTCTTACTATTTAGGCTTCCATGTATTTATGTATAAACTTCAAAACGTTTTTCACATTGAAATTTTGCACTAATTATAAGTTTAATCAGAATCAGGGAAAAAGGAAGTGATCATTTCCAAAACTAATTTCACTCAGTTTTCATCATATTTGTTTCCCACAAATAAGGTCACTTCCATGGATTCTCCATCTTTGCTGCAAACAAGTCCCTCAAGCTCTCCCATGGATGTTAGTAGAGCACCTTCACTTTGCATTGCTGTCATAGGAGCCACTGGTGAGCTGGCAAGGAGGAAGATTTTTCCAGCTTTATTTGCTCTGTACTACAGTGGCTTTCTTCCTGAGGTACAACAGCTTTTTGTTGGATTTTTATTTTTTTCTTTTTTTCACTTAACAGTTCTCTTACATGCATTTCGAAAACCTCACTTCATATGTTGATACTTTATACAAATGCCCTAAAATTACATTGAACAGCATCGTTGTGAATAGTAATATTTAAATTTGCATTGCCATGTCTGCAGAATGTAGGCATTTTTGGGTATTCAAGGAAGAATATGACTGACGAAGATCTGCGATCCATTATAGCTTCAACATTAACGTGCCGAGTTGATCATCAGTATGATTTTCTTATTACTTCCCAAACTATTACCTTCTATGTCCTGTTTCTCATTCATGGACAAAATCTTTTGTATTAAATCTTACATATGGCAACTTGGGAAACTGCTTGCTAGGTAATGGCTTGTGAAAATTTACTCCCAACTTAGAACATGTTTGGGAAAGATTAAATCTTTTCAAAACAGCTGTTTTTGGAGGATTAAGCTGTTTTGTGAAATAATTATTATGTTTGGGTAAAAAATTATTTTTTAAAAAAGCTTTTACACGAAATTCAATGCAAAATAAAAACTTTTTTCAGCTAATAATCATAAGCTAAAGATTGGAGCTTATGATTTTAGCTTATAGATTATTTCTTACATTTTGATATGTAAATATTATTTTGCCCTCAATCAAATAATTTTTTTAATCATTCTATACCTATTTTAGTAATTTAATGCATAAAAGTGATTCTTTTTTATATCATCCAAATGAATCATATTAGCTTAAAATCGCTTTACAGCTAATGCATCCAAATATAAAAATGAATCGATTATAATCGATTATAACGATAATCAATTATAATCGATTATAACAATAATCGATTATCAGCATAATTTATAATTTTCAGCTTTCCCAAACAAGCCCTTATAGCAGATAAAATCTCCTGGAAATTATTTTTACATGTAAACATTTATGTGTCTAACTAACCAATTCCAAAGTTGCAATTAAATTGGTTCAATTCATTTGAAACAGAAAATTGTACATCTTTTTGGCTTGAGAATGAAAAAATAATGTCCAGTTCCATTCATCTTTGTTCTGTGCTTAGTCAATATTATATTATATTCTAGCTTTTTTTGTTAATGTGAAATATAAAAACTTTCAGACAGAATTGTGGGGACAAAATAGAGACTTTCCTTGATAGAACATACTACATTAATGGAGGCAACGACAACAAATATGGGATGTCCTTGCTGAATGCCCGAATGGAGCAAATTGAGGTAACTTTGAACAAATCTCACCAGTATATATGCGAGTTCTTTAATTCTCAAATGGGTTCCTGTAAACTCTGCTGTTTCAAAAGCTGTAGCCCTTTGATATTTGATTCTGTTACAGCTTATTGTCTACCTTAGGGAAGATCCAAAGCCAACAATATATTCTACCTTTCTATGCAACAAGAAGCACTTTTGGATGTTGCATCATGTCTTGCTAGTGGTGCTCAGACCCAAAAGGGATGGAATTGCATAATAATTGAGAAGCCATTTGGCTTTGATGCACTCTCTTCCTATAGGATGACGCAACTCTTCTTTCAAAGTTTGAGGAAAAGCAAATATACAGGTGTTTATACCCTCCTATATAATGATGTTAAAGATGTTAGAGAAGTGCTGGATGAGCTAGAAAAAATATCCGATCTTGATAACCCACATTGGCTGAAAGCTGTTAATTGGTTGACACAAAATCCAAGTCAACTAGTGATTGTGAGAGCTCTTCTATTGAAAAAGAAGAAGGATTACATCTTGGCTTTTATGTCTTGATGCCAAGTTGAAAACATGCTGAGAATTTATATTAATTGGTGTAATTTCAATATCTGTTACTAGTTATTAGATGTGAAGTTGAAAACATATTAAAAATTTATTAGTGTCGTTTAAATCTCTTTTACTAGTTATATATGTGGAATTAGAGATTTAAAAACATCATTAGTTGAGTATTGAATTGCATATTTAGTCTCTGTTTTGTTTCTTACATGGTGTCCAATTTATCACATAACTATATTGATTCTTCTAAGCTTAGTTTTGAGGTGATTTTTCAATATTTGTTACTCTATTTTTTTCCTAGTCCAATATGTATTAGATGGTGTAATATTTAAGTTCATACTATCTCATTTTGTTTACATTGCAATTAGATTGTGTAATTTATTAATTTTCAAAATATTTTGTGACATCGGGTCGAGTTAGGTCAATCGGAAGCGTAACTCGAACTTAACTTAAAAATATATCAGGTGTAATTTATAAAAATCAAATAGTCGAATCCATCCCAATTAGTTTCGAGTCAAATTGAATTTTAAATACTCTTAATAACAATACTTGTTTTGATTAAAAAAATAAAAATTACAATTGAAGGGAATTTAATTACTTTGCCCAAACAAAGAATTTAAAATGTTAGAAAATTTAATTACTTCATCCAAACTAAAAATTTTACAAATGAAAGGAATTTAAATGAAGCAATTAAATTTTCTAGCATTTTAATTTCTCTTAAATTTTAAAATGCTCTATCCAAACATAACCTAAGAGAACTGAAGATTGGTAAAAATTAAAAGTTAACTGACCACCAGGAACATGAAGAGTAGAGGATGAATCAGAAAGTGATCCCTTTTCATTTGATAAACCTGTTCTCGGATTATTTTTGAAGTGATTTCTACTCGTAGACTGCTTTGTTGGTTGAAATTTTTCATTTAGCAGTTGAAAGTTGAGCCTCTCAAGTATCCAGAGTTTCAAACCACAAAATCTTTGATTTAAGTAGCACCTCCAACATTCAAGATCTTGAATGAAAGTCATTTGGTGCACCCTGCAAGAATTAATAATGTTCTCAGAATTTCATTGTCCAATTCAAATATCAGTACATTTCAAGCAAGAAAATATCGAAGAAAAGAAAACAAAGCTTAGCACTTAACAACATAGCTACTCAACTCACCGTGATTCGGTGACCATTTGAGCAAAGATGGATTGGTCTTGTGAATGAAGATTCTGAGAACGCTACAGAGGTTGAACAAAAAGACACTGACATTCCTACCATTTGTAAATCCTCCATTGTAACAGCATTAAATGTTTCTTCATTGGAATTTAATGTACTGCACAGTACAAACAAAGTGAGAAGCATGGCCTTAATTTAATGCTTTAACACACAAGTAGACACAGACAAACATACAAAGCAAACAATTTCACAATATCAAAACAAACAATAACATAGTATGGTTATATCTCATTTTCATTTTTCACTGCCAGAGAAATTGGTTCTTAAACAATATTTGACTAGCCATGACAGTATACAAATTATTTATTCTTCAAAGTTACAATGAAAAAAACCAGTCAAACATCATGAGCATTCAAAACTCACAGATTGAATTGTCAAGTAATTATATGTATCATTAGCATCATGGACTTGACATTTCATCAAACAGCTGATATTCAACTAAAAACAAACACTATATTGAAGAAGCAAACTAATAGACCAGAACCAATCTTATTACCATATCTACAAAAATGCATAAAAATCATCCACATGCAAGAACATACCAATCATAATATGAATGAACTATCAAGTTATATTTATTTTCAAATGTCAGTACAAGAATACAGGGAAATGCAATGGATTCTCGATGGACCTTACCCCTATTTCACAAGCTCCCTCTTCAATTCTCTTATCTCTGAAAGATCTCAGACCCTCTCCACCAGAAACTCTTTGAACCAGAGCTAGAACTCCTATAAGTAAGAACCTCTTTAGGTTTCACGGTGGTGGGTTGGGTTTGAGATGGGTGGCACAAGGTGGATCTGGGCGTGACGGTGGTGGCGTGCGGCGCCGATGGAAGCAGCGTGTGGCGCCGATGGAAGTAACGTGCGACTGAGACGAGAGAGAAGGGAAAGAACGGGAACGACTGAGACGAAAGAGATCAGAGAGAACCGGAAGAAGGGGAGAACACGCGAGGATTTTAGAAATCCTACATAATGAGATGGGATTTAAAATTCTTTTTTCTTAATAGATGAAATCCCTTCTTAAATTACTTAGAATTTTTAAAATGATTTTATAAACAATCCAAACAAATTATTCTATCACAAATCATTTTAAATCCCCTATAAAAATACATTCCCTCCTTAAAATACTCTATTCAAACATAGCCTAAGAGTGTGTTTGGATAAATCATTTTAAAGGTGGAATGTAATTTATTAAGGTATTTAAAATGCTATACCTTAAAATACTTTGTTTGGATATTAAGTGAAAGAATTTTGAAATTATGGAGGATTTACATTGTGTATTCTTTTTATCTCAAAATGCAGAATTTGAAATACCTGCTAAAGAGGTAGTATTTTAAAAATGCCTCAGTTCTCTCTTCTTCTCCTCAACTGTTTCTTTTGGAAATATGACATCTCTCTCCCTCATTCTTTCTCACTATTCTCCACCGTCAATTCTCACTATCTTAGGGAACCTCCATCAACGGCGACAATGCTGGCGTCACAGGGCACGACGAGATCATCGGATCTGATGGTGGCGGCTCGATGGAATGGCCAAAGCAGAGACAGAGAGATATAAGAGAAGAGCGGAGAGCTCAAGCTCTCTGTTCATGAGAACACAAATGGCGATGTGACTATTGAGGCAGAGATGCGGCCATGGGTACAGGTCGCCGATGATGCAAGGACGGTGGTGATGCCGGATTCGGCTTAGGGAGATTGGGCTCGGTGGATTTTGGGTCTGGTTGTGTTCGTGTTCGGTGGTGGCTTTATGGCAGCCATGGATGGTGTGGCCAGTGCCGATCTAGACCACGGTGAAACGACAGCGGTTCTGTTTTGGTCTGGGCATTCTCTGGTCAGTTGGGTTCGATTTGTGAGATTGGTTTGTGTGGGTCTTGGGTTCTTGGTTATGGGTCCAATTTTTGGCTAGATCTACTGGGTTTGGGTGGCGATTTTGGTGGTTGAGGGTGGTTCTGGCTAGGGACGACAGCTTAGGGTGGAAAAGATGGTGGTTCAGGCTTGGTGGTAGGTGGCGCAGTTATGGTGGTTCTTATCCGAGGTGGGGTTCGGATGATGGGTTTTGGTCACTAGTGGTTGAGGCAGAGAATGGTTGGTCCGCTGAGACTCTTTTGGATTTTGGTTTTGGAGATTGTGTTGAGAATTTGAAGAGCTCGTTGCTCTCCAATGATGTCGAGTTGTCGCCTAACGTTGGAATCGGGTGGGTTTTGGTTCTGGTCCAGGCATATGCTGTGTGTATGAGATTCTCCACTGAAGTGGGAAGAATCACTTATTGGTCTGTGAAGTTGTTGGCCATGAAGAGGAAAAAGAAGAATGAGAAGAAGAAGAAGAAGAAGAAGAAGAAGAAGAAGAAGAAGAAGGAATAAGCGAAATGGTGGTGCTGAAACTTGGAAGTGGTGGAGGAAATTCAAATTCGAAAGAAGAGAGAAAGAGAATGGAGAGAGTTGAGAAGTGAGAAGAATGAGTGGAAATGTTACTTATGAAGCCTAATCTATTTCTACTATTATTTCCCCCTCGACTGCAATGACAAGACGTGATGAGACTCCACACGACAGGATTAGGACAATGGTCTCTTCTTTTTGCTTTCCTTACCTAGCACGCTGTCCCTTTTGAATCAAATAGTTTTATTTTTCTTATTTTTTAGATCAAAAATATTTACTTAATATAAAACATTTAAATTATTTTCATTTAAAATTAAAATAACACATCTTCAATTTATTTGATAATAACAATTAGTATAATTACGTTACCTTATCGTGTAACGTCGGACAATGACTATTGATATGTGTCATATTTTGAGGTTTTTTTAATATTTGTTACTATTTTTTTTTTACTTAGTCCAATTTATATTAGATGATATTATATTTAAGTTCATATCATCTCATTTTGTTTATATTATAATTAGATTATATGATTTGTTAATTTTTAAAAATAGTATATTAATCTTTTTATTTTATGTAGATTTTTTAATTTTTTTAAATTTATTTTATTTTATTTATTTTTATTTTTACTACGAATAAAAAAATTGTTATATGATGTTTATTTTGTTTTGTAAAATTTTGTATTGAAATTTTAATTTTATAAAAATATCTTAAAAAGTGATTTTACGAGATGAAGGTAATTAAATTTCTTTATCCAAACAAAGAATTTAAAATTTAAAGGAATTTAATTACTTTATCCAAATTAAATATTTTATAAATAAAAGGAATTGAATTGATGTAATTGAAATTCTTTAAATTTCAAATACCTTAAAATTTTAAAATATCTTATCCAAACACAACCTAAGAGTATGTTTAGCTCTTTGAAATGATAATTTCATTCCTGTCATCATTATTTTATGGGCATGAGCAGCAAGACTCTTATAAAGTAAGTTTGTATGTAAAATGAGCAAATAATATTGTATCTAACTTTAAATTATTAAGTGAGTTAAGATTACAATGCACTTTAGATTAAATTAAAGATAGATACACTCTTACTTACGGAGTCAAATCACTTGTCCCATCCTTTGTCACCCTAATTAAAAATTATCAAACAAGAAACAAATGACATGTGATGATTTTTTTAAATTTGGTACTCTTAACGTTGTTATTGGTTCGTCCAACCCATATTTGTGACCTACACTGAAACCGCCGATCTTCACATCTATCTTTTGGTTTAGTAGAACTACCACAAGTTAGAGCTGAGAGAATGTGCATTCTTCTTTAGCAGCAATTGCTAATCTTCACCTCCATCTTTCGGTTCCCCAAAACTGCCACAAGTTAGAGTTGAGAGAACGTGTGATTCTTCATCAACAGCATGTCCAACATGCGTAAATCCATGTACTCAATCATGATTGACACGTCATAATAGTTTATTGAAGAAACCGTGGTACTCGAGCATGTGAAAGGAATCTGTTTGGTAAAGGATGTCTATTTCTCTTTGAACTTGGTAGCGATCACTGGGTTAGAGTTGTCGTGGATGACCTTGAGGGAATAAATTACAAATATGCGGATGTAGAGGATTTTGAATATGATGTCGTCCTTGTCATGGTCAAGAACATGAAGTGTTTTGATCTCGATGGGAGTTGTGGCATTAGCGTCGTTGACGACAACAATGGTAGAGGGTTTTGAGGTAGAAGTGAGGGGAAGGGAGAAGGGGAAACAAGGGCAGTAGTTAGAGGATTCTGAGAGGGGAAGGCAGACATTTATCATTGACGGCGGTTTGGATCATGAGAGTTGGTCTTGTTTTGGAATAAGAATAACTAGAGGTGTCAAAATGAGCTGACTCAACCCAAAACTTATGTGGGCCAAAACAATTTTTGGGTTGGGTTGGGCTGGGCCAAAGTTGTTACGAGTTAGCAATTTGCTAGCCCAACCCAACCCTATGCGGGATACAGGTTCGGCCAAGTTGGTCTGTTGGCCAGAATTATTATTATTTATTTATTTTATATATTTTAATATAAAAATTTTATCTTCATATTTTATCATTATATTTTTCTTTTGCGTACTTTAAATATCAACAAACATCAAATAAAATTATTTTTGTGACACAAATATTAATTTATATTTAAAAAATTTAAGATAAAATCTCTTATATATCATAAAAATTATTAATTAAAGAATTAAATATCATACTAGTGGGTTGGCCTAACTCACTGCAAGCTGAGCCATGTCAGGCCAAAATGCATTCAGACTTCAATTTTCTAAGCCCAGCCCGCACATTTTTTCAAGTTACATTTTGACATTCTTAGGAATAGCAAAGGGCCTAGCACAGGTTGAACATGATAGTAACATTAAAGGTGTAACAATTTTTACATAATAAGATGTATCATTTATGTCTTGTATGGCAAATTTTAATTGGGGGCCAAGGAATGGGACATGAAGAGGGGGCAAGTAATTTTAATACTTACTTACTTTACAGGTAAACTTACTTTATTGAAACTTTTTCCAATGAACATTCTTGGCTATGCAAAAAAAAAAGTTCATTTTATTTCAAGTTTGTCAATTTCCATAATATCATCATCAATATCCTTCATTAGTTCAATTGTTTCCTCTTTTTTCTAAATCCTCCACTACATCATTTGGTGCTTTAGTAGCCTTTCCTATAGCATGATCTTTGCTAAATATGTAGGCAAGTCTAGCAAATAAGGAGAATGACTTATCTTCATATCTTGTTACCTCTGGAAAATACTAAAAGCTCAAACAAATATAAAACATTGTTATATAATGCATTAAACACTATAATTCAATTATTATAGACAACACTATTATGCATTATGGTGCACACAAACCTTAATGTAAGTATTCCTGCCTGTTACGCGGATAACCTGAGTTCGATCCCCGACTACGGTGGCAAAAATTTCTTGTGATTTTTTTTTAAAAACCTTTAAATACTTGCAAGTGCACGACCTATACTGAAATACAGTTGAGTAAATACGAGGTCGATCCCACATAGATTTAGAGTTAAATTTTAAGTAATGAAATTTTTTTTCTTAATCTAGTTACACAAATTGATGAGGTAAAAATGCAAAAATAAAATTAAATGAATAACCAAAATAGAAAACAAATTAAAAGAACAGCAAGTATATAGAAATTTTTTTTACCAAATATAAAAGGATTAATATTCAGAATTCACCAAGATTAATTTTAACATTAATTATGTTAAATTATTATATTCAAATAATTTATATCATGAACATCTAGTGACAAAACATGTGATTACATAAAATCTATCAATAAAGCACTAAAAATAATAATCAAGTATATGATTATTTTTTTAATTAATAGTAAATTATCAAATTATCAAATGTATCTCTAATAAGAAATCATAATTAATATCTAATAATTATCACTAATACTCATATAACACAAATAAATTATAAAATATAAAAAAAACTAAATTCATCTAAAAATTTATTCATATAACCTGATAAAAAATAAAATCAATAAAAATCAAATCTCAAAACTAAGGTAAAAATAATTAATATAGCAATATTTAAACAATCAACACTTTATCATTCTTTTAGTAAAAGGAATTTAACAAGATATAATAAAATTAAAATATAATAAAATTATCTCATTAAAATTATCCGTTAATGCTGCTCTTCTTCTTTTCTTCTCGGCAATTTTCTCTCTGCATTGCACCCCCTGCCAATTCTACATCGTTCCAATCTGGTCTCCCACAACGCTGTACGTTCTATCTGTTTCCTTCATTCTTTTAAACATATTTTTTTATTATTATTTCTCCACCGTCTCCCGACTGCTGCGTTGAAGCCCTTTAGTTGCACCAGCCAACTTGAGAACGTGGGCTCATTAACATTGCAATTATTCTTAGCCTCACATTAACTTCCATTGATTATGGGCCCACTGGCTTTAGTTTTTGCAGTATAATTATTCTACATCATTAAAAGTTATCGCTTGCTTTAAATTTTGTAATTATAATAATAATAAAATAAAATTAATTTCTCTTAATACTTAAATAATATTATTAAAAACTATTAAAATTAATTATATTGAGTTAAATTATACTTACTTTATATAAAAAAATATAAAATTAAGTTATTATCATAAGTATTCTACACTTCATCATTAGCCACATGAATGTGCTTCTTCACATCATCTCATCCAAATCGACTCTTGTTGATCATATCATGCACTATATGATAGTACTCATTCTTTAGCCTTCGTAATGTAGACTTGATATGAAGTTTCACCTTAATGCTAGCATTGAAAATTTGCTAGCCAAATTTTCTATTTATTTAAAGGTTTCTTGTTTGAATGTGCTAGCATCACATCTCTTTCCTCCACAACTTCTTCCAAGTATTCAATCAAGGCAAGTTCCTTCTCCTTAGCCCATGACTTACGCTCCCTTTTAAGCTTAACCTGTGTGCTTGTAGGTTCCACACCTATAAAATATTTTAATGAGGCATATAATAATCAATTTCAATTTAATTTGTAGATGAAACCCAAAATTAAATAAAACACAAATTAGCAAAGATCAACAAAATATCAAATAAAGAGCATCAGACATACTTGATAAAATATCAAGCACAAAGCATCAATAGAATATCATACTAATTTGTTCTTATACTAAACATGAATTAATGTTTCAAGTGCATTTTTGTCTCAATACACAATATTTAATAAAATTATTACAAATAGACCCTAAGTTCTACGGCCAACCTATTCATTATACATCTCATTAGCTAACTGATCTCTCCAAATAGACCAAGCATTACTAGTCTTAATTGTGTCTATATAATCTGTGTTCTCCTTATTATTTGACATTGGTAAATTGTCCAACTCTTCTTCCATAGGATCTATTGGCATCTCTCTCCTAATCAAATCATGTAGGAGACAACAAGTTATAATTATTCTGACTTTAGTTTTAATGGGATAAAAAGAAGGACTTCTAAGAATTGCCCATTAGATCTTCAACAAGCCAAATGTCTTTTCAATCACATTTCTTATTGTTGAATGCCTCCAATTGAACATTTCTTCAGGGGTTGTTGTGACGTTACCTTGTCTCCATTCATTCAAATGATAATGGGTTCCTCTATAAGGTGCAAGAAAACCTTCCCCATTCATGTAACCAACATCCACAAGATAATAACAACCTATTGCACCAAAACATACCATTCAATCTTAATTTATGTTATACATTGCATAACTAAACAAGTTAACCATAAAATTTTATCCTTTAAAATTTTTAAGCCATTTTTCCTAAAAATAACATAGCACAGTACCCTAGAGTTTGAAGTAGAACCTTTCGATCCCGACAATACATACATAAATTTCATGTCTCTTAAACATGCGCCTAACACATTGGTGGCTAATTCTCCCTACCTGGTTTGATAACTTGATTTATCAACTTCAGGAACATTCACCTTAATGTATGTCTCATCTAATGCTCCAAGACAATTTTATCAACAATAAAGACAAGAATAAAATTCATAATGTAAAACAATCGACCAAACCACTATAGATGCAAAATAGTCATAATAATACCTTGAATCATTTCCTCTTATCATTGGTGCAATCCTCAATAATAGGAATTAGAGTCTCAAGTAAATATCAGTATAGTCTTAAAACAGAATTTAACACTAGATTAAAATATCTACTCAGTCTCTCCAGAATGCTGAAATTTGAACTTGATAACTCGATTCTTAGCATGATGGGTGCAATTTGTTCTTTTATTGATATCAACCCATCTTCTTTCAACCTGCCTTCGTTATGACATGACAAAGCTCACAAAGCATATGAAATGTTCTCTTATTCATCCTTAATTGCTCAATACATGCAACATCATCATTTAACAACTTTCTTAGGAACTCCTCCCTAATATTAGCTCTTATCATGGATTGTGGTATAAATCTACGCCTATTATATAGCCTATGATCAATAGCACACACAAACAAATATGATATCATACAAGCTACATGCATCTCCAAAAAAGCTTGTTCCAAAACTAAATACTGAGTGACTTCCTCAATAAACTCATTTGGATCACTAAATCACTTAGTTGGATCCATCATCACCTAAAGCATCAAACACAAGTTAAAAAATGTTAGAATGTGTTACACATTTTTAGAGAAGTCTAAAATATTAGCTACCAAAATTAATGTTAACAAGGGGGAAAAAGTCATATAAAGGTTATTTGTAAGCTTGGAAATTACCAAAAATCTTGATTCTACAAATAAGCTTGGAATTTTGACAGCCATATGTATATAGAAACAAGGATAAAATAAGAAGAGTAAAATGAGAAGTGGTGAAGGAAGACACTCTTCCAATCATTGGTATTATCATTATTGTAACACCTTCAATAACATGTTAAGCTTGTAAATAGTTATAAATGTAGCCTAATACTTGCTTGACATGTCAGTTCAATTTTGTGACAAACTAAGTTAGTTTAGACACTTTACTGCAACACAAAAGTTGAAAAGTAACCTAAAATGACTCAGAAAATAACTTTAAAGGCTAATTCAAGGAAAACAAGTATGAATAACTTGTTTCTAGGTCACAAATGAGTTAAGTAAGATGTAGTTAAATTTTGAGCATAATCAGAGTCAATTTGGTATTTTTAAGCATACTGATTGTGTGTTTTAATACCAATTGACCAGCAGCAGATATGAAAAAATAGGATAAAGGTGAAACAACAATTTAGATGAATCCTAATATTTATTCTAAAGTTATTGAAAGTTGAAAAACTTGAATTAGTGTGATTCAATTGTCTTTAGTAGATATAAGTTTCAGCACAAAAACTTAAGATACCATTTTTCCTTTTTATTTCTCTTCCATTCTCTCAGTGGAGAACAAAAAGAAACAGAAAAAGAAAGAAATGAAGGGAGAAAGAGAGAAAGGGGAAGAAAGAAAGGAGGGGAAATGGAGAGAATAAGAAGGACTAAAGAGCAGGATCAAGAGGCTTGAAGATTGATCATCACATGAGGTACGAGATTTCTATTCTTCTTCCCTTTTTGTTCTTTTTGAATGAGGTTAGGGTTTTTGAATGAAAAAATGGATTTGGAGAGTAAAATCCTAGTTCTTAACTTGATTCTTCCAAGGATTAAGTTAGGTTAGTTTCAGCTCAATGGGTACTAAATGGCATTTTATGGCTCAACCCAAACCATGTTGGTTCATAGATGAGGAATTGGTAAATGGTTGAGGTTAGTGTGATTTGGAACCTAAATCTATGCCCAAGTGAATCAATAGGTTGTATGAGAGTTGCAATAAGTTTAAGGGCTTAGATTGATATTAGAAATCACAAGGAAACTAATCTTGAAGGTTTAGAATGAGTTTGTTGCATGAGAAAGTCTATTTTTCTGGTTTTCTACAGTATATAATCGATTACACAACTTATGTAATCGATTACCAAGATTCTGGGTGGTATTTAATCAATTACATAGCCTATGTAATCGATTGCAAAGCCTCTAGATGAGTTGTAATCGATTACAACACACTTATAATCGATTACAGCAGCAGATTCTGTAGAAACATGACAACATCCGAACAGCCTGCATTGTTTGTAGCATAAATTAAGCTGTAGTTATCAGGTTGACCTGATTCTTATGGCATTTGAAAGTTAAGACACAAGGCTGTATGTAGCAAAAATTCTAAAATTTTATAAGTTATGATATACATTTGATGCATTCATGAAAATTAACTTTTTTAGGTGAGTTACAGGTTTTCACAAAATATGAATTCTTGAAGTTTGATGTTCCCTGTTAGTTGGGATCACTTATAACACCCCAAATTTTGTATCTCTTAATCAGTAATTTTGACAGTTAATAAAATTTTACTATTTAGTAATTTTTGGATACTGTAAAATTATTTTATTTATTCCGTCAGCGTATTTGATCGTTTTGAGTGATTTACTCCGTGTCAGGAAAATAAAAATTTTTGGGCCGGGGAAAACTTTACATAATTTAATTTTTATCGTTAGATTTTAATTATTTTACGTAATCTGAATTGATATTTGTGAGTTTACTAATTTTTGTGATTTTGTGGATGATTATGAATTTTTTTGACTGTATGTGGGTCCAGGTAGTCCTAGGTGGGCCCAGGTGACCTTACGTGGACCCAGGTGGGTCCCGTAAAGTAAAAATTTTTCTACGCATAGAAAAATTTATACTGTATAGACGGAGACAGGGGATCTTACTAAACTTGAATCCGAAAATAGTTTTAAAAATTTTCTTGTATTGTGTTTGACATTGTATTTAATTATCAGGCGATAAAAATACAGTAAATATATTCTTTCGTGAGGTTTTTAGTAGATAAAAATAGAAATTATATTGCTTAAGTTAACATTAGTGGTTTGGATATCCACTATTGATTCAATTAACGGTTAAGAAATAAATTTAATAAAGAAATATAAGATAATCATCATTGATTTAATCAATGATGTGAGAATAAACTTAATTAGGCAAGCTTCAATATCAACCGTAGATTTAATCAACGGTGTAAAATTAATTATATAAAGTGACCATTTACAACCATTGGATTTAGAATTGATCAAGGGTGGAGATTTGGTCTTAAAAAGTGATAAAGATCATTTATGACCATTGGATGAAGAATTAATCAAGGGTGGAGATTTGGTCTTAAAAAGTAGCAAAGACTAATTATGACACTTGGATTAAAAGTAAGAAGAAGTAATCTTGACCCTTTATTTTGGAGACACATCTAATGGCTAGAATTTAAAGGAGAAGGATCCAATGGCTTAGATTTAGTCTTCTAAATTAAAAGTCTACCTAAATCCTAACCATTGAATTAATCAATGGTTAGGAATGCTTCAAATAATTGTATAAAAAAAAAAAGATGACAACTTCATGCATTATAGAAGGGGGGACGGTTTTGGAGTGCTTGGACAAGAAGGAGACAATTTTTTTAGTAGCCTTTTTGGGCTAAAGAAAAGATGAAGTCAACAATGATTTGATTAGTAACTAATTAAGCCTAATTTGATTAATCTAATGGCCTAATTAATAAGTTAAGTAAACTAAATTAAATGTTAAATTGTTATAATCTAATTCTTAATTAGATATCCTAATTTTAATTAGAGATTATAATATGTGAAATAATATGTTAATTAATTAGTTATATAGTTAGAATGTTAGTTAAGATTGGTTAGGAAATTTAACCTAACTAATTACCTAATTAATTAGCATGCAATTAGGTAAAAATTTAGAACAATTAATTCCATAAAATACTCAAGGAGCCACACGATTTTCATGCAGTTTGGGGAGACTTTTACATGGTTCTTGAACCACCAATAATAGCCATGCAAACTAAATTAATGACCATTATTGTTTGTCATGGTCAATATGACCATTATTGTTTTGTTTGCTTCCTTTGGATTGCATGATGAAGGGGGGATGGTTGGAGAAGCAAGAAAGAAGAAGAGACATGTTGAGACATGTTGGAGTAGCCTTTTTAGGCCAAAAAAAAAGCTTAAAGACATTAATTAGATGTCTTGACCAATTATTAGTCATTTTCCTAAAGTAAAGTTATTTTCTTCTTTCTCTCCATGCAATGCTACGGCTGCCCACTTCAATTCAGCCATTTGATTTCATTTGTATCACATTTTATAACACTTAACTCATTCTCTCTCTTTTCTCTCTCTTCCAATTTGTCAAGAACACCAAGAACAACACCATTTTCTTTCCTTCCTTGAGCATTCGGTCACCACCCATGGAACCACTTCCAATCTTCCATAATTTTATCTAACTACATATCTTGAATCCTCTCATCAATTCAAAACACTTTCATGTTGGAGACTTTCTCTAAATTATTCATCTTCATCACTCAACCAAGCCAAGAACACAAAACAACCATTTTCCTTCATTTTCTCACCAAATGGTTCGGCCATGACCACCAAAAGCACCACCCATCACTTTTAATTTCATCCAACCATAGATCTTGAATCTACATGATATTCTAAGCAACTTTCATGTTGGAGACTTTCTCTAAATCATTCATCTTCATGGACTTTATTCAAGAATAAAGTTATGGGATTTTTGAGGTGAAGTATAAGAAGACTTCATTTCTTCTCTTCTTTTTCATGATCTAAACCATGTTTGATCCATGGTTCATCTTAATCAAGCTTAGTATACTAATTTCTATGTATTTTGTTTTGAATTTGAGAAGCCCTTGGTGGTGAAGGACTTGGAAAGAGAAGCAAAATCAAGAAGCTTTGAGGATCTTCAAGAGGTAAGAGGAGATCCATCTCACCAATTATGGTGGTGGGAGATGGTCTTATATTTGATGGATTGTGAATTCATGTGAAAATTCCAATCCATGGTTATGTAATAATTAAAAGTGTGTTTATGAGTTTTGCTTTATTTTTTTGTGTTTTGATTATTTTTGTCTATGCTTAATATGCTTTGCATGATTTTATGATTTTGATAGTATACTTGTAACATGCATGATGAGTATATGACATGTTTGTGATATTTATGATGAAATATATATATGTATGTCATGATGTGTGGATGGAAAGAAAATTGATATTGATTCCTATGGCCAAGGAAGAGTTACGGTTTTGATGCCCTTGATTTAGGTTAATGTTGAAATTTTTCAAGAACAAAGAAATTAAATTTTGATCCCTAGAACAATGAGAATTTCGGCCAAGACACCTCAAAATAGGTGTTTACAAATTAATATGTTTATGAAAGAATAAAATTGGATTGATTTGAGGAGTATGAAAAATGAACTAAAGGTTTATTTTTTTTAAGAAAACATGAACACAAATTTTAGAATGAAATTTTATTGATTTATTTTGTGTAGAAACAAGAATGGAATTTATTTAAGTTAGAAGAAAAATATTTCATGGTTCCAATGACCATCTATAAGGTTTTGATAGTTTAGAAAAATGTTTTGATGCTATGAAATACAAGAATTTTCAAATAAGAATTTTTGAAAAGAGAATTAAATGTTATAAATTAAGTGAAGTGGAATTTTCATAAATAAAAGAAAAAGAAGATTGAAAGTATTGAACTTCAAATTAATTTAAAAAGAATTAATTTTTAGGAGTGATTTAGAAATATAAAATAAATGTTTGTAACTTAAATTTACTCACGAAAAATTTATTTGGGTTTTGAAAAACGTTAGGAAATTTAAAGTTAAGAAACAATAATTAAAACAACTCAATATGATTTTGTAGGATTAGATCAATAAAAAGTGATTTTGAGAAAATATATATTAAGGAAAAGATTTTTGACTAAGAATGAAAAAGGATTTGCAAAGAAAGTGAAAATGAATTTGAACAAATGGGTTTGTTATATGACCAATCGGTACTTTGGTTTTGAAAATAAAACTTTAATGGTTTTGTTTGTGTAAAACCATATCAATTTAAAAGAAAAAATATTTTGATAATTTTTCAAATAGTAATGCCTAGATTTTGATGAAACAAAGTAATTTTTCAAGTGAAAATATAATTGATTTAATACAAGAAATTTAAAAAGGGAATCAGAGTATTTTACTCACTTGAAAAATTAAGTTTTGTAAACGAAAATATTTTCAAACTTCAATTTATTTTGAAGTAGGTTAATTTAGAAATGATTTGGGAAAAAATGGAGAATATAATGGTATTTTGATAATTTACTCAAGTATAACTTATTTTCAAGTTTTGAAGTACGTTTGAAAATTTTAAGATTTGGAACATTGATTTATATCAATGGAAAAGTAATTTTGTGGATTATATTTGAAAAATAATTTCTTGAGTAAAGAAACGTGGAAAAAGATTTTATTGAGTAAGAAAATGTGAAAAATGAAGTACAAAGTCATAATATTTTGAAAAAGGATGAAATGAAATTTTTGAAGGTTAAGAAATATTTTTGTAATAGAATTGTGGTGAAAAATAATTTATGTATCTTAAAAATGATTTAGAATATAGTAAAATATTCCTATGCGATTTAAAATATGTTAAAATATTTCTACGTGATTTGAATTATGTTTAAATATTTTACGTGAGTTTAAATATTTGACGTCTTGTTAAAAAATCACTATGTGATTTAAAAGTAATAGAATATTTTTACAAGATTGTGAAAATATAATGTAAACGTTTTTAATTTTGAAAACGTAACAGAAGTGTTACGATATTTTGAAAACGTAACAGAAATATTTTAGAATTATGAAAACATAATAAAAATGTTGCGCAATCTTGTGAAAATACGGCGAAAGTGTTTTATAACTATGAAAATATGATAACATGATTTTGTGTTAAAAATACAGTATAATTACTGTTTAACCAGTGTATGGACCCTGTATGAGAGAGTGGACGTGTTTTGCCTATGATTGGTATTTGGTGCATTTTATATGCATTGGAAAGAGATGCCCGTATTTGGATTTGGTGCATTATACTTGCATTGAAAAGATTTGGCCCATTGGGGTTGGACTTAATTTGATATACTCGTGACATTGTACAAATGAAATTGAAAAGATTTGGCCGTTGGGGTTGGACTTGCACTGTGATAAATTCGTGCATTGTATAAAAGATAGCTAATAGCTATTATGGCCCTTGTGGTTGAAGAGGAATGAGAATTGATAGTGAGGTCTATGATGGATCTTGGGGCGTCGAGGCGTGCGGCGGTCGACCAATGGACACCGGCGAAAAGTACCACTGTGCCACTTGGCGATGCTGATCCGTTGCAACGCATTGATGATACGCGACAAGAACACGATTCTTTTCAATGATCGAGAGATTGTCTTTGGCTAAGACCGACAATTAACCAGCATTCTTCTCGAAATTGTGAAAACCTCCATGGAGTCGTTTTTGATAAAATGAGTCTTTGTACATATGCATAAACCGAGCATTTATATCGTGTGATATATTAATTGGGAATATTGGTTATTGGTTATGATAATTGTTTTGAGTACTTGGATGATGATTGAACTGATAAATGATTAGATGATGATAGTTGATTAATGCTGATAGCATGATTATGGTATGATCTATCTGTATGATATAGCTATTTGTGTTATCTCTGTGCTATCATGTTGGTATTGGTGTAGGTGATCTCACCTCTTTGTTATATTATTTTGTTGTGTCTGTACTATTAAAATCAAATAATAGAAGGATCGAGTTGTCTTAGACATAACGGGTGATGGATACTCTGAGATTGGTGATAACAATAAGGAGTGGACATTCAGGACTCGAAGGTGTGCAGTGTTGACAAAGGAACAGATGTCTGATGCATCAAGATGGACAGAAAAAGGAATAAGTATGTTAAAGTTTCTCATTAGTGTTGTACCGTACTATTAAGTAGGACCTGTCATGGGATTTGCTACTGTAAAAAAAAAGTCTGTTAATTTTATATTTCTCTTTAAATTGTGATATTAATTGGTGTCAATATTACATAATGAATAGTTAAAATATGATTTTCAATATTACCTAATATTTTCAGTAAATTTACGTTTCAGTAAAGAATAAATTTTGAAACTCGTCTTTTATAACTCAAATTTTGTGCGAACTTATTTTCAGATTATGAGTCGGGAGTCAGAAATGTGATGCCCTAGCTAGGGTGTTACATTAGTTGGTATCAGAGTTAGGGTGTTACATTAGTTGGTATCAGAGCACGGTTTGAGTCTTTTGGGGTTTGTGGTTAGGTCTATTTTGCTTGTGTTGTGTTCTCTGTATTTGTTTTCCGAAAGGAAATAATGTTATTTATAATGGATATTAGATCCATTATATTTCGATCCGCACGCCTTAGTTATACTTGTGTGGAAGTGGAACATGTTACTAGTAATGCAATTGCAGCTATGAGAGCAACGGGAGCAATGTGGAAAGACGACTGCACGAACAAAGGACCGCTGTTCAGTGGAAACTGAAAGTTGAAGTTTAGAATCTGATGGAAAAGAATCAGTCTTGGAATAGAAGATTTCTTAATTTTGCAACCTGGTATTTTTTAGGATATTGAGAAAGTAATTGATTTCGACGGAAGATGAATTTACAACCATTGAGGAAACCAAAAGCAGTAAGTGATGTGAAAGAAAGTACTTAAATGAAGGAATGTACGTCAAGGAAACAAATTGCGAAAAAGTTGGACACATTTCCAAATAGTATAATTTCTGATGTGTTCTTTGAAAATAGAGTTTTCTATTAGTAAAAATTTTAGATAGTAAGGAAAGTTGTTACTCTGAATGGAACGGGAGTGTTCTGAGCAGAAGATTTAATCAATGGAGATTGCGTCATTGGAGCTAATCCTATAAATCATACTGAATATTTCTGTGAGTGACTTATTCTTTATAACATATGATTGAGTAGATCAATTATATGTTAGAGTTATTCGTTATCCTCTGATTTGTTTACTTCTGTTTCTATTCTTAGGTGTCGAGCTACTCAAGCTATTCAAATTATTGTTGTGGATCAAATTTTTGTGTTAGTTTGATCTGTTGTTAAAAAATTTTGTGTTAGTTTGATTTGTTTCATAAACAGATGTGGTCTTTGAAAATGGATTGGTTATTTTTCAGCCATATCCAATGAGATTATTTTAACAGACTGTGAGTAATCTAGAGAAAATTCATTTTTAAAAATTGGGTTACATCCAATTCTTTGCTGGATATGTTCGGTAATGGTTCAATTCGTTTTGTTATCTTCCATGATGTTTTCTTTCATCTCCTGCAACTGAAGGAATATCTAGCAAGAAAGGATATTTCTATATTTGTATCCATGTTAACGTATCTGAGTAACGCAATAGAAGCGTGGTGAATTTTTTAAAAGATTGGAACAATTCTTCTATGGAAAAACTTAAGACGGTAATGGAAAACCGTAGAAAAAAAATTTACGAAAGTATCCGGTATAGTGCTGTGGAAAGAAGAACTCAGTTAGTGAGACATTTCCTGTTAAAAGCAAAAATCTAGAATATGTACTGATACGAAGATAAGGAAATTTTAAGTAATACATTACATTAGCTAAACATTACATTACATTAGTTGGAAGTTATATGAGAAAAACTATTCTGGGCATGAATGAAGATCGGTTGTTGTTATGTTGATATCAGAGATATGGAAATTCTTTCTTTCTGGAGTAACATTCAACATCTTCAGTAATAACCAACAAATCTCTATGATAGGAGTCTGAGATATCTGTTTGATCAGGAGAAGTTGAATATCAGCAAAGAGATTTTGTGGGATTAGAATAGTATAGCAAGATATAATAGAGGAAGCTTCATGAGAATTGGAAAATAAGATGAAAGCACCATATCCGTATTTATTCTAAGGGTGTGAAATCATGTTTCTCAAATTTCGAGAATGAAATTTCTTTTTAGAGAATGAGTATTGTAACACCCCAAATTTTGTATATATTAATCAGTAATTTTGACAGTTAACAAAATTTTATTGTTTAGTAATTTCTGGATACCGTAAAATTATTTTGTTTATTCCATCAGCGTATTTGATTATTTTGAGTGATTTACTCTGTGTCAGGAAAATAAAAATTTTTGGACCGGGGAAAACTTTACATAATTTAATTTTTACTGTTAGGTTTTAATTATTTTACGTAATCTGAATTGATATTTGTGAGTTTTTTAATTTTTGTGATTTTATGGATGATTATGAATTTTTTTGACTGTATGTGGGCCTAGGTGGTCCTAGGTGGGCCCAGATGACCTTACGTGGGCTCAGGTGAGTCCGGCAAAGTGAAAATTTTTCTACGCATAGAAAAATTTATATTGTTTAGATGGAGACAGGGGATCTTACTAAACTTGAATCCGGAAATAATTTTAGAAATTTTCTTTTATTGTGTTTGGCACTGTATTTAATTATCAGGCGATAAAAATACAGTAAATATATTCTTTCGTGAGGTTTTTAGTATATAAAAATAGAAATTATATTGCTTAAGTCAACATTGGTGGTTTGGATATCCACTATTGATTCAATTAATGGTTAAGAAATAAATTTAATAAAGAAACATAAGATAATCATAATTGATTTAATCAATGGTGTGAGAATAAACTTAATTAGGCAAGTTTCAATATCAACCGTAGATTTAATCAACGGTGTAAAATTAATTATATAAAGTGACCATTTACAACCATTGGATTTAGAATTGATCAAGGGTGGAGATTTGGTCTTAAAAAGTGACAAAGACCATTTATGACCATTGGATGAAGAATTAATCAAGGGTAGAGATTTGGTCTTAAAAAGTAGCAAAGACTAATTATGACCCTTGGATTAAAAGTAAGAAGAAGTAATCTTGACCCTTTATTTTGGAGACACATCTAATGGCTAGAATTTAAATGAGAATGATCTAATGGCTTAAATTTAGTCTTCTAAATTAAAAGTCTACCTAAATCCTAACCATTGAATTAATCAATGGCTAGGAATGCTTCAAATAATTGTATAAAAAAAAAAGATGACAACTTCATGCATTATGGAAGGGGGGACGATTTTGGAGTGCTTGGACAAGGAGGAGACAATTTTTTTAGTAGCCTTTTTAGGCTAAAGAAAAGATGAAGTCAACAATGATTTGATTAGTAACTAATTAAGTCTAATTTGATTAATCTAATGGCCTAATTAACAAGTTAAGTAAATTAAATTAAATGTTAAATTGTTATAATCTAATTCTTAATTAGATATCCTAATTTTAATTAGAGATTATAATATGTGAAATAATATGTTAATTAATTAGTTATATAGTTAGAATGTTAGTTAAGATTGGTTAGGAAATTTAACCTAACTAATTACCTAATTAATTAGCATGCAATTAGGTAAAAATTTAGAACAATTAATTCCCTAAAATACTCAAGGAGCCACACGGTTTTCATGCAGCTTGGGGAGACTTTTACATGGTTCTTGAACCACCAATAATAGTCATGCAAACTAAATTAATGACCATTATTGTTTGTCATGGTCAATATGACCATTATTGTTTTGTTTGCTTCCTTTGGATTGCATGATGAAGGGGGGGATGGTTGGAGAAGCAAGAAAGAAGAAGAGACATGTTGAGACATGTTGGAGTAGCCTTTTTAGGCCAAAGAAAAAGCTTGAAGACATTAATTAGATGTCTTGACCAATTATTAGTCATTTTCCTAAAGTAAAGTTGTTTTCTTCTTTCTCTCCATGCAATGCTACGACTGCCCACATCAATTCAGCCATTTGATTTCATTTGTATCACATTTTATAACACTTAACTCATTCTCTCTCTTCTCTCTCTCTTCCAATTTGTCAAGAACACCAAGAACAACACCATTTTCTTTCCTTCCTTGAGCATTCGGTCACCACCTATGGAACCACTTCCAATCTTCCATAATTTTATCTAGCAACATATCTTGAATCCTCTCATCAATTCAAAACACTTTCATGTTGGAGACTTTCTCTAAATCATTCATCTTCATCACTCAACCAAGCCAAGAACACAAAACAACTATTTTCCTTCATTTTCTCACCAAATGGTTCGGCCATGACCACCAAAAGCACCACCCATCACTTTTAATTTCATCCAATCATAGATCTTGAATCTACATGATATTCTAAGCAACTTTCATGTTGGAGACTTTCTCTAAATCATTCATCTTCATGGACTTTCTTCAAGAACAAAGTTATGAGATTTTTGAGGTGAAGTATAAGAAGACTTCATTTCTTCTCTTCTTTTTCATGATCTAAACCATGTTTGATCCATGGTTCCTCTTAATCAAGCTTAGTATACTAATTTCTATGTATTTTGTTTTGAATTTGAGAAGCCCTTGGTGGTGAAGGACTTGGAAAGAGAAGCAAAATCAAGAAGCTTTGAGGATCTTCAAGAGGTAAGAGGGAGATCCATCTCACCAACCAATTATGGTGGTGGGAGATGGTCTTATATTTGATGGATTGTGAATTCATGTGAAAATTCCAATCCATGGTTATGTAATAATTAATTGTGTGTTTATGAGCTTTGCTTTATTTTCTTGTGCTTTGATTATTTTTGTCTATGCTTAATATGCTTTGCATGATTTTATGGCTTTGATAGTATACTTATAATATGCATGATGAGTATATGACATGTTTGTGATATTTATGATGAAATATATATATGTATGCCATGATGTGTGGATGGAAAGAAAATTGATCTTGGTTCCTATGGCCAAGGAAGAGTTACGATTTTGATGCCCTTGATTTGGGTCAATGTTGAAATTTTTCAAGAACAAGGAAATTAAATTTTGATCCCTAGAACAATGAGAATTTCGGCCAAGACACCTCAAAATAGGTGTTTACAAATTAATATGTTTATGGAAGAATAAAATTGGATTGATTTGAGGAGTATGAAAAATGAACTAAAGGTTTATTTTTTTAAGAAAACATGAACACAAATTTTAGAATGAAATTTTATTGATTTATTTTGTGTAGAAACAAGAATGGAATTTATTTAAGTTAGAAGAAAAATATTTCATGATTCCAATGACCATCTATAAGGTTTTGATAATTTAGAAAAATGTTTTGATGCTATGAAATACAAGAATTTTCAAATAAGGATTTTTGAAAAGGGAATTAAGTGTTATAAATTAAGTGAAGTGAAATTTTCATAAATAAAAGAAAAAGAAGATTGAAAGTATTGAACTTCAAATTAATTTAAAAAGAATCAATTTTTAGGAGTGATTTAGAAATATAAAAAAAAATGTTTGTAACTTAAATTTACTCACGAAGAATTTATTTGGATTTTGGAAAACGTTAGGAAATTTAAAGTTAAGAAACAATAATTAAAACAACTCAATATGATTTTGTAGGACTAGATCAATAAAAAGTGATTTTGAGAAAATATATGTTAAGGAAAAGATTTTTGACTAAGAATGAAAAATGATTTGCAAAGAAAGTGAAAATGAATTTGAACAAATGGGTTTGTTATATGACCAATCGGTACTTTGGTTTTGAAAATAAAACTTTAATGGTTTTGTTTGTGTAAAATCATATCAATTTAAAAGAAAAAATATTTTGATAATTTTTCAAATAGTAATGCCTAGATTTTGATGAAACAAAGTAATTTTTCAAGTGAAAATATAATTAATTTAATACAAGAAATTTGAAAAGGAAATCAGAGTATTTTACTCACTTGAAAAATTAAGTTTTGTAAATGAAAATGTTTTCAAACTTCAATTTATTTTGAAGTAGGTTAATTTGGAAATGATTTGGAGAAAAATAGAGAATATAATGGTATTTTGAGAATTTACTCAAGTATAACTTATTTTCAAGTTTTGAAACGTTTGGAAATTTTAAGATTTGGAACATTGATTTATATCAATGGAAAAGTAATTGTGGATTATATTTGAAAAATAATTTCTTGAGTAAAGAAACGTGGAAAAAGATTTTCTTGAATAAGAAAATGTGAAAAATGAAATACAAAGTCATAATATTTTGAGAAAGGATGAAATGGAATTTTTGAAGGTTAAAAAATATTTTTCGTAATAGAATTGTGGTGAAAAATGATTTACGTATCTTAAAAATGATTTAAAATATAGTAAAATATTCCTATGCGATTTAAAATATGTTAAAATATTTCTACGTGATTTGAATTATGTTTAAATATTTTACGTGAGTTTAAATATTTGATCTATGTTGAAAAATCACTATGTGATTTAAAAGTAATAGAATATTTTTACAAGATATTGTGAAAATATAATGTAAACGTTTAATTTTAAAAACGTAATGAAGTGTTACGATATTTTGAAAACGTGAATGAAATATTTTGGAATTGTGAAAACATAATGAAAATATTGCAATCTTGTGAAAATATGGCGAAAGTGTTTTATAACTATGAAAACATGATAACATGATTTTGTGTTGAAAATACAGTATAATTACTATTTAACCAGTGTATAGACACTGTATGAGAGAGTGACGTGTTGCCTATGATTGGTATTTGGTGCATTTTATATGCATTGGAAAGAGATGCCCGTATTTGGATTTGGTGCATTATACATGCATTGAAAAGATTTGGCCCGTTGGGGTTGGACTTGCACTGATATACTCGTGCATTATACAAATGAAATTGAAAAGATTTGGCCCGTTGGGGTTAGATTTGCACTGATAAATTCGTGCATTGTATAAAAGATAGCTAATAGCTATTATGGTCCTTGTGGTTGAAGAGGAAATGTGAATTGATAGTGAGGTCTATGATGGATCTTGGGGGCGTCGAGTAGCGGCTGGTCGACCGATGGACAGACGGTAGCGAGTACCTGTGCCACTTTAGCGTCTGATCCGTTGCAACGCATTGACGATACCCGACAAGAACACGATTCTTTTCAACGACTGGGAGATTGTCTTTGGGTTAAGGCTGACAATTAACCAGAGCACTCTTCTCGAAATTGTGAAAACCTCCATGGAGTCGTTTTTGATAAAATGAGTCTTTGTACATATGCATAAATCTGAGTATTTATATCTGTATGATATATTAATTGGGGAATATTGGTTATTGGTTATGATAATTGTTTTGAGTACTTGGATGATAATTGAACTGATAAATGATTAGATGATGATAGTTGATTAGTGCTGATAGCATGATTATGGTATGATTTATCTGTATGATATAGCTATTTGTGTTATCTCTGTGCTGCCATGTTGGTATTGGTGTAGGTGATCTCACCTCTTTGTTATATTGTTTTGTTGTGTCTGTACTGTTAAAATCAAATAATAGAAGGATCGAGTTGTCTTAGACATAACGAGCGATGGATACTCTGAGATTGGTGATAACAATAAGGAGTGGACATTCAGGACTCGAAGGTGTGCAGTATTGACAAAGGAACAGATGTCTGATGCATCAAGATGGACAGAAAAAGGAATAAGTATGTTAAAGTTTCTCGTTAGTGTTGTACCCAGTGCTATTAAGTAGGACCCATCATGGGGTTTGCTATCTTGTCAAAAAAAAAAAATAATAAGTCTGTTAATTTTATATTTCTCTTTAAATTGTGATATTAGTTGGTGTCAATATTGCATAATGAATAGTTAAAATATGATTTTCAATATTACCTAATATTTTCAATAAATTTACGTTTGAAAGAAAGAAGAAATTTTGAAACCCATCTTTTATAACTCAAACTTTGTGCGAACTTATTTTCAGATTATGAGTCGGGAGTCAGAAATGTGATGCCCTAGCTAGGGTGTTACATTAGTTGGTATCAGAACTAGAGTGTTACATCACTCATATAAGCTTTCTTAAGTGTAATGCAACACTTCTAGGAATATCTCACAAAGAAAATAATTTAACTAGCATAGAAGAACAAGTTGAGTTTCTAAACTCTTCAAGAGTAGGATTTGTTTGGATTAGAAGTTTAGAACCTTTTATCATATTAGAGTGGTATATCATACTACTAGTGATGTGATTACAAGGTAGTTGAGATACAAATTTAAAAAGAAAGTTATTGGTATGATTCACTTTTTTATAGTTAAAGAAGAGTTGATTATGCTAGTTTTAAGATAAATACTCTTTTATCTTATTAAGTTGGGATTAAATGGAGTGTTTACTAGTAAAATGACTCCCTTATGCAATAAGGTTAAACCCTAGTAAAATGACTCCCTTATGCTATGATGTTGAACCCTAGTAAATTGGCTCCCTTACGCAATAAGATTGAACCATAGTAAATTGGTTCCCTTAATGAGATTGAGCCCTAATAAATTGGCTCCCTTATATAATAATGTTGAACCCTAGTAAAATGACTCCTTTATGCAATGAGATTAAACCCTAGTAAATTAGCTCTTTTTTGCAATAAGGTTGAACCCTAGGAACCCTAGTAAATTGGTTCCCTTAATGAGGTTGAACCTCAGTAAATTAGCTCCCTTATGCATTAAGGTTGAACCATAATAAATTGGTTCCCTTAATGAAGTTGAACCCTAGTAAATTGGCTCTTTTATGCAATAAAGTTGAACTCTAGTAAATTGGTTCCCGTAATGAGGTTGAACCCTAGCAAGACTTAGTTCCCTTAATGAGATTGAACTCTAGTAAGACTTAGATCCCTTAATGAGGTTGAACCCTAGTAAGATTTGGTTCTTTTATTTATTAAAGTTAATCCTAGTAAAATATAGATCCCTTATTAATTAAGGTTGAACCGTATTTGATCACAATCCCTAACTAAGAGAGCGATACAAGCCCCATTGACCTGGCAAAAATAGTGAGAAAAGTACTTTGCTAAAGGTAGAGTTATGATAAGTTAAGCCCTATGCTAGGCTATAAATAAGATAGTCCTATGCTAGGCTAAGGACTAGTATATCCTATGCTAGGCTAAGGATGAGCATATCCTATGTCAGACTAAGGATAAGTAAGTAATATGCTAGATGAAGGAATTCAGTTCCTAAAAATAGTTAAGCTACATGTTGACCTTAATGACGGATTATATAGTTGTTAGATGAATGTTTACATAAAGTCAGAATGTGAATGTTCTAGTGGTAGTGAGTATAGTCTCACTTACCTAGTGCAACTGTTAATCCAATGTTCATAGTGTTATTCATTGTAAAGTGATATTCGTATAGTACTTATATCATGATAATGAATAACTAGACCAACAAAGTTAGTATAGTATATTTAGTTTCAGAGAACATTTATTCAGTATAAATATTTTAGTACTGTTATTGGTTACTCATATTGAGAATTTTATTTCTCACCCCATTGTATTTCCATGTAAATCCAGGTCAAGCCCCTTCAAGAGGATATGAAGATGAAAATATAGAAAAACTAGATGAGTTTAGTTTATGCTTTTAGTTCAAAGCTTATTATTAATTTATATTTGTTTTGAAATTGTAAAAGTTGTATGTATAATGTTGTATATATGTATGACTTTTAGTTTTGGCTCTCTATAATTATTTGTTTAAATATTATGGATTAGTTGAAGTATAAGTAGAAGTAACATGTTGGTGTGATACGGATTGATATAAAATTGAGATCAAAATCAGTTGTCAAGTTCCACCAAAAATATAAAAATCTTGTAACCAGTTATAGTTAGAAAGGGTCGATCCACAGAGAACCAATTCAATTGACACTATCAATCCAATTCCTAAATTAAACTCTGATGAACAATAAACAGTAAAAAGGTAAAAAGAGGGGTTTTGTTAATTAAAATTAAAAATAGAAATTAAACTTAAAACAAAATAGTTAACACAAATTGAATTACCAAATTAAAGATATTGGTTAAGATATGGAATCCACCACTAGATTTATATGATTATGCTAACTTATATACTCTTTATACCAATATGATCAATTATGTTCTTATGTGATTATGAGATAAATCTCATGTTTTCCTTAAGTTTCGCTTAATTCAACCACCGCTCAAATCAAACCCTAATCATTAGTTATTTGTAAAGCAACCACTCTTTCACCTACCTAATGATTGCATTAAGAATTAGAAAACTAATCACATTAAGATCTAATCACATAACAAGATTAAATTACTTAGATCATATGTTTTACTAGTTTTATCACCGCAACCGCGCATAGCAATCCTAGTTTTACCACTATCAAAATTTGGCAAAAATATAAAGACTTTTATATTGATTTAAGATCAGAAACATATGAATAAAAACATAACTGTATTGATATAAAGGAATATGCAAGATTCACATAATCAAAACTAGGGTTTCATATTTCCTTAACCAATCAAGAAGTTTAGCCACACATGGCAAATTCAAAATCACAAGAAAAACAAAAGAAAAACATAGTTCAGAATGAAAGTGCAAAAGAAAACTGAAGATCAAACTAGTTTCCAAAGGTTGGGGATGATCGATCTCCGATTGCTAGAACCCGAGACTCCAATCTTTCTATCCAATCTTCCTTTCCTTTGTTCTTCCTCTTCTCTTCAGTTTCTTGGCAGCCTCCAAGCTAGATATCTGCTTTAGGGGCTCTAGGCAACCCTATTTATAAGTTTGGATATCTAATTCAGTATCAAAATTCGAATTTAAGTTTCTGAACTGATGACACGGACCGTGTCATATGACATGACCCTACCCATGTCTAATTCTGGTAACACACTTCCAACTGGTTTAAAAGTTAGAGAAGAACACGGCCTAGCCCGTGTCAGATGACACAACCGTGTTATTGGTCAAGGCTCAAAGCTGAATTCCCTTGTGAAGACAGAGACGTACACGGCCTGCCCCGTGTCATATGACACGGGTCGTGTTTACCAAAAATAGGATTTGACCCAACCTTGAGGTAGTCAGAGGAGTACACGGCCCACCCTGTGTCATATGACATGGGTCGTGTCACTCAATTTCTTCATATACAACTTTGATTCTTCACAAATGCTCTTCTTCCTTTGCTTCTAAGGGTAAAACTGATCTTTTTAAGTATTCATCTCTCTCCTCAAATGGTCATCAAGCTTGGTTTGATGCTAATAAACTCAAACACTTAAAGATCTCCTGAAAAACATAATTCATTTATGAGTGTTTATAACCACATTTAAGCATAGTTTCACAATAAACATCTTATTAAGCTCTACATCAGAAACTTAACTAAATATCAACAATTGAACACATATGGAGTCCAATTAGATCAAACAAAAGGCATTTAAGATACTGAAATTATCAACAGATCATATGTCTATCGTCTGATACTGCTTATCCAGGTATATGTCAGATATACTAGGGTACCCGTATTAGGATGTTACATTATGCTCATCTACATGGAAATGGAAAGTAGTAACATTTGTCTTCGAGGAAATGCTAATGTTTTCAACTAGAATCGTCTTTTGTTGTTAACAGGAGTCTACTTGTTTTTTTTAATGATAGTGAGATTACCATAGAGGGTTGCATTTCTGTGACAGTGAGATTACCACGAATTATTCCAAAAATTTAATAAAAAAAAATAAAGATGCCCACAAAGTGTAGCAATAGGGGTAGAAAATCATTAATAAGTAATAACTTGGGGAGAGATCTATAGTAGTATAGTACCAAACCATTCTGAAAAGTGACTTTTGAAAATCACCCCTCAAAAAAATGCTCAACAAAACATATACAAAGAAACCAAAAGTTACACCAACAAAGTTGAAAAATGTCCTAAGCAAATAGCCCTCTCGACACTTAAAAGAAGAATAAACAATATTCTTAATTAATGGAAAGCCCAAAACAAAACAACATATTATGCATAGACCTAAGATTGAGGATTACATAGAAAAGTTTTGAGAAGATTACACACTTACTTTAGCATCAAAAGAAAATAAAGGAATTGAAAGAGGAAAAGGTTAAGGATAATTGTGCTTACTTATGGTGGAGACTACGATATTGGGGGAGATTGAAGCAGCAAGATGACAATACTAGGGGTTATTGAAGCCGCAATACGACAATATTGAGGGTTACTGAAGTCGCAACGATGGAGCATGTAACATCTACACAGAGGATAAAGAGGGAAGTGAAATTGTGTGCGATATCGAGTTTCTTATCAGGATGAGGGGGAGATGATAAAGTTAACAGGTAATAATAAAATAAAAAGAAGTTACCAGATTTTATTATACTATTAGAGAATTACACCAAACATGTGATAACAACTGAAAGTTTTAGTTATACTATCAGGTTGGTCCTTATCCGCTTCACACAAACAGGTTAAAAAGGATTTTACTTGATTTGATGAGTGATATTGAAATATATAAAAATCAATAAGTGGAAGTTGATTTAAAGTTTCTTAGTAGATATCGTTTAAATTAAATTTAAGTTAAATTAAAGAAAAATTAGATATAATAGATAAAACTTAATAAGAATAATGTAAGAATGAGAGGAAAATGAGTTTACCAACAATGACACATGTTATTGCCTAAACTTGTATGAACTATGTTTTATATATATATATATATATATATATATATATATATATATATATATATATAATATGATATGACAATTTGGATTTAAAGTTTTTGAGAAATTACCGAACTTGGATTTACTTTTATTTTTTTGTTAAGAATTACCTATGTTTCACGTGGCATTCATATTTAATAAACTAGCTAGATAATGTTAATTGAAAAATGTTTAGTCTATCTATCTTTACATATAATAAAATTGACTTAAACTTTATAAATATCATGGAAAATTTTCTAATTAGCTCAAATAAATGTCATTAATAGTTTAATATTTTTTTATTGCGATCAAGTGATGTTTGGATCAGCTTACACACACTTCGACTAATTCACATCCCTAATCCGATCAAAATATAATCCATTCCAATTTATATTAAACTTGATTTTAATAAATTCCATTAATAATCTTCTAAGTAGTTAAATTCTTATTTTTGATTTGAAGATAGGTACACTTAACATTAATATAACCTGGATAAAACTACTATTTTCAAAACATAACATTTTTTTAGCGTTGCTAAAAAAAGCATTATTTTTAGCGAATATATAATTTATATACTCGTCAAGATGTAGTTAAAATTACTAAGGTGACTATCATGGAAGATTTAATGAAATTATAATTTGAAAAAATACATGTAAAACAAATTTTGGTACTCAAATTTTTAAAGTAAATTTGAGTGCTTTATTTGTTGATGTGTTTTATGACCTAGATAACATGAGTAAATCTAATATTATATTTATAACTTTAAATAAATAATATTACAATAATAAAATAATATATGTATACTGCTAACATGTGCATTGCACGGGGATGATAACTAGTTATAGAATTAAAATGTGTATGGCAATAAATTAACGAAATATATGCCATGTTTCTTTATAATTATGCATGTTTTCAAGTATATAAATCATCAAAAGGCAATCGCCATACACCACCAATAAGTTATTAAATTAGATTAATAATTTACACAGTTTGATCAGTACAAGACAAGTGAATTTTTTTAGTTTCGTTTTGATGTACTTTCACGTAAAATTTTTATACAGTCAATTAATTATATATTATAATATATGTGACTTTTAAAGTAATTATTATGAAAATAAAATATTTTTAATAACGTGATAATAGATTATTAACAATATAAAAAATATTTTTACACTGATTATATATTCAAATTAAATCCCTTTTTTTTGTTACGTTACAAAACTAATTTTTTTTTAGAACTAAATGTGATCACGATCAATATATATTTTTTAGACAAGAGATCTAACTCTCACGATGTAATAGTAACTAACTGCAAATTCTAATCAAAACAACATGTCAAAAAAAACGCACATGTTAAATTTTCACAACTTAATCCACAAAAAAAATGTGCAAATCTTTTTATGGAGAACATCCACCAATAGTAATAAGGTATAAGAGGTATAAAACAAAAATAACGAAAGAAAACATAATTTGTTCTCAAGCCTCTCCACTAATAAAACAAATAAAACAATAAAAGAGCATAAAATTGTTACATAGAGAAAACATAATTTACTCTCAAGTTTGAACCATTAAGTAATTGGATCATGAATGAGAGGCTGAAGCAAAAAACAATAAATTCATTTTACAATGTAATATAGAAGTATCAAAACTAAACAATTTCCTTAACAATCTAGACTCCATTTGAGAAATGATGAATTACTAGTGAATATAATCTTTTCGTGAAGATTACAGGCCTTCCCAACAAGTTCCTACTCCAAAGTTCGAACTTTAATTTAGCCCTTTCCTTGGAAGCATGTCTCAATCGCTTACCACCATGCCCAATCCTTAAGATTTAAGTTTTTTGATTCAAAATCCAAAAACGTATCAGCATCAAACTCATCATCCAAAGGTGGCATTGGGCATGAAGAAGGAGGAGGAAGAAATGAGGCTGGGTATGTGCTGCTCTCTGAGATATAAGAAGAAAAGGGAGTTTGCATATGTTGAGCATCAGCAAGTTGATTTAGCTGATGCTGAGGAGTGGTCATCACATTTGTTGATACTGTATCTTTTTTAGTGTCTTCACTTTCCCTTTTACGTTTATTCACTTCTTCCGTGTCCTCGTTTTCCCTTTCACGCTTATTCACTTCTTCACTGTCTTTGTTTTCCTTATCATGCTTGTTCTTATAAATTTTACAAAGAACCCAATCATCCAATTGCATCTGGATACAAACGTAAATGTAAGTAAAAGATGATGATAATTTGTTGATATAATATAATTAAAGAATACGATATATATAGATAAACTTCGAAAGGCCATTTGCGACAGTTAGTTTTATATGTAGATAAGCTCTTAACACAAATTTCTCGTTGTTAATTTTATTCTATTCTATTGATTTAAAATCACACAATTTAACTTACTTTAAAAAAACATAATTTAACATTATAAACAAAAAAAGTACAAATTAATGAATAGAGATAATAGTGAAATATGTTTTTAATGAACGGAGAGAATAATAAAATTAATGTATATTAATGAATAAAGTGAACTTGAATAATTTTTAGATTAACAAGTTGTTAAGAAAGAACCAAATAACTGACCTTTTCATAAAAATATTATGTATTTTTAATACAAAAAAAAACTGAAAGAAAATTGTACATCTAGAAATTGAATATTAGAAAAACATAATATCACAGATGTTCTATAAAAATATAAAGTAAAATTGAAATTTTTAAACAAATTATATATATACTATATAAAATATCATGTTCTAACGAATGTAAACATCAATCTCAAGAAAGGTATATTATTTTATATATATTTATAAAATCACAAGTGAATTATTTTCTCAATTTTAATTAAAAAATACGTTATTTTTTTGTATTAAGAATATGTTATTATATACCAAAAAAACCTGTTACTTGTTTTTTTATAGCTTTTTTACTTTATTAATTTTAAAGAGAGGAAAATTTTCTTTCTTCATTAACCACACATTTCACTATTCTCCCTTCATTAAGTTATGTTTTTATATTTTCTTTTTTATTAAATTAATTTTAGATAGTCAAATATATTGACATGTAGATAATTAGCATGCTTTGTCAACTTAAATCACTCACAAGAAAAGTAAAAGCTCAGGCATCATTATTTTCAAATTAAAATCTTGTGAATACCTTGCAAGATGGGGCTGCACTTGAATTTGCAAGAATCTTTGCTTTATTAAGTGTGAACTCTTGCATAAGCCAATTGGTTTTCACGGCATCTTTGGGTTTTCCTTTGTAAAAGACCAAAGTCTTCTTAAATCCAATTATAGTGTTGTTGCTACTTATTGGATTATCTCTCCCAGTAGCCTTCCAAAATCCAACACCTCCAACAGCACGATCAGGTCGATTTCCATTTGGGTATTTTCGTTTTCTTGGAGTGAAAAAATATGTATGCTGCTCTCCTTCGCGTTTATATTTATCTGTGTAAAGTATAACAAAGAAACAAAATCAATATATGTTGTAATAATTAATTTCGTATAAGTATTCATAAAACATTCTTTTGAACTAATATATATCTATTGAACGAGATATTTTCTGTGCATATAAATATACAATGTCATATTTACATATAAGAGATAAAAAATTAGAAAAGATGATGAATGAGTCTTACTAAATTTATTCATCATAAAAAAAATATTTTCTCTTTTAATTTTTTATTTCTTATGTATAAATATAATATAATATATCTATATGTACATAAGAATATCTTCTATTGAACTATGTGAAAAAAAAATATCTATTGAACTAAACATTTAATGATTATTTCATAAACCAAAGAAAGAAAAATAAATAAAAAATATGATGAATACCATTGAGTTCTTGAGGAGAATGTTTGTAAACATCAACGTCATAAATTCGTCCGGAAATTTTGAAATCACCAACAATTTTAGCCTTCAAATACTCGATCAATTCGACATCATCCGGACGAAACTTGAAACCATGAGGTATCAACTTCAACAGTTCGTCTAAGGCATGAACCTCGTTATCTGCAACATTAACGATTGGAGGAGGAGGGTTCATGTTGTCGATTGAAGAAGAAGGAGACACGTATAGAAATACGGTAGTATTTATGTAGTGATGAAAGAATCTAGTTTTGTAGAAAAAGATGCGGAAAGCTAGTATAAGAAAAAGGAGAGAGACACAATGTTACATGACGGTGCTGTTTCAGTTATATATAGATTGATTAATGGATACTGTTTACTAGCCAGCCCAAGATTCTCGCAATTGTGCTTAAAAAATTTAAAACCGGCCAGGTTTATCCCAACTTTTTCTCTCATTTAATAATTTAAAAATGAAGCTATATCATTTATCTTGGCTTGATAAACATATTTTTTTTTGTTTGATTCTAAAATTGTTGAACTAAAAAGTTTTATAACTTTCATCTCAATTTTGGAGCTCTATTTATAATCTTTTATTAAATAACAAAATATTATTTTCAATGAAAGATTAAAGTTACAAACATATATAATATGCGTATATGTGACCAAAAAAATATAGAATATGCGTATAAAATAGATAAGTAACAAAAGATATCAAACCACAAAAGTTTTCCTTTCAAGTTGGCTAAAATTCATTTACTTTAAAATTTTTATTCCAAAATTTTAGCCTGTATGTACAAATTTATGTGTAAAATGTTTGCTTACGACTGTTATTAAGTGTAAGATCAAGTCTTGGAAATTGATAAGCTCAAACCTTTAAATTTAAAGATTTAATTATAAGTGATAAATTTATTTATTTATTGAAACCAAGAGGCCTAGGCCCATAAGTGATAGATATTTGAATTGATAAGTTTTTGTCCTTTAAATTTAGGGATTTAATTGTAAGTGAAAGATATCTTCTAAGACAAATTGCCTATTTACTCTACATGGCTACATGTTTACTGGAAGCATACAGGAATAGTAATACCTAAAACGCCGTCCCTTGCGTAAGACAGTAAGTTTATTTGTAAAATGTTTACATAGGTTCGTTGCATGTAAGACCAAGTCTTGGAACTTGATAACTTCAAATCTTTAAATTTAGAGATTTTATTTTATTTTACCAAAAATATTTACAGATCTAATTATATATAAAATTTAATTTTTATGTATTATTAGTGTAAAAAAATTTATATCATCAACAAATCATGTACTATGACATATGTAACTTTTAAAGTAGTTATTAAAAAATAAATATTTTTAATAACATAGTAATATGTGATTAAATGACAGCATAAACAAATTTTACACTAACAATACTTTTAAATTAAATCTTTAACGATAAGTAAAAATATTTTAAGGAACAAAAGTTGCCTATTTATAATTTTTTTGAAAAAAATGCACTTAGTCACCTTAAATTTTGATTCTTTTGATAGGTACCTTAAAGTTTTATCTATTGTCAACATAGGTCCTTCCATTAAATAACTAGTAACTCACTAACAATAAATTAAACCTAACTATCCATCTAAATTAAACCTTTGTCTTTGATTAATTTATTATTAAAAATATAGTTTATCTAAATATTTAAATTTCTTAAATATAAAAAAAAAATTGTTGGACGGACAAAAAAGACATAAATTCACCTTGAGTTCTTGACCACAACGACCATGTTTTGCAGTTTGCACCTCCAACTTCTCACTCACTGCTCAGTACTCACTCACATAAGCAAGATCCTGGCCTATGATGCACAACAGAAAGAAAGAAACAGTCGAAAATTCCTATGCTGCCCCCCCCCCCCCCCCCCCAAAAAAAAATCACGAACAATGAAAACAGAGTAACACAACAAGAGGCAATCATCAACAACTACAATCCTCAGAACAGCGAAACCCATGGCGTTTTTATCCTCTTCTTGCTAATATAAGAAAATCATACATATTTTTTATTTTTTCATGTAATTATATACTTTTGATATTAAGTTTATAATAAATGTGTTTACTTGTATATCCAATAATTTTTCTCATCTCGTGAAAAAAGTGTCAGTAGATGCCTAGATGATGAGTGGGTGGTGTTCTTAGTAGTTAGTGCAGTAAATGTTGAGATTGGAGAAGGTAGAGAACAAATGATTAAGAAATGTAGAGAGTTAAAACATAAATTTCCACTGTTCCAAAGCAGTTGCAACTATATTGATAAATTTACAGTTCCATCCTTGTTCATATATGAGTTTAATTAAAATTGTAAGGGTAATTTTGATAAACTAAGAAATGGACATTAAATCTATGTATAGCCTTTATTATTAATAATAAATAATAGATTATTAGTAATAAATGATAGATTAGTAATAGATTTAGGATTTTTTTATTTAAGAAATTTAAATAATTAGATAAAATAAGTTTTTAATAATAATTAATCAAAGGCTAAGATTTAATGAACATGAACAGTTAAGATATAACTTATAGTTAGTGAGTTAATTGTTGTTTGACAGAAGATTTATTGTAATAATACTTAAAATTTAAGGAGTAATTAGTGAAAAAAGAGGCGCGGAAGTGAAAAGTTGCGAGAAAAATTTGAAGTGAAGAGAGTGTGCCATGTTGCATAGAAAGGTAATTCAATTAGGGAAAAAAATTACTTAAATTAGAAAGAGAGTTTGCTCATAAAAAGGTAATTCAATTAATAAAAATTTATGAAAATTCAAAAGAAAGTTTGCCACGTACTAAATAGAGGTAGTGCAATTAGTCGATGCTTCAATGTATTTCATAGAGATTTTTTAATTTTTTATTTCATTTTTATTTGCATATTTTCTTCCTACTTTATATTTTTATTTTGGTGCTACAGGCCTGAGCATTTTTTATATATGATTATTCTATTCTCATATATATAAATTTACTTAGAGTAAAATTTTTCTTCAAATTAACATGTTAATGAGAGTTAATTTATTTGGAGTATCAAATCTTGCTGGACACGTCATCTTGAAAAAAACTTATCGTAAGTACGACCCAGGCAATAAAATCAGGGTTTTTTTGTCTAACCTTTTTAATCAAAAACAAAATATAGGGATACAAAGGTCTTGAGTCGTTTCTTGCACTATAAACCCTTATTATTGTCCCCTATGTTTCTTTTTATTTAATTTTTTAGAGGTGAAAGTCTAATCTATGGAAATAAAGTTCAACACTTAATTCTCCTATTTTAAAAATGGAACAGCCTCTTATTTTGCTAAACTTTTTTGTATTAAAAAATATTCTTCAGAGAAACTAATAAATCTAAAGCTAAATCAATATATATATACCCAATAAAACTATTATCTTTAACATTAATTAATTATAAAAATACAGCATTGATTGTCAATTAAATGCAGCAGTTTTACCCTTTTTGTCTAAAGTATATTTTTTCATTTCTAACATTTTTTACTGCTTAAATTATCCAATTATTATACATTATTAACAAATCTTTCAAAAGAATGTTTTAAAATAATTTAAAATTGTAACCTAAGAGATCATTAGATCAATATACCATCTGTGTTCCTGAATGTAATGTAAGAGACCAAGATTCAAGATGTCTTCCTATGTAAATGTCATAAATGAATTAATAAAGAATTAATAAAATAATTAATTATAAACAGTAGCAAAATTAGATTTAAATATTAAAATTCTAAACAAAATTATATTATTAAATTGAAATGAGACATTTTTACATAATGTTAAAAGTCGTTTTTATATTAAATTATATTATCATGTATTTTTTTACAAATAAAATAATTAGAAGTAAAACATAAATATAAATAAATAATTAAAAATATTAATAAAATATTAAGACATACTCTCAGCAGTAAAAGGATGCATGGCTTTAAGGTATAATTATATTAGTTAATTTTGTTGCTGCTGAAAAACAAAATTTTAAAAGAAAGAAAGAAATATATTATTTTTTAACAATAGATAATATGTCTGTTTCTTATCATAACAGATTAAGAGATAAACAGAGAGAGAAAAAGATAGAATGCTAGAGTAAAAAGTGAAAACACGTTAAAGTAAAGGTAATTACTCTCGTGGCTACCAAAATCAAATAATTTAGGTACTTTTCTAATAAAAATGTAACACATGTACTCTTCTAATAATTTGAGCTCACACTTTATGTTTATATAACTAATGAAATTATGAGATGTCCTCGGTGACATTTATTTTTTGTATGCACAAGAGAAAACACCTAAAGTAAAACATAGATTGATAGCTGAAATCGCTCAGAAAGAAAAATAATTGAAATTCGAAATGTAAAAGCTGAAACATAACACGTGCGCCAAAAAAATAGCGAGAATAATTTTGGGTAAATTTAAAGGAGCAGGTGCTAGTGTGCTACGTGTTAATTAAGGTAATCTAATTAATAACATTGAATGAAAGCCCAAGCAAAATGCAGAAAGATAATGCTAGCATGAGAAGACATATTGGCAAAAATTAGTGGGAGTAATTTTCGGCGAATTAAAAGGAAAATGTGTCAGATATCAAGTAAGGTAGTTAGTAATAGATAATATATGCATATAAAACAGATAAATAGCAATTAAATTGGCTAAAAATTCGTTTATTTATCAAGCCACAAAGTTATCCATTTAAATTGGCTAAAATTCATAGAATTTAATATTTAAATTCCAAATTTGTAGCATATAAGACCATGTCTTGAAATTTATAAGTTAAAATCATTTTAATTTAGAGATTTAATTATAAATGAAAGATAATTTCAGGACAAATTGCCTATTTACTCTACACAAAAATAGAGGTGTAAGCATTCAATTTTTATGAATTGCAATGTGTTTCATTGCAAGTGTGTCCCTTTGTATGAGTGATCGATAAAAAGTATATATTCAATTTAGATTCATTATACGGGTTATTGGTTCAGCTAGGGCAACCATTGATGATATATAGGATGAGGGATGCAATTTTTTATGGAATAGAATGCTTTGATGCGTGTTTTGTTGGCAACTATAGAACTATATAACAATTTTTGGATTAAGGGTCTGATTGACATGCTGTATTAGACTTGATAAAATAGACTAATACAATATATTATGATATTATCAATTATTTAATACAAACATTGTATTATATAAGCTTATCCATTAAATTTTTCTTATACATTAAAATGATTGATAACTTAATCAAGTCTTGGAGGTGGATTAGACCTGATTGAGTTTTGATGTATAAGGTTCTTTAAAGAATTTTTCATTATAATTTTAAACATCTCGATATTCTCAACTCTTACGTATTATGCTTTATACTATCGGGTCTTATACTATTAGGCCTTATACTATTAAATATAATATTATCAGATCTCATCCTATCATTTATACCAAATAGACTCTAAGAATATGTTTGTATAAAGGAGTTTAAAAAGAAAAAATATGAGACAGTTTAACAACTTTCAAAACTAATTCATAATCGTTTAAGATAATTTAATTATATAAATTCAGGTTATTTTGTAACTAGTTTTAATTTATTTTTAGTTTGGTTAAATTTTGTCTTAAATCAATTTTAAAATTATAAAAGTTATTTTTTTGGCATGTAAGTAAGTTTAAAATTTAAATATTAAGATAGAAATAAATTATGAGAGAAAAAAGAGAATAAATAAGAATAGATATAGTTCACACAAAATTTAGATTAAGTGTGTGTTTAGGATAGTTGTGAAACTTAAATTATTTCAATAATTAATTATTGTATAATTTTTTTTGTTATAATCGATTATAAGAAAAAAAAATTATGTTTGGATATGTTAAGCGAAAATAATTTTAAGTTAATTTGTTTCATTTAGATGGTATAAAAAAGAATTATTTTTATATATTAAATTATTAAAATAGATATAAGATGATTAAAAAATTATTTAATTGATTAAAAAATTTATTTGATTAAAGACAAAATGATATTTATATCTTAAAGTGAAGAATAATCCCAATAATTTTTTTACAAAAGGATCAAATTTTTTCTTCTCATCTAACAACTTTTTCTCCAAAAAAAAACTGTTGATTTTTTCTCATATCAAACTCAAACACGTTGCTTAAAGTAGCAACATCTTAAAATACAAAAAAAAAAAACGGTTGGTTTAACTTTTAAGTTGAACCAAACATGATATAAGAAAAATTCAATTTTAAATTAAAATTTTTAAGAACCAATTTTATTTTAAATTCAGTTCAAATATAAATTAATTTTTTAATTTTTTTGTGACAATCAAATAACATTAATCTAAAAACTAATTCCAATATACTTACATATGTAATTTTCGAATGTTTCCAAATAAAAGTGGAGTTTATATTATAATAGTTTTATATCATGATTTCAACAAATATGGAGTTTAACCATTACGTTCGTTTATAGCCTTAAGAACAGGACAATAATGTTCTTTAGCATAGATTGGTGTGATATAAACTTTATTAATTTCATATTTTTTTCTTTGGTCAAGTAATTTTCACATGTATCACTGTGAGACTTATTTTTGAATTAAGAGTGATGATTAGATAAAATTATTTTTAAAATAATAATTTTAGAATTTCAACCCTTAATATTACAAGTAAAGTTCGTTAGGTTATAAATAAAAAGAAATGTAGTTCATAAATAAATTGGTTAAGTATTTTTTATCATTTATTAAAATGTTTGTAAGTTTTAGAATATCCTTAGTTTTTCTTGATTCCAATTCCCTTAACGGTGCACCATTCTGCAGACAATTTTACTGTTTGTGTTGGTGGAATGGTGGGCAATCCCAAGGTTATCCCCATACAGCAAGCCATTGATAGGGATATAAAATTTTAAATAAGAGACCCAACACTCATGATACAGCAGTAACTAATAGTAAAATTCTAAACAAACCGTGTTGAATTTTCTCAACTTAATCCATAACAAAATCTCTAAATTTTGTAGGTAAAATTAATGTTTTGGTTACTATACTTTACATTGATTTTTAATTTAATTATTATAATTTTTTTTTCTAAATCAAAGCTCACACTTATAAAAGTTTTTATAATAATCTCTGCTGTCATCTTTTATTCTAATAATGTTAATTTAATACGTAATAAAAATTTTATAGAAAAAAAAACATATAAAAGAACATTTATTGGATAAAAATTACTTACCAAAAATAAATAAACACTTATTAGAATGAAAAAATATTTATTCAAAAAAAATAAATACTTACTAAAATGAAAAAACAATTAATTGACGTTTTATAGAAAAATACAAACATATAAAAGAGTCCTTATTGAATAAAAAACACTTATTTTAATAACTAATTTATGATGTTATAATGACGTTATAAAAAAACTTAATGACATAGATTATTTTAAAAACTTTTATAAGTGTGAAGATTGATTTAAAAATAAAAAAATTATAAGAATTGAATTGAAAATGAGTGTAAAGTATATGGATAAAAATTTTAATTTAATCATTTTTTATGGAGCATATTCTCTAACAATAATAAAGTACAAGGTATAAAAAAATAACAAAAGAAAACAATTTATTGTCAAACTTTTCTAGTCTCTACTAATAAGACAAATAAAACAGTAAAAGAATAAAAATTGTTACATAAAAAAAATATAATTTACTCTCAAGTCTCATCATTAAGTGATTGAATAAATGAGATTGAAGAAAAAATAACAAATTTAGTTTACAATGTAATAGAGGGCCATCAAAATTAAACTATTTCCTCAACAACATAGATGATCTTTTGGTAAGACAACATGTCTTTTCAACAAGTGTTTATTCAAAAGTTTTGAGTTTTGATAATATTTTTAAGAGTGTAACTCGCTTAGTATTATACTTAATCCTTTTTAATAAGATCTGAGTCCTCTGGTTCATAATCTTAAAACATATTAATATCATCAAAGTTTGTTTGCTCATATTGATCATGTTCATCATCCAAAGGTAGCATTGGATGTCAAAGGAGGAAGAAGAGAATTTGCGTACATGTTGCATCTTGAGATAGTAGAAAAAGAAAAAGTAGTTTAAAGATAGAAAATTATTATCTTATATTTTTAAAAAGTTATGTAAGTATTATTTATATTTTTTTTAAGGGATGTGATTGAATGAGAAAAAATAATAGAAAAAAAAATATATAATAAATAATATTAGATGAAATATAAAAAGAAGTGTATATATTATTTGATATAAGAATATAAGAATTATTTAAAAATATTGTGTATGAGAATGTTGATTTGGCTGATACTGTAGAGTGGTAACTATTTTCATGGATATTGTCGCTTCTTAGTGTTTTGGCTTTTCATTTGCTTATTCATTTCATTAATGTCATAATTTTTCCTTTTACGATCATTCTTTTAAATTTTACATAGAACCCAATCATTCAACTACGTCTGAATATAAATACAAATGTATGTAAAAGACCGTTATAATTTATTGATATTTAGTGTAATTAAAGAATACTATATTATATAGATAAACTTTAAAAGCTCACTTGGTATAGTTAGTTTTTTATATAAATAAACTTTTAAACAAATTTGTCATTATTAATTAATTTCATTTTGATCTAATGATTTAAAATCACATAATTTAACATTATAAAAAAATCACACAAGTTAATTAGGAAAGAGAATAGTAGAATATATTTTTAATGAAGAGACAATAAAAGTGTATTTAATGAAAACTATTTTTGAATCTCTCTAAAATACATTTTAAAAAATTAAAATTAAAATTAAAAACAAATGCCGACCATTTTTTTGTTAAGACGAAAATTAACTATTTTTTATATAAAGTTATAAAATATGTTCATGAAAGATTTTTTTATTTTTTTTTTATTTTTATACTTAGTTTCAATGGCACTGGCGTACGTCTTTTATTGAATGTAAGACTAAGTCTTGGAAATCGATAAGCTCAAATCTTTAAATTTAGAGGTTTAATTATAAGTGATAGATATTTAAATTGATAAGTTTTTGTCCTTTAAATTTAGAGATTCAATTGTAAGTGAAAGATACCTTCAAGGATAAAATTGACTTTTTCTTTTCACGGCCTTTTTCCTTTTTATTTTACAAAAATTGCCTATTAACTCTACAGTAAAATACATGTGTGTAAGTAAGTGTGTTTGGTAAGTAATGAGGGGAATGGAAAGGGAATGAGGAAAGAATAATTTTTCTTGTTTGAGAGTTTTAAAAGTAGAGAAGACTGTAACTCCAACTCCAAAATAAGCATAGATAATTTCATTAGTTAATTCCAAACAAAGAGAAAAACGGCATTCATTCCATTCTTTTGCAGTTGCGTCGCCTTGTTCCAAATGGGCAAATCGCAGTAAGAGCTTGGCATATATTTAAAACGGCGTCGCTTGCAGTTGCTCGCCTTGTTCCCAAATGGGCAAATCGCAGAGCTTGGGGTTCGCGTTTCGAATTTTAAACTTCGAAACTTGAAAGCGTTTTCCCCTCTTTTATAGAAGAAGAAGAATATCTCTCTTTCTCTTTCTCTCTCTCTCTCTCTCTCACACACACACACAGAGCAACGTCTCGGTCTCCATTCTGATGGGGGTGAAGAATTTGTGGGATATCCTCGAATCATGCAAGAAAATGGTGCCGCTTCACCATCTCCAGTTACGCTTATGTTCCCTCTCATTTTCCTTCACTTTCTCGAGAACCAATCAAAATTTGTTCTTTCCAGCGGATTTGTGTTCCCCTTGTGGTAAATTAACGTGGGTATGTGTTGGATTGTGAGCGCAGGAACAAGAGGGTGTGCGTGGATCTATCGTGCTGGATGGTGCAGCTTCAGAATGTGAGCAAGTCCCACGCTTGTTTGAAGGAGAAGGTCTACCTCAGAGGCCTCTTTCACCGCCTCAGAGCTCTCATTGCTCTCAACTGCAGTGTGGTTTTCGTTGCAGGTGTGTCCCCTTTTGTGTTTTGCTCTTAAGTGAAAGTTGCCTTTCAATTTCATGAAATTTGAGAGAAAACAGAATCAAATTTTTTTCCGTGGACTATGGTAATAGAAAGTGCTTCTATTTGCTTAAAATCAGCGTTCATGTGGGACTTTTTTTTTCATTTAAAAAAAAAGACAAGTGATTTTTCTGTAACTGTGTGACTGTGGCTTTTAACTGTATTTTTTAGTTTTTTATTTTTATTTTTATTTTTTGCAGCCAGTAGTCTTTAATCTTTACCGGTGAACTTTAAGTGTAGTGGGTGCAGGGTAGTTCAATTGTGAGAATTGAGAAATATGGACAAAATGAGTGACTTAAATTCATGGTTAGAGGTGATACCTTCCAATTTAGTCTTTTGGTGTAAGTGGTATGCATGTATGTATATCAAATGTTTTTACTAGTATTTTGGTGTTTGTTTCTCATAAATGGTATTAGAGCTGACACTTCGACTATAAAAATTAGTGATATAAGATAATCTAAGGAATGATGAGACAAGTATGGATCTGAATATTAATACAACGTTGACAAGAATTACAAAATGTTAGAGATGTGTAATATGTAATGGGTTGCCTAAGATATAGGTGTAAGCTTTTTGGATAAACTGGTGTTGAGACATGTATATTAGTTCTCTGAAGTGTTTTTTTCTCTATCAACAATTATTATTTGCATGGACTTTGGACCTCTATAGTATCACATCTCAAGCCCTATGATATGATTCAACTGATACAATTGAAGAATACAAATTATACATTTCTTATCTCCCTATCTGCTCAAGTTAGCTGGAAACAGGGTGAATGGCATGGCCTAAGCTGGCCCTAGTTATCTTAGTAATTGGAAATTCTGGTGTATGCCATTGACTTAGTGTATCATATTATTCTTGACTTAATTATGGTGTTTTCATTATTCTTCATTTTGCTTACGTGTTTTTTGAATGTGTTAGCATTTACATTGTTCATTTATATTCCTTCCCAATGAGTAATCTTTGATGTCTGGTAGATGGGTCAATCCCTGCCATCAAATTATCAACTTATAGGCGTCGCTTAAACGTCAGAAAAGAGGTCGGTAGCCCTATCATATTTCTTTTCTTTTCACATATCTCATATATACTTCACATATTTTCCATATTTTGCACATATTGTGTTTTTTTCCTTACTTTCTTGTATACTAACTTTAATCAATAATAATGCAGGTAGCACAAAATGAAATTAACTTGCAGAAAGTGACTTCATTACGTAGAAACATGGGGTCTGAGTTCTCTTGCATGATAAAAGAGGCTAAAGTCTTGGGGATTTCTCTTGGCATCTCTTGTTTGAATGGGTAATATTTAATTGCAGTTAAGGTTCAATGTTTTGCTTTAAAGAATGCTCTCATAATATGTCTGGTAATTATTGAAATGAAAATATATTTTACTTCAATTAAATAAAAAATGAAAATCTGTCAATCAATTTTTGGAAATTTATAAAATAATAATAGTTCAGGAAGAAAGTTTTTTACTGTTACTATGTTGATTACAGAACGTGTGTCAATTGGACTAATTAATTTGCATTTTATATAGTGGTATATATTAAAGCACTGATTCGTTATAAGATATGCAACGTGCTCAACCATTGTCTGTATGCTTGTATAAAAAAACATTTTCAATGTTGTACCAAAAAAAAAAACATTGAAAATGTTCTTGATGTCTTGTTGAAAAGGTACTAAACTCATATTCAGAAATGAATATTATCTCCTTTTGTTCCCTGTTTGTTCTACCAGTGTCGGATTTCAATAGTTGATAAATTGTTTAATTTTTAACAAAAAGTTGCACTGTAGATCTGTAGATCAAATTAGGAAATTAAAGAAGTTACTACACTAATTTAAACCAATAATGTCTTGCTCTTTTTCCCAAATTCAGGATTGAAGAAGCTGAAGCTCAGTGTGCTTTGTTGAACTTTGAATTATTATGTGTAAGTACTGTATATATATATATATTTATATATTTGAGAAAATGAGAGAGCTATGTTCCTGATCCAATGACTCAAGTTCATTAGATCATGATAAACTAACAGTTGCAAATATAACTTGATGAACTTGAGCCATTGGATTAGGAACATAATTTTCTCCTTTTCTCAAAGAAAAGGAGAGGATCTTGATATCTTCCTGCAAACTCTTTTTTGTTTTTGACTTTTTAATTATTTGATATTCATGGGATGCTTATGCTATTGCTGTTGGCTAAACTATCGTCATTATTGTCATTCATTGTTAATAATTGTGGTAGGATGGATGTTTCAGTTCAGATTCAGATATATTCCTTTTTGGTGCAAGGACGGTGTATAGGGATATCTGCCTCAGTGAGTAGATGAGATCACCTATTTTATTATCGGTGGATTTGTTTTGTATTAATTATATACATACATACAACTCACAAGGAATTGTTTATTAATGAATTAGGCGATGGTGGATATGTTGTTTGTTATGAGATGGCAGACATTGAAAAAAAACTTGGATTTGGAAGGGACTCATTGGTAAATTTCTGTTTGACTTTTCAACATACTCAAGCATCTTGTTCCTTGTTTTCTTTTTTTTCTTTATTTTTGGGTGTTTCTATGGATAATCTTTCATTGTTCAGTGTGTTGTTTTTTGCAAATTCAGTTTGGTTTATGCATGTCAAGGCCCAAAAGAGAAAGTTAGGTCCATGAAGGATAGGCTAATTTTAACTTTCCAGTTCATGTCATCATGGGCAGCCTAATTGAAAAGCCTGTCAAAACAGAAGTTGCCCTGTAAAGGCAGCCTTTTGTTCTTTTTTCTTTTCTTTGGGTAAGTGCATTATGCATGGCTTAGTTATAGTAAAGTGCTCATTTTCAACTGTTCCCTTTATAAGGCATGGAAACTTTGATCTTCCATTGTTTGAATTCGAATTGATTTTCCATGTCTTGTGTTAAATAGAGATATCAGAAATGTGCATGCATGCCTGTGATTATTTTGTTTTGTTTGTCTTTTTTTTTTGGGCTTCGATGGTCTTGTACCAAAATTAGTGAAATTTTCATTTTATTAAGTCAAAGTTCCAATCCTGTAGGTATGTCTATTCTAGGGTATTGGGATCTTTTTCTGGTGAAAATATCAGTGACTGAGTAACTTGTATTCTTCAGATTGCTCTCTCCATACTTCTTGGCAGTGACTATTATCAAGGAGTTCATGGTCTGGGTCCGGTAAGTCCTGAATCCTGTACTTCATGGTCATATTAGGTGGTGTTTGATTTATTTTCTGTTTTTATTTTCAGTTGATATGTTTTTACTGATAATTACAAAAATGCCACTTTGTTTTCACTTTGTTTCTTATTTTCAAACTTTTGTGAAGGGAATGTTGAAAACAAGAAAATTGTTTTCAGCATTCCCTTCACAATTGTTTGAAAATAGGAAACAAAGTGAAAACAAGGTGGCAATTTTGTAATTTATAGTAACAGCTGAAGATAAAAACAGAAAACAAACCAAACAACCAAACACCCCCTTGCCTTTTTGGCTTTTCACCCCATGTTGCTTAACAGAGCTGGAGATTACATGTTATATGGATGCTTATGTTTTTGCAAGATTTTTTCTATGGTTGTAGGAGTCAGCTTGTCAGATAGTCAAATCAATTGGGGACAAATTTGTTCTTCAAAAAATTGCTTCTGAAGGACTTGAATGGGTGAAAAAAAGAAAAGGTATACCTTCTATATTACATTATAATTCCATTATCTTAATGTTATACAACTGTTACTTTTTTCAAGAAATTTATCAGTAATCATTTTTGCATGTAACTCAAAATTGTACTATATATAAACTTCAAATTCCAGAGAATTAGAGACTTATTGTCTAAAGTACATGACAGCATATGTACTATTTTGACAAAGGAGAGGTATTTTAAGTTGTTTTAAAGATTTTTGTCAACAAATTTATCAGTATTCTGTTTGCATGTTAATCATACTTGAACTAAATGTAAACTTTAAATTCCAGAACTATAGACCAGTGAAGTGTCTGAATTATATGACATTGTGCATATTATTTGGACAGAGAAGTGGGCTTCTGAATTCTTATATCTTGGGTGTGTTTTTGTACTCAGATTCGTATCACTCCAAGTGGGAAACATGAATAAAGCTATCCATGATTAGTTTGATTCATCTATTGATATATTGTTCCTTAGAAATTATGAGATTAGAATGTGATGCAGGACAGCGGAAGACATAGGATTCAACAGATGAAAATTAGTGGTTCCTTGGGAGAATTAGGGGGGAATGCTAATATGGGATATGTAGGGAGAGGGCTGATTTGCAAGGAAACAGATAAAGGGTCAAATGGTGGCTGTTAGGGTGCATTTGGGGTTTGATAGGGGTTTACATAGACTTCAGGCAAGGAATAATTAAGCATTTGATTGGGTGAATGTTTAATGGTTTTTGCCATGGAAATTGGATAAAGGTTGTTGATGAAATTAAAAAACTGGGTCAGAAGATGAAAGAAGAAAAATAACGTAGGCATAACACCTAGGGTTCTTAGGGACTAGGGTCTTCCCTGAAAATAATTTCCCCATTCGCTGCCTAGTTTTTTTTTTGTTAAATAACTTACATAGGACTAGTCAAACTTGGGAACCACATATATATTCCACATCTTAAGGTCAAAGTCAAATAACCAGCCTCTAATAACATAAATAAAAGCCTAAATAACAACAATAACATAAGGAACAAGCCCCAAAACTAAAGCCCAGACTATTAGACACTATCAAAATACTTGACTTTAAGACCCTAATAACATTAGCAAAATACCCCTAGGTCTGAAAATCTAATATTAACTAAATTAACACTAAGTGACCTTATAAATGTAAAATTGTAAAGCAATGAGATGTTACAGTTAGGCCCAATATAGAATTCTAGACCAATTAATGGAATGTTTGGACCTTTATGCTTATGTCTTCTAATTGTATTACCTGCATCAACTTGTACACAAATTCTGACTTGCAGTTAATATTTTCTTTTGTCATATGGAAGTTTGTCATGGTCGTCTCTTGAACTTTATATCTTTGTTTCTATCTTATGTCTATGCAGGAGGTGAGAGTAATTTACAGAGGGATGATAACGTTTTGCAAGTGATTAATGCTTATATGAGGCCAAAGTGCCACCCAGCAGATTCAGATATTGTGTATAGGTAGGCTATTAAAGGTCACTGTTTCAAGTTCCGTTGTAATATCAAGGTGGAGTGACAACTTTTAGTTTCAATGGATTTTGAATTTTTGATGTTGTACTATATTAAAATTATTATTATTATTGACGTCTATGATGGCTATCCACAAAAACTGATGAACTTAGTTATCTTACTGTTGATGGGTTATTGGCATGAACATTTGTTGGTGAGGGGATTTGTTGTAGATTTTAAATAACCTTGAATTTTATTTTGGTGGTAAAACTTACGCTCTGGGATTAGACATGTTTCACATAGAAGACACTGTTGATCTCGTATTCTCTTAAATTGTGAGTGAAGTCTATCTTCTAAAGGACTCAATACTGATTGGAATATACACACTAATCAGAACCTATGAGTCAATTGACTTCTGGGATTATATATGTATCTCATGCTCTTTCAAACTGAGAAAGGTTAAGTCTATCTGCTATAGTTCTTAATACGGATTGGATATAAGCTCCATCAGAACCTTTGAAAACTGAATGAAGTGCATCTGAAGCAGTACAGATGTCAAGCATTTAGCTGACATTTAATTAAGCTTCTGAAATTTATGATTGGAATTGTATATTTGGTGTAGTCTGAGGAATTAGATCTGGATCATAATTGTACAGCATTTTTGTCAGCTACTTAAAGTTTGACTCATCTCTGTAGGGCTTTTGCTCAGTATCCATTTCAACGTATTAAACTCCAGCTGTTATGTGCTGAATTCTTTGAGTGGCCTCCAGAGAAAACAGGTTCATCATCTACTTTGACATACTTATTCTTAGATCATGATTTTATGCCTGGGTTGGGTGCCTTTGGTATAATGATAATGTCTTAATCATCTTACTGTTTTTCGGTTTGGGGTTGCCGGGGTGCACAACTGTTAGTACTTAGTAAAGAATAGGTTGTTCACATAACAAACTGTAGAGTTTATATTTGATCCTATTCTAACTCAGAATTCTTATAAGTTTGAAATATTAAATTGAGCTGTGCTATGGGCTAGAATTTTGGAAGTTACTCTGTGAAGCTGATTGATGTTTCATGAAATAGATGGGTATATCCTTCCAAGTATTGCTGAAAGAGATTTACGACGATTTGCCAATTTGCGGTTTACTTCATCTAAACTTGGATTGAACCCTCCTTTACATGAGGTACTGCTAACCCTTTCCGCTAAACCTAATTGACATTTCATTACTGTCCAAGCCCGTGTTAATACTTCTGGAATTTAAGCACTATTTTAAACTAAAAAATGTCTGTTCTTGCTTAGAATCCCGTATCATTTGGATAACTGATGTTCACTTTCACTTGTTTGAAAGCTAAAATTGTCCTCCTCATTGGATCATTATATAAGATCAAAGCTGTCTGCTTCATTAAGTAATGTAACAGATTTTTTCTATTTTGGCTGTGTAGCAATAGCTCTATGATAATTGATTTGCAGTCATAACCTTCTATCACATTCAGTATTATAAACTGGGATAAATCTGTCATCTATACAGTTTCAATAATACCTTTAGTAGTATCATATTGGTGGACTAGAGTTGTATATGCGGGCTCCTTATTTTTGAACCAGGATGTATATCCCTCTTATATCATGTATAATATATCATATCACAGATCCCTGTGAAGTGTCCTGTGTCAGAAATCATCAAGAGCCGAAGAGTTCAAGGGAGAGAATGCTATGAGGTTTCTTGGGAAGAAATGGATGGACTTGAAACTTCAATAGTACCTGCAGATCTTTTAGAAAGGTAATGTATTTGAAGAATCTGCTTTATTCCCTTAATCACCACAACGTAATGTAATTTGTCTGATTCTTATCAAATGTATGTTTTGCTGATTTTTGCATACAACTTGGGCTATAGTACAGTTTGGTTTATTGCTGCATCTATGCGAAATATCTATTTAAACAACTAAAATTCAACGATACCGGAAAACATGTTGCTTAGAGTAGAGTGCCCACTAAAAATTAATACATTGGTTATTAAATCTCTTGCCCAATAATGAATAAAGAAGCTAATCATTCTTAATATATTCTGATACTACTATGGCCCAGAGAATGTAGTTCCTGTTCTGCACCCACATCATTATTATCAAAACGTTTCAGTAAATTGATTGATACATGAAGTTTTGTCATCTGTGACATTAATAGTTTAATACTATCATTATTGTTTCATTATTAATAATCTACAGTGCCTGTCCTGAAAAGATTTTGGAGTTTGAGGAGAAAAAGGCGCAACGGAAGAAAGTCAAGAAACAAAATATTCAGAAAAGAAGACCAAAGAAAAATGAAACTTCATTGTCTGGGGCTGAGCTTGATCGAAAACTCCAGAATTTGTTGCTGGATATCAGTTTGGGAGACCAAGCCAACCACAGTGCCTCTGATTCTTCAGGAAGGATATTAGGAGTTACAACTGCTATGGCTGAAGCTGATCTGAATACTGCAAACTTGTTGCATCAATCACATGACGTAGAACATACAGGGTGGAATCAGAATATCAGCAACATTTCTAGCAATGAGGCCATTTCCAGTATAGATAAAAATGAGGTCATAGATCTTCTTAGCCCTTCCCCACCTAAGCAATCCCATACTTACTCAAAACGTCAACAATCAAGTGACCAAAATATTGAAGTGATTAATTTGAGTGACTCAGAATATGACATGTCACCTGAACACGAGGAGAAAGCAAAGGAGTTGAGATTGTTCTTAGCAAGTATTAGAAATGAAATCCATTGAACAGCAATGCTCGTATGTAATATAAAAGCAGTTTCTTATTAGTGTAATAAAAAAGCTTGAAATTTCATAATGATAATAAAATTCCTTTATATAAAACAATGGATTTAATTTTGATCTATTACTAGTGGGAAATTTTGTTACACGAATATTTAATTATGTGTTATAATATCATTAAGAGTTAGACTGATAACAATATTCAAAGATTATCTTTAAATAATATAGTAATATATGATTACATGAAAGTGTAAAATAAATTTTCGCTAACAGTTGATTAAAATTAAACTCCAACAATTCAACACGGCCTGCAATACCGAAAGCAATAAAAATACTTTAGGATTGTGTATTACTGTCAACCAATTGCTAACAGATGTTTCGTTGCTAAGTGGCTGACTGCCAATCAAATTGGTTTCGAATCTATGAACACAGAAACGAAGACTTATTTGGATTTTCAACCAATGTAATCTCACATTTGATTAAAAGTTCGATTAATTTCTTTTAGGTACATTACAAGTTTGATTAATAATATCATATAAGAGATTTTTTTGTTTAACTTACACTTGAGGTCTATAACTTATTATGAAAAAAGGCATGATAGGCTAATATAAAAGCTTAATAAAACTTGCTCACGGCTCAGATAGTCTCAAACTCTCAATTCTCAAAGGACTTTTTTTTTTTTGGAAAAGTAATTTAAAGAAAATTTGTGTCACTTGAGTTATGTCTCTCTTGGTAAGAGGAAATGAATCCCTTGCAATTTTTGAAACGGCAAGGAATATTAGCCATAAAAAATTGCTATTGTAATGTAAAATATTAATTGAAAACATAATACAATAAATTTCAGTAACAAGATCAGAAACTGCACCTTGTGTAGTTGTTTTTATAAATGCAGGGGATCATAATTCTTAGTAAGATTATGCATTATGTAACTTAATGTTGTAGTAAGATGTAATTAATGAGAATGTAAACTTTTTTATTTATTTATAAATTGTCATTTTTAAAGCAATCATGGGATCTGATCAATTGACAACAAAAGTGTAATGACTAATGAGCACACACTTCTACTTAGGTTATGTTTGAATATTTTATAAGGGTGAAATGAAATGATATATAAAAGTTTTCATTCTATTTTAATTTATATTTTGATAAAATATAAACTGGTTTTATTTTATCTTTAATTTGGAAGAAAAGAAAAATGAAAGAATAAAGAGGGATGGAATATGGAATGAGATGGATTTTTTCTTAAAATAATGTTACTGATACTTTTATATATATATATATATATATATATATAGTTTTTATCGTTTGACACGTGATACACTGATTAGTAAGTCATGAACAGATTGTATTGCTGGGCAAATCTTGATAAATAAGAGGATAAAAATTTAATAATAAACTAAACTAAACTAAATAAAAATAATTGTAAATAGTTATTATTATTTAATTAATTTACATATTAACTAAAGAAATAAGAATAAGTCAACAATAATTTTTAAAATAATTAATTTAGAATACAAATTAATATTTAATTAAATTACTTATTAATTAAAAAATAAGAATAAGCTGTGGCAGAATATATATATACATATGATAGAGAAAGTATAAAAGAAGCATTTTTTTATATTGAAGTTTCAAAATGAATACTTATAAGTGAATTTTGATTGATATATACTTATATTTTGCTTCTTTCACATAATTCTAAATGTGAGAGATGTGTAAGAAATTTTATCCTTTTCTAATTCCATTTCATTTTAAAAATCCGAACAATCCATTCATTTATTTCCATTCCCCTACTGTAATTATTCACCCTTAGCATGATTCCAAACAAGGCCTTAAATTAAGATCTTGACTGAAAGAGAGTTCAAGCGCCTTCGCTCTGTTCCAAGTCCAACGTCTCCATTCTTTGTCTCACTTTCCTTCCAGTTGAAGCAGTAAGCGAGAGCGAGATGGTGTCACTGTCATCGTCTCAGGTAGTGAACACATACCCGCTTTCCAGCTACACCTTCGGCACAAAGGAGCCCAAGATGGAGAAGGACACTTCCGTCGCTGATCGTCTCGCTCGTATGAAAGTCAAGTTTGTATCTTTCCTCAATACCCTACAAGCCCATTTGAGTTTTCTTTCACAAAAGTTTAGTTTTTTCTTTAGAATTCTCCAAACCCAATTTTTTTTCCTGAGAAAGTTCAGATTTTGCATTAGAATAATGGTTTTTTTTATCAATAAATAATTTGAAGTATTTGATATTTGTGTATTAAGGTTTTCTGCCCTCTTCTATGTTCTTTTTTTTTTCCCAGTATGTTCTGTGATAATTGAAAAAGATACATTTTGATAAGGTCACATTCTTCTTGAATGAAAATCTTTATTCTTGAGAAGAGCAAAACAAATTTTTTTCTGAAAACTTAATTGTTTTTAATGGCAGAAGTAATTTGAATACTTGAATTGGCACTAACATGGTTTTGCAATCTCGAGCTTGGGGGCATTAGTATGGTGTGGGAAAATGGTACTCTTTTGGCTGAATCTAGAGAAAAACACAATATTTGAAAGGAAAAGGAAACGGTGAAGATTCTTAGAATTGGGGATTGGGGGTCATTTATATAAGCATTTTACTTGTTCCCTCTCCTTTGCGTGCTGCTCAAGTTCATGCATAGCCAAGCCCTTCTGAAATATAATTATTGCCTTTGCTTCTAAACTTCAGCTATATGAAAGAAGGAATGAGGACCAGCGTGGAAGGCATCTTACTGGTGTGTTCAGTACCTGATTTATTTTTTTATTAATTAGTTTTAATTGTCTTTGCATTTAGCAATTTTGAGCATTTTGCATGGTTTTCAATAAATATTGATACACAGTTGTTATTTTATATTTACTAGTAGTAGTCATTGTTGAATATTTGTTTATAATTTATCATTAGCTAGAAAAAATATTCAATTTCTACTAACTTAACGACATGATTGTGGTACTTTAGTTGCTTTCCCTATCTCATTTTACAATTTAAACTGTTAATTACATAGATCTCCGTATTAGCTTTTAGTATAGCAATGAATCTGTTCCTCTAAGTTGCTTTAAAATGCTAGTTATAAAACTTTATTGAATTATGTTAAAAAAATGCTCATATCTTTTATAACAAATGAGCTTATGTTAAGAATCTAGACTCTGAACGTTAGGATGGTAGTGCATCTTTACTTGAGTAAATTTCATAAGGTAACTAGCTAACAGTGTCTCTAAAGGTGAAGTATACAATAAGGTAAATTGATAAATCCAGGTATAGATTTAGCATTGTATTTCAGTTTGTAGACGCAAGGTATGTATAATTTTTGAAGAAAGAAGTGCATGCGATTCTTCCATTCCCCAAGAATGGTCTCTTTAACTTATCCTTTATATATTTTTCCTGTAAAAAAATATTTCATTGGACATTGGGGATGACCATTAGTTGATTTTCATCTACTGTAATACATCTGCCCTGGAGATTCTGTTTATTCTCCTGTCTTAGTTTTTATTTTGATTTTTCAGGTACAAGAACACAATCATCCTCATATACTTCTTCTGCAAATTGGAAACACATTCTGCAAACTTCCAGGTGGTCGTCTCAAGCCAGGAGAGAATGGTAAGATCTTACTTTTCCTTTTTCTAAATATGATATGATCTGAAAATAGGAGTTCTTGGTTATCCTAATGTACTGTTTTTACCTTTGTTACTTAACATTGTGTGCAGAAATTGAGGGCTTGAAGAGAAAGTTGACTAGCAAGCTTGGTGCTAATTCATCAGCTCTTGTACCTGACTGGCAGGTATTATTACTTACTTTTTAGATGTATGGACTTGGAAGAGACAAGTTAAATTTGGCAGGATAGATTGAAATTATCATTAGAGCCAAGGGTTTGGAATAGGGAAACTGGTGGTAGAAGAATCAAAAGGTTATATTAGTCAAGGATTTCTGTCTTATGTAACAATCAATCAAGGAAATAGAGTAATCTTTTGGGTTCCATACCCACTGGTGCATGGTGTAATATTCTCAAATTTCAACTAGTATAACGAGAGATGTGAATAACATTAACATGGCTAAGGTCATCTTCTCTCCAAGTTATGTGGGCTTGTAACAAATTTTTAACATAAATTTTGTTGTTCATCTGCACTTACCCGTGGAATCCTGTTGCAGATAGGCGAGTGTGTGGCCATCTGGTGGAGGCCAAACTTCGAAACCATTATGTATCCATACTGCCCTCCTCACATAACAAAACCAAAGGTAATTTGCCAAGACCATGTCTTTGAATATCTTGTATTCCTGGTTTTCTTGGTCTATGATTACAAATATGTTATTGATTTGTGCAGGAGTGCAAAAAGCTTTTCCTTGTTCATTTATCTGAAAGGGAGTACTTTGCAGTGCCCAAAAACCTGAAACTTCTTGCTGTTCCATTGTTTGAACTCTATGACAATGTTCAGGTATGGTAATTATGTATGATTCATTGATTCGTCTTTCCTATTTCTATGTTGGAAATTGACTTGTTTATCTCGTGAAATTAAAATGGTTTCTTTGTCGTTGAGTTCTTTAATGCAAAACCATGTCCATGAACTGAAACTGTTTCAAGTAAGTGAATCCTGTGAATTTGATATAGAAGATGGTTGGAGTTGGACTAATCTCGAATGTTGTTCTTGTTTTTGGGGTCATCTTAAAATTTTATCTTATGATGGACCATAACATTAATTTTGAAACTTATTTGCTCGACTATGCTTTGTCAATCAAGATATAATGTTATAATGTTATATTTTGTCTTTATGACATTTGTGTATCACTTGGTTGCAGAGATATGGGCCAGTTATATCCACCATTCCTCAGCAGCTTTCCAGATTCCAGTTTAAAATGATAACTAATTGAACGTAAATTGGGAGCTTCCATGCTGATAAACTATTACTTCCTTTTCTGAGTTAATACATTCTTATCATTGCATACTCTGGCTAGAGAACTGAATTCTGAAGTTGAGTTTCGGAAGACAGTAGTCTACTTATGAGTTTTGACAACTGTAGCCTTACCTTTATGACATGGTTTGTTCATGTTAATATGGACCATGGATTGATGCATTGCAATTGTCAGATTCTTGTACCGGTTACAACCTGCTACTTGTGAGAGTCCTAGTAGTTAACTTTTGTACAACTAACAAGACAGTGGCAAGAGGGGGTTGACATTTGGCATGTTATAGTGACAATATTAGAATTTTTTTTTTGTCCCCACTCAAGGTTCATGTCACAAACATTCAAAAGCCATGAGGAAATTAGTTTTATGGGTACATTGGAAAGCCATATTACGACTTGAACTTAAACCTTTACTTATTCTCACCTGTCTTCTTAAAAAGAGTCAACAGTTGGACAATGAGGGTGATATTATCAGAAAGTTTGATTTTTGGAAAATGAGTACTGCCAAAGCACCTGTCATTTGTATGATTTGAATGCACTTAGTGTGAGTGTGGCCTGGAACAGACACACCTTGGACTTGTTTGAACTGAATTTTGCTCTTTCTGGCGTCATTGAAGAGCCAGTTACAATCTTGTCATTAAATTATTAATGTTGGGGTGGATAAAAATATTAAAGAGGGGACTAGCAGATATTGGTTAATGTAAAAATTTAATGATTTAGATTTTTATATAATATAAGCACTTTAATTATTATTTTCCATGATTATTATTTTTGGCGCAAGAGAGCTTGATAAAGGAGTTATTATGTATTCATTCAAGTGTAGCTCCTCCGTAATCCAATTTAACTTTTGTTTTTCTTTAAAAAAAAAAGAAAAAAAAGTACTCCCTCACAACTCACGAGCAGGGACGGATTGATAAATTAACTAGAGTGGACGCTAATTATAAAAGTGAGAAATACTTACATAAATCTCTAGGTTAATTATATTATTAATTAATAAATAATTATTACAATTAATTAATAATTAACTACTATAATCTATTATAAGAATTATGTGATTGACTTAATGTACTTAACCTGAATGTATTAAGTGTATGTAAGTATTCTTCTTATAAAAGAATAAACGTAGATTTTAGTATACATTTAATGTTGATCTTTTTTTATAGGCCACATCAAATTAGTCTAAATGGTAATTAATGCCATCTGTTTCGTTCATTGAATGTTAGTGGAACTTGAAACAACACTTTGATGGCCTTGTTGGCATAACTCAATTGGTTAAAAGTTAAGGAGATTAATCAACTTGCGTTGGTTCAAGTGGTAATAGATTTAGACACCTTAAGCATGTGATTAAGAGTTCAATTCTTAACTTATGTGTATGAAAAAAAATACAATTGAGAGTGGTCACCCTCTTTAGAGAGGGTTCAATCACTTCCTAATATTTTCCAACCATCTTTCCATCTTATCTCCCTTTACCCCTGACCCTACTAGTTTCTTTTGTTAAACAAACTAGCTTGGTCCAACCCACTTAAGTTAAGCCTATTATGGGCCGGGTTAGGCTGCGCTATAGGTCAGAGTGAACTAGCCCGAATAACTATTATTTAGGGGCCTTCACTAGTAACTTTGATTGTTTCTCTCAACTATTATTATTTTTTATATATTTTTTATCCTTGTTGTTGTTATTATTATTATTATTATTATTATTATTATTATTATTATTATTATTACAATAAACTATAAATTCATTAATTTAACAAAAAATTCAGCAATATTTACAATTTCAGTAAAAATAATAAATTTATTAAGAAGAAAAAAATAAATACAATAGTCAGCAAAAATTAACTCATAATTTGTAACTTTACTCTTGATCCGTAGATTATCGATGACAACACATCTTTTACTGTAGAGACCGGTACATAATATGCTACAATATGAAGAGAATATCATATCTCTTATCTTAATAGATTTAATGATCTTATTTTTATATAAGGTCAAAGCATGTGTATCAATAGAAATGATATGACTGTGCTATAAATACTCTTGTAACACTCATCATAGTGAATTCATTCCACAATATAAGCCTAACACTCGTTTTTATTTTAAAAAAAAACTCAAAATTTATTTCTACATAATTAGATCAAAATATTTAGCAAATCAACGACACATGCAAGTGTAAAGATGGGTAAGAATTTGTGTCCTAAATGAATGTAGAACTATCAAACTCTATTCGCCATAACCATTACATTTGCAAACGGAATCTTAATTTTGCTCTTCTTTATTTTCTTTAGACTTCATTCTTTTCTTTCTTCTTTGCAATCGCTCAAAACAATTTCCGGAATAGTAACTACCATATACCTTTTGCCATCAATTATCATGTCCTGTGAGCAATTGCATTAGACCATTAGTAGTAGAAGCCAAGCCAAAACCTAAGTACCTAGCTAGTACTTGAATTTGGCATAACTTGTTTGAAGTATATTCATGTTCTAGTTATTAAAATAAGCAAGTTTGGCATGCGAACTGCGCCGTCATTGAATGGTAAACAAAAGAATTTTAAGGCTTCACTTTCTTAAAAATGAAGCTAGTTCAACTCTAAACAACCTTGTATACTACACCCTTTAAATAGCTTGAAAAGAAGTAGGTTAAACAAGCACTGCATAAACAGTTGACTGTATCTTCAACTTTCAAGGAATGTTGTTAACATCTTTGTGGATGTTTGCAATATCTCAGTGAAAAAGAGTTAAGAGGCTGTTACATGGCTCTTGCATTAATTTACGGTAGCGAGAACGCAAAACCTCATCTTATAGTGTTGTGTGCACCAAACCCATAATTGACTTAGGAGATGATAGGTAACAAGCTCTATTTGCAGAACATATGTTGTAATAACTAATATATTCATTCCATAGGATGCATATCATCTCAATTTATATCCCATTTTCTGTTCTCTCATTTAAATTCTGTTAAATATAAAATAAATTAAAATAAAAAAATAAAAGAAGAAAACATATAATTAAATTTAGAATACTTAGTAAAATTTAAGTGGAATAATAAAAAATAGAAACAAGTGATCATTATCCTCATTCCATATGATTGCTGGATGTTACTAAGGAACAACAGCTTATTTGATGATATTAGGTTTTCATTTTTTTTTAGGTGAAATTGGAGCTTGACATGTCCCTTGAGCCTATAGTCAACCCTTATCAACTCCTAGTTAAGCTGAAATGAGCAATCTTTTCCAGCCTGTGATTAATTAAGTCAAAATACAACAAACTTAAGCAATGTTTATTAATTTGGTCGGTAATCAAGCTTGTTATTATTATACATTAAGTACAAGAACCAAAGAATATATATACAAAAAAAAAAAACACAAAAACTGAATTTCTTTATGATTTCTATATAGAAACTAGTGTACGAGTTTTTGGCATATAAAATTCATAAAGTAAAATAAAAGAAAAACAAAACAAAGTCTTCGTCAATCTCTTGATAATGACTATATGTTCATAATTGAGGTGTTGACTGTTGACATTAAAGCATCCATGCTCGTGACTTATGTGGATGTTAAAAGTAAAGACACTGATTTAGTTTAATAGTACTATTCCCATAACTTAATAGCCATGCCTAAGCCACAAAAGGTTTGGTTCAAATATCAGTTGTTTCATGTTGCACGTCATTCATCTGAATAAGTAACAAATAATGGACGGGAATCCCATAGCAAGAAGATTTTTTCAACAAGGACGGCCATGTTAGGGTTCTTCCTTTTGTTTCCTTTAATTTGGATATCTCTTAAGTTATTTGAAAGCTTAAGAATGTCTTTGATTTAATTTGAAAAGAATTGTCTTCTTAAACAATCTAATAAACAAGCAGTCTACCGAAAATGTTATTTCATTTAAAATTTGATTCTGTTGGCCTGTTGTTGAGAGCCTAAGCATAAAAAATATTGATCCAATGATCTGATTGTGACATGGCATTTTATGCCTTTGTTTGGGAGAAGTTCTTTCCCCCCCCCCCCCCCCCCGTCCCTTGCCCCTTCTTCCGAATACATCGTAATGCCTAAATGGAAACTTACTATAGTTCAAATAAGCAAAGCGCATGAGCCTTGGCTTAAAGGGTTGGACATCTATTTTGTTAAGTAAGTTTTTAGTTAAATTACAAATTACCAACTTGAAGTTATACCAATATTTTATTTAGGTTTATACAAAAAAAAAATGTTTGGCTCAGTTTTCACATCAATTGAGATCAAGTACATTTTCAAACAATCTTTAAGCCCATATGCCTCATGCATTTATTAGGAGAATTAATTAATTTAATTTTGACAATTAACTCGTTTAATGTAATATTAATTTGAGAAATGTTATCAATATATTCTTTTAAATATTTCTTTCAACATTTATTTTATTGTTAGTCTAAAAGCAAATGTTGTTGTTAGTATTTATTTCTTAATAATCTTTTTAAGTGTGAGATAAATTAATAATAAAACAAGTATTAAAAAAATGTTTAAAAGAGTGTGTTGTTAGTATTTTTTTTTAAATTTTAATAATTTAACTCACTCAAAATTTTAATATGTTACAAATAATCTTATGTGATTTCAATTTAAGCAATTCATATGAATTATTTAAATTTGGGTAGATAATATATCATATATAAAAGGTTTAAACAAAATTACTGTTAAATTTAAAGTTATATGAGATTATTTACCACTAATAGTTTAGCGAGTTAATTGTTGAAACCACATTTGACTATCTAATTATTTATCAAATAGTTAAAAAGTTGAATTTAAATCTATTACTTTAATCTTTTTTTATGACAATAATTTGATGTTATCAACACACACTAGCATATATTTAGTGGCAAAATTGTATAATCGATTACGATTAAGATATTCAAAGAACCACATACTACCACCCAACGAATAACTCAGAAAATAACAATTAATCAATTATTGTAACAGAAGACAAATGATTGAAGCAAAAAGGAGAACCTGCTCTTTTGGAGTAGGTTTATGACACTCTAATAACCTAATTAAAAAGAGATGTAGTATAATAAGGTTAGTATATTCTCGTACTATACCAAACCTTTAGTTTTAGTGAGTTTTTATTGCTAAACAAGCAACGAGTTGAATTTAGAATAATATCTTAGGCAGCTAACCCTGCATTAATTAGTTTTGCAATGCATATCTGTTATCACTGTTCAATTGGCTAGCATGTTTTTCTTAATAGTGTTTTAGAAAGCTGTCACCATCAATCTTACATGTTATTTGACATGTCGTTTTTTCCAATAATAAGTTGATAATTGCACAAAAACAAGTCCAAATTAACATTGTCATGGAAGACGTGTAGGGGAGCATAAAAAAATTATAGTAAAGCTACTTTCATTTCATATTTAACACCGAGTTTGATTTACGAATTCTTAGGATCTTTAGGAATATAGCATCATAGCGAACGTAAACTGGCGTTTAATAATTAGGAAATAGAAAAAGAAACTTATCCTTTAGAGTTCATGATTTTTTAGTTTGCATTTTTTAAAAATTTGAAACAAATACACTAAAAAATAAGATAAATGATATTTGTCAACAACAACAACTAAAAGTCTTTTCAAATGAACCCACAAAAGGATAGATCAGGTTGGTAAGCAACCTCAACCTTTTGAGACGAGAACACAATTCCAAATATCATGGAAGTAATTCTGGTGAAGAAATCACGTAACTCTCGTATTTTTGCAGTCGAATAGGAATTAGTCTCACAAACAGTTCAAATAAGTTAAATCAGTGGAGATATCTCGTGATCTCACAAAAAAAAAGGGAAAAGTCTTTTCAAATAATGTCATTGTATTTTATCATAAATCATATCTTTAAAAAGATCATTTAGCTCTAAATCCTTTTTAATGGTTTCCCTATAATTTTTTTTTTGTCTTCCTTTACTCTAACTATTATGTTATCTTTCATTCGATCTACTCTCATTTATGAGGTTTCTAAAGGTCTTCTCATCACATGATCAAATTACTAATTAATTAAGGTGAGATTCTATCATACTTCTATTTTTTCTTTAATGCATTTATTCCTAATCCTATCTTATCTTGTATATCCACTAATCCAATGTAACATTATCATCTCTCCAACATTGAACTTATACTCTTGATAGCTCTTTACCACTTAACATTCATTATCATAATGTATTGTAGGTTTTATAGCTGGGCAATATATTTTTTTTAAGCTTGAGAGTTAATTTTTGATCACAAATAACATTTGAAGTACTTCTCCATTTCATCCAATCTGTTTGAATCCTATGATTTACATCTCTCTATTTCTTTGTTATTATGTATGATAGATCCAAGATATCTAAATCATATAAATATCATTTATTCATTATATTATAAATGATATTTGTACATAAAAAAAATTACATCATGTTTATACTTTGTTTCTTTGAAAAATAAAAGGTTGAAAAAAAAAAATAAAACATATATTTTCTTATTTTATTATCTAAAAAAATAATATAATAAGAATGATGTGCATATATCATTATTTAAAAAATAAAGTCTCATCACCATTTTCATTTTCTACATTTCCACCCTCTTTAATATCTTTTCTCCTAGTGCCATCACCTCTGCACCTCGTTGTCACCAGCATTCCCTTGTCTTAGCCAACGACCATTCCCATCCTCACTGCCATAATCAGCATTCCTTACCATTTTACCATTGCTATTGTTGAGAAATTATTGGGTAGGAATTTTTTTCTTTATACATGTAAATTAACTTTTAATATGTGTAAAATTAAGTAAATAAAAATGTGTGTATTTTTAATATATATATATATAGCTAATACAACTTTATATATATTAAAAGTTGATTTATATGTTTAAGATTAGAATTTTCGATTGATAATTTATCTATTATTTTCTTTCTTAATTTCATTGTCTCAATGGTTACTATGACATTAGTGTCATAGTCATTATCATCATCACAACTATTGAGATGATGTTTGATTTATTTTTATTTTTATTTTTTGTTGATATATTTTTAATTATAATTATAAAAATATTACTTTATTTTTATTTTGTTTTTTATTTTTAAATTTTGTGAAAGAAATAATAAAAATAATAAAATGTTGTTTGTTTTTATTATTATTTCCTTTACAAAAATTTAAAAATAAATAAAAAATAAAAAATAAAGTAATATTTTTATAATTATTAATAAAATTATATCTACTGAAAATAAAAACAAAAAATAAATTAAACATCTCTTAAATTTTTTTTCCTCAAATCTCTTTATATTTTTTGAATGTGAGACTAATTTTCATTTAAATTATTAAAGTTGTCAACTGTCCCTTCTCAACGATCCGGCTTTTCTCCAGTTGCTGGAGATCCAGCAACCTCCAGTAACAATTTAGAATATCTATTTTTCATCCAATGATAAATATAAAATAATATTAATTTAATATTAATTTTTTTAATATTAAAAATAAAAAATTAGACCATTAAATTTTTATCTAACAGTCCAGACTCCAACTGCTGAACCAACAGGTGGAGAGAATCCAAATTCCCTTCTCAAATACTTTTGTGCTGCCTCGAACTTTTGAAATTGTAATTCTCCAACTGTAAGTTAGATTTAGGGGCTCTAATTTAAAATATTTAAAACTATAGATAACTACGATTTTTTAAAACTATAAAACCTCAATTATAAACTTTTAAAATTCGTGAAGTTTTCAAAATTTTTTAATTAGATCCCTAAATACAGCCTATCGTTAGAGCAAGTTGGGATTTAATTAAAAAAATTTAAAAGAAAAAAGACTCAATCAGAATTTTTAAAATTATAAACACCCATCTATAAAATTTTAATTTTAAAATTATAAAAGATTATTTGTTTGAGAATGAAATAATTCTTTTGTTCCATTTTTTTATTTTTTCGAGAGTATAATCAAATTAATTTTACTTCGCTCAACTTTTATAGTTGATGCATACATATAAATAAAATTATAATTATAAATAAAAGATAATCAAGGAAATAAAACACAATTAATTCATTACTCAATGTTAAGAATAATTCGCGTTTCTACTCCTTAAATTAAACATGCTCTAAAGTGTGAATTATAAATCATGAACAAATTTCTAATTGTGCTGTTGTGTGTGACACTTTTGTGGACAAAATCAAGCTCTCTTATGAACAAAAGATTTACATCATAACTTCTTTTTTTGGTGAACTTACATCATAACTCTTCAACCCGAAAAGCAAATGAAAACAGATGTAGACTCCAATTTACCCCACAAGATAATAGTCGGCAGATGCTCTTATCTTTTCCAGAAATTTAAGTAGAATAAAATAAAATTTTCTAGAGCACAGCCTGCTAGAAAGTTTGCCACATGAAAATGCCCCCTTTAGTTTTTTGTTTTTGTTTTTGTTTTGGCACGCGTAATTTGCCTTAATTTTGTTGGACAATTTAGTCTGAACCATAAAAAAATAACAATAATAATCATAGGTCTTAAAGTTTTATCAATCTCATCCGTACTATTATTATACACCATTTGATAAAATGAATAGTTCCTTGGTACTGAGGAGGCCAGCCTTCAACAATTCGTTACATATTGTTTATCCCATTGTTCAATTAGCTATATATAAATGTCTAGTTTTTTTAATAATTTTTTTAATGCAATTACAATCTGGCAAAGGGATTTAGTGTTGTATTCTTTAAAACCCAAGACAAAAATTTTCTTTATTTTATGCATCGAATAACCGCATTATTCAATTCTCAACAACAAATATGATTCCTTGTTGATCTCATCCGCTCATTTTTTTTTATTCAATCATCTCAAATTTGCAATAATGTAATATAAACAACCTTGCACGCGCTTTCGAACTTATGGAGTAACCCTGTCTGTTTGTCTTGTCTTTCTCCGATTCCTTTGTTCCTACACCAACCTGTTGGAGATCATTTTTCTGAATCAATGGCATAATTGTCCCTGTTTTGCCTTTGGTATATGCTTCATTGAAGGGACACTACCAACTTGTAGATATACCTGGGATTCTATTTTAAAAGATTAGAATCAAATATGATCTTGCTTCTTAGCTTGTATAATTTTCTTGATTCAGTTAGGCATAAATGTGCCAACTACTTTATTAGCTGAAGTCTTTTCTTATGATTATGTGGACTTGAACATTTAAAAATCATCTACATCTATGAAATCAATGTCCAAAGTGAAGTAAGTTATTTAGTATATATATAAGACACATCTAGTGAGAGAAATTTTTATTATGAGAAGGTGAGATGAGTAAATCTTAATCATATAATTATACATAAATGATCAAGATTAAAAATTACTTAAAGATCATGTGACTACTTAAAAAATTATTTTTATTTATGTTTTAATCTTGATCATTTATTTAAGATCTAATGATTAAGATTCACTACTCTCACATCTTACAATAAATATTTTTCTTACTCGATACGTTCCATATATATATAGAACCTTATTTCTCTTAAACAAAGGCAAAGATATGGAATCATCATTAAAAAAAATGCTCTAAGAAGATGGAAGTTTTAAGAAAGATTATTTTTAACTTTCACCCTTTGTTTGTTTGAAGAGAAAATGAGTGGAAAGAAAATAGAAGGAGAGAAAATAAGAGGAATATTCTATTTTCTCTTGTTTGGTAGTGCAGAGAAAATAGAGAAGATAGAAAATTGAGATGTGGGACCCATCTAAAATTTTTTCTCCTCTTGGGTGCGCAGAAAATGGAAGAGAGGCTGTGATAACATTACAAAATGACCCTTATACCCCCCAAATTAATATCAGACAACAAACTCATTCGGGTGACATTTCTCACAGTTTGAATCATTTTCCTCTTCTCTCCTTGCATCTACCTTCTCTCTTGCATTCAGCCGTGAGACGCCTTCCGTCGTGTGTCCTCTGCCCTTGCTGTCGCCGGCCCTATCTCTCCGGCCAGATCGTGCGACGCCGGCCGATCGTCCTCGCCGCTCTTTGCCGCCGCCGCCCCGTCTCCTTACGGCGTCGTGGATCCGTCGTCTCTGCTCAGATCCAGTCGCGGAGCTTAGATCGAGGCCCTCCGCTCAGACCAGCCGTGCTCGCGTCTCTCAGCCATTGATTTTCACTCTCTGGTGAGATGATTCTCTTCCCATTGCAGCGTCGTGAAACTATGAAAATGCTTTTTTTTTTGTTATTTGTTTTGCTTGTGAGCCTGTTTGACGTTAGAATGTTGCATTACTGTGCTGGAGTAAATTCCCTTGTTGAAGCCTCCATTAAGGCCTGCTTCACCATCCATCCCCATAATATTGTGAGGTATAGTGAAAAGAGATCCATTAGTATTGCTCATACTTATCTGCTTCCACCCATCGTTGAAATCAGAAGCAGGTGCTTTTGACTTGAGGTTGCCACCAAGGGAGTTGATTTCACCACCAACTTTGATATCAAAATTTCTCCTTTCATCAGGCCTATTGGATGTGTAATTGTTGCTCCAAATCGAATCATTCAGAGAAAGGTTTGCCAGATTGGATGTCTGAACCCGGAGCTGGTCACTGAATTGCCAAAAAGATTGCTGATTGTTCTCCATATTCCCCAACAAAAACAGATTCTTTTAAATGATATTGATATGGTAAAATAACTTGTAACAAAACTTCAAAGCTAAATACACTTTGAGTATATGATATCTAATGACTATGTGAATATAATAAATGTTGCCAAACAAAAACACGAAGCAGTGGGTGCAGAGAGATGCAAGGTAGTGTAATATTGGAATGAGAGAAATTGGAAAGAATGGGGACAAGTGCTAATTGTATAAGATGGGAAAGGGTGGATATTGTTTTTATTTTAGCTGTAGAAAAAGGGAAGAAAAAGAAAATTTGAAATAATAGAATTTGGTATAATGGATTGTGCACTTGTGTTTGCTGTAGAAAAAAAAAGTTGCAAATTTATTTACACATGGCTCGAATTTTTATGGAAATGCATTGTTTTAGCCTGTTTGAATGGTTCAACTTGCTAAATGTCAGTTGATGCAATGGCTGAATGAGTTGAGTTAGCAACACCTTTCCTTTAAAATCAGTAGACTCTAAGTAGGATAATTTATTTAAGAATTGGTCTTTGAACTTACCATTTCATGATTAAGGACATTTAGCTTCCGAAGTCTGTTTAGTATCACTACCTTCACACATGAATTTCCTTAAGCAATTCTAAATGAGATAGGTTTTTATTGTCGAGTTCTGCTCTCTTTGTAATGTATAGGTTAGATCTAAATGCTAAAAATTTAAGTTGGCAATCTTTAATTTGCTTGTGAATCTTGTTTGAGATAGGTTTCTCTTATACACTTGTTTGTGCACTTATATTTTAAAGTTGTTAATTCCCTTGGCTTACATTTAAAGGGTGATCCCTTCTGAAGTAATGCATGTATTGCCTCTTTTTTTCCCCCGGTTAAATTCAATTTACCCTTGTGCTTTGGGACAATATTAATTTGTTATTGTTTGGTTTTAATTTTGCCACATTGACCTTTGTAGTTCATATTGCTAGCACTTTGCCTTCATATAATTTCATTATGTGACGTAACTAAATATTTGTATAGTGGGGATAAAGGTAACATACAAGTATAAAAAAAACAAACATTAGGCAAGTTTTGTTGTGTTGTTACTCATTACTTAATACATGGTCATATGTAATTTCAACCTTCTTGAACATTGTAATTAATTCATCCACTACCCTTAAAAGAACCAAACATAGCTTGTTCTCTTTTGGGATGCTTATGTTAATGTCAATTAAACTTGATAATTTTACTTCCAATTGTTTGTTGATATCGACTATTTGATTTTTGTTTTTGCGTATTTATATGACAATACATAATCACGATTTTTTATATATATATATATAGACAGAAATGACTTCCAATAATATTGAAGACGTGAATTTTGAAGATGGCACAGAAGACATAAATGACGTGGAGTTGCAAGTAAAGCGAATGATTAATTTTGCTTTGCCTCCCGAGCTGCAAGTATTAAGTCATGTAAGAAAAGAGTTGGATAAGAGGCAACACATTTGTGCTTGTAGTTCTATTATGTTATATTGTGCATGCATTACATTTGTTGTTTGATTGTTGTCAAGTTTTAGACCAAATGAAATTAGTGATGGAAATTTCGAAAAGAGAAAGTAGGCGTCTTCAATTAATGAGACAACTACTAGAGACAGTAAAAGTGTCGGGATGTCATACGTATGGGTCCTGGAGCATTTATGCATTTATGTGAGAAATTAAGAGCAATCGGTATAGTAAAAGATTCAATACGCTCTAGTTGAAGAAAGCAAGTTACTAAATTCTTACACATTTTAGGTCATAACGTAAAAAAGAATCAGTGTCTCTTTCTTCTTCCTTCGTTCGTGGGAGACAATTAGTCGTCACTTTCACAATGTTTTACGTGTCATCTCCTTAGAGGAAGAGTTTCTTGTGCAACCTTCTGGTAGCGATGTCCCTCCACAAATACTTAGCAATAGCCGATTTTATCCTTACTTTAAGGTACTTATTTTTTTTTTTACTTATAATTACCCTCAAGCATGTAGTCAACATGGAAGTATATTGCTAACATTTGAAATTATTGACTAAAAAGGATTGCATTGGAGCTATAGATGGAACACATATTCGTGTGAAGGTATCAAGGCCGACGCCCCTCGATTTCGTGGCGTAAAAGACTATCCCACCCAAAATGTGTTTGCTTTGCATGTAATTTTGATATGAAATTCACATACGTATGTGTTAGCGGGTAGGAAGGAACAAAGATCGATTCAAGAATTTTAAAAATGCGTTAAGTAAGGAAGACCCACTTAGAATTTGAAGGTGAGTGACATATTAATGTACTTAATAATTATAATATATTAAATCAGGATCAAATTATGTGACATCTTGGTACATAATGTGTATATAATCTTTGTAGGGAAATTCTATCTAGGGGATGGTGGATTTATGCTAAAACGTGGTGTACTTACACCATACAGAGGTGCTCGTTATCATTTGAAGGAGTATTCATCGCGTGGGCTACAAAATCCTAAAGAATTATTCAATCACCGACATGCTTCACTACGAAATGTTATTGAAAGAACTTTTGGAGTTCTGAAGAAAAGATTTCCAATTATAGCTAGTGGCACCAAACCACATTACTCATTTAAAACAATGATAAACATAGTGCTTGCTTGTTGTATATTGCATAACTTTGTAATGAGTATTGATATTGATGAGTCCTTGATTGCTGAAGTAGATCGGGAGTTACTAGAACAAGACATAGATAGATCACAACCAGTTTTGCACCAACCACGTGATGAGGACTATAGGGAAGGAGCAATTTTAAGAGATAACATTGCAGCTGAAATGTGGAATGCTTATCAAGCTTAAGTGTGACAATTAGGTTTAAATGTATACTTTTATGTACTATGTTATATTATTTAGATGATATGTATATTGTGAAGTGTTATGTACTATGTTTATTTTAATAATTAGGTTATGGATTGTAATTTGAATTCTATTATTATATTTGGTGGGTTTATTATTTTATCTGAGTTAAAGTTTTATGTAATTTGGATATACTTTGTAATTAAAAATATAATTGGTGTATATAGTTCTTTATGTGTCTTTTGAGGTATCATGCAGGTTTAAGGATGACTAGGGGAAAGAATGTTGCACAAGACACTGATCATCCTTCTAAAGACAATATGCGATGGTCTGATGACATAGACAACGCATTGTTGAATGCATTTATGGAGCAATTTACCAAGGGCAATAAACAAGATGGCTCATTCAAGCATATGCCAATGTGGTGCAGGTCCTAAGGATAGAAATTGGTCCACACATTACAAAACAACATTTAAAAAATAGAATGAAGACATTGAAAGATCATTTTGCAGAAGCATATGATCTATTTAATAGCTTAAGTGGGTTTTCATGGAGTCCTATCACAAAAAAATTTGAAGCTGAGGAAGAAGTTTGGGAGGATTTAATCAAGGTAATGAAAAAAGGAAAAAATTATTTATTTGTCATGTATTTTTTTAAGTTATTGATGTTCATTATGCTTATGTACGGAAAAATATATTGTAATTATTTGTCTAAACATAATACTTTTTTTCATTGTTAGGATAAACCATATGCAGCAAAATGCAAAAGAATGCAAATTAAGCATTACGACATATTGAAGGAGATGTTTGGTACTGATAGAGCTACTGAAAAAAATGCCACAACTCCAAGAGAGAGGCTTAAGCAATGGGAAAGGCAAACTATTGATTTAAATGACTCATTTGAAGTTGTTGGGAGGGCTGATACTAATGTAAATATGGGAAATGACACCCCACACTCAGCTGCCAATTCAGATCAATTTAGTCCTACTTATGCTCAATCTAACCAATTAGGTGGGACTTCATCCTCAAGGGTTATTAAGCGTAAAGCTCCCATGGTTGATTTGATGGAGTCTCAGTATGATACGGTTTCCTTGGGAATTAATTCATTAGTTGAAGTTCTGAAGGAGGAAAATTTTGTTGCGGATAAACTGCATGAAGTGGTCAAGTGTGCGAGTGGTGAAAAGACAGTTGAAATTGCTGAGAGAGGGCTAGCCATCATGCAGCAAAGTAGGCCACGCCATTATAGTGAATCAGATGTGTGGGATTTATTGACTGATTTGGGTGTGTTAGATCCATACCGAATGCAGTGTTATCAATTTCTCTGTGGAAATGAACAAAAGAAACGAGAAATTTTTGGAGTGCCTCCTCAGATGCGACTAGAGGCTCTTTTTCAAATTATGAACGAAGCTGGTATCCGATTTGCGCCAACGTAAGACTTCCACCATTATTGATTTCTCTGCTTGTTGTATGACCGTTTAAGTATATTAATTGTTGTTTTGAACTTGTGCAGAACTTTCAATGTTTCTCAATGATTTTGAAGCTAATGTTTTAGTGGATGGTACTCTCAAGAGTGGGGCGTGGTTGTTGTAAAGCCGATGACAGAACTTTCATGGTTGATTTTTGATAAATTTTATTTTGAAATGTGCCATGTTTTTTGTCAATAGAACTGTCAGGTGTTAAATATTTGGAGCTTTATATTTAGTATTAATTATGTACATGTTGTAATCATGTATGTAATGTGATGATGATGACATGATTTTAAATGGAATACATATGACAAGGTTTAGTGATGATAGAAGTCCTCACTTTGAATGAAAAATTGTTAATTTAATCTGATTTGTTCTTGATTTTGTTATATGGTTGAACAAATCTGTTTAGGTGAAAAATAAATTGGTAATGACAGGTGCTAATCGTATTCAAAAAGTGGACTGTTTTGTTTGTACATGACTTATATGTATTGAAGTTCATGTTGTGCTTTGCTTGAAGTTCATGTCAAATATATAACCAAACCTCAAGCATACTAGATTGAAATGTGATAAATGACTTCTTTTATATGTCTCTTGTTGTTTTTTATTTTTTTAGTTGTGGAGGAAAATAAATTAACGTGTGTGTTGAGTATATTTTATTGGTACGTACTAGAATGATTTTATACTTACTTATACAAAAAAAAAAATTCTGGGACTACGACTGTGAGTTTAATATTTCATCTTTCTATTTGTAAATGAACAATTTAATTTTCAAGGCCATATATTATTTTAGCTCAATCTTGTAATTGATAAAGTGACAAAGGAAAGGTTTGTGGTATGGGCTATATGCACATAATATCACTGATAAATGAGCAATGTCCTGTTGGATAAAATAGATCACCAGTTCATTGTAATTAATTAAAATTAATGACGTTAGATAAGTTAGATTACATAAATAGAAAATTGTCAGACGTATGGGTCCTTATTTGCTGTTCAAAGTAAATAAATGATGTGCAGTTATTACATTAGAGAGGTAAAACAAATATTAAAAATTAAATTTATTTATTACATTACATAAAGGGTATATTAGTCATTTTATATAATTTTATTTTCTTTCTTCTCACTTTTCTTCTCAACCAAACAAAAGAAAGAAAAGTTTTTATTTTCTCTCTTTCCATTTTCTCTTGATCCAAACAATAAGAGAGAAAATGCAATTTTCTCTCTATTTTCTATCTTCTCTATTTTCTCTCTTCTCATTTTCTCTCCCCAACCAAACAAAGCATTAAGGTACTTTGAAGATTGGTGAATTAGTCAATGAAAAATAATTCCATAAAAGACCAGATCCACTTTCTCATTTGAGAAATGAAAGTAATTTGATAAAATCAACTAAAATATTATATAATATCAATCATTTGACTTTAACCGCACTCCTTTTCATACAACATAACCAACCATGTTCTGCTTTTTATATTTCCTTTTGGGAATCACTGCAACAGAAGTTGATCCTGAGTGCTTAGCAATCAGAATAATCCATCTTTAATTATTACTGGCTGCCAATTATCCAAATGACTAATATGATTTCCATAGTCACGCAATCTACTCTTATTACTGGCTGCCATTTATCTAAATGATTTATTTGATTTCAATAGTAAGAAAATCTACTCTCTTATTATTAGATATTAATATTAATTTGTTTGTAATAAAGTAAGGACATAGTATTCTCGTTAAAAAGAAATAATAATAAGGACACATTATTTTGATGTTATGTTGTATGTCAGACACATGTTTGACATTAATGCTTATATAACACATAACGACACATATTCGAAACGTACTCAGTTTAAAATTTATTTTTTTAGCTTCAACACGGGAGAACACGACTAATAACACTCAAAAGTTTGTCTGTTTTAAACTTTTAAACAAATTTTAAAAAATAAAAAAATATCTCACACACACACACATATATATATATATATATATGTCATATCCTACAATTTTTAGAATTTTGATGTGTCCTCGCATCGCAAATTCGTGTGAGTGTATATGGTTCATAGTTTTAGTTTGTAACTTTGCATCCACAATTACTGACATAAAATATGATTACCATTTTCTAGGGATTTGTTTTTGATGTCCAATTTTATCTTTTAACATGTAGTTTTAAGGAAAAGGGCAAATCACAGTTTAGCCCCTTGTGTTTCCTCCGTTATCAGATAGCCACTATATGGTTCTTTTTCCATTCATTTTTTTAACGAAAAACATGTGTTAGAGCCATAAAAGAACTTTATAAATGACTTAGAAACTTTTATAGAAAAAATACCAGATATTCAATTACCAAAAAACCAGAGGAAAAAAAAAGTCAAATCCCGAAGTAGGATGAACAAATAAACAAATTATCAATGATTTCCTCAGTTATATAACAAAAATGCTTCACTTTTGTTATAAAACATTGACAGACACAATTGAGATTTGGCTAGTAACAAATTTGTAAACTCTAACATGCATTCTCCTTTAAAAATTGAATGGAAAGAAAAACCATAAGGTAGTTATGTGCCATTGAAAGAAGCCATAAGAGGACAAAGTGTCACTTTTTAAACCAGATAGGGCAAAGTGATTTTGAGTCAAATCAGAGGGGTAAACTGTAATTTACCCTAAGCAAAAGCACCTTCAGATTGTAAAACCAGATCCTGCTCAACAGCCTTTAAGCTATTCATTTGTGATGAATGCTATTATAACCAGTTGACCAAAATGTACTGATTTTATCCTGATCGACTCCATTATTGATGCAATCATCATAGAAGTGTTTCCTTTAACAAGCAATTGTGAAGGTGTAATGACTCTGGCAAGGTCAATTTTGCTCCTATAGCAATTTCAGCAGTACTACGTTTCAGATTCTTGAATATTACCTGATTGGTTGGAGCTGGCATCTATGTCATCAGCTGCATACATACTGGTTTCTCAACTGCATTAAGTTTGTAACAAAAATTTTACGTCTGTCAAAAGAATAGGGGAATTTGATGAGTTCTTTATACAAGTTTTTTTGTCATTTTCTTTTTGCTATCTTCCATAGCTAGATGCCTAGATGTTTATATATAATCTTTTTGTTAATCATATTCCTTCAAATGTATGAACCTAATTTGGCCTTTCTTGTCACTTGTCATGTCTTCCCAAAAATGAATCTATCTAAGGAAGATCTTATCCAATTCTACCAGTGTACAAGAGTAAAAACTAGTAGCGAATCATACAAGAAGAATGCATCAACAAAAACAGGATTCCCTACCACTAATTGAGTGATTTGAATTTTGAATCAGGCAGTTCAAGGACCTTAAAAGGCTATTACAAAACCCAACATAAGATTAAAATCATAACCCAAAACCTAGAAGGCATATTAGCTTACTGGATTTAGAGTTTACACGTGAAAGTGCATATTTTCTTTTGGATGTGAATGGTAATAAAATAAACAGTTTTGCAGGATTGTCTATGTTTTCATGTATTTAACTATTTATAGGTTACAACTAGTTAGGCATGAAACAAATTTGAGATGATCAAGTTTTATGCTATAAAGTACTTTGTTAATTGCTTTTGGAGACACAGAATGTGTCGGCAAGAGGCAAAGGTTGACTTGAATAAGCCTCCTAAGTAATTTGATGCACAGGCTCAGGGAAATGGCTAGAGGGTACAAAAATTTGCATCAGTTAGATGAGTTTAAGTTGTAGGTGAGGTTTGAAGATTCTTTTAATATCTTTAACAAAGGCTTTCACATAAAATAAGATTTTGATATTAGGTAAGGAAAAAAACTTTAGAAATTAAACTACTAGGTGGAGGTTTAAATATACTTATATATATTCAGATAACATATATTAATGATCACTTGCAATAATAAAGACGACATCTAGCATTTATAAAATGATCATGAATATGATTTTTTTTAAGTATTTGCAAATAAAAATGTTTAAAATGGGCAGTTTTGTGTATAAAAAATCAAACCATTCACAGCGAGCCAAAAATAAATCATGTAGCTTTTGAGGTGGTCTACTTATTTTGATAAATGATTGGTGCAGAGAAAAATGAGAAACAGTGATATTGGTACAAAATTATTCCAACATTTTCCAAGTTGGTATCCTTTCATTAAGGTAGAACATGGTTTCAACCCTTGGAGCGGGACACTTTTTTTTTAATTTATTTATTTTTATCAATGTAGAAAGGGAGTTTCATGCTTGGTTTATATATATTTTTCTTCTTAATTTCAACGCTTTTCTGTGAATGAGTTATGGACTTACACTTCACAATCAATACTATTTGTTGCTTTATATATCAGTCTGCTTGTGCACTATTCCTATGCCAAATATTCTGCCTCCCTCTCTCTGTCACTGCACTATGTCTCTATAGTTCATATCAGTTCTAGAGAATTCAAGCTTACCATTAAACTGAATTTCTGTCAGAAAATAGCAAAATGGGGTGCCAAACACTAGAGAAAGCAAAACCAAAATACAGAAAGGGCTTATGGTCACCTGAAGAAGACGATAAGCTCAGAAACCATATCCTTAGGCATGGTCATGGCTGCTGGAGCTCTGTCCCAATTAAGGCAGGTGGGTTTCTTTTTTTCTTCCTTGTTTGTGATCCTTTGCCACTCATATCAGTAGCATATTCCTGATATGTACCTAGCAAAGGAGCATTATTCTTGGCTCTTATGCTGTCATATCATTCAATGGAGACTTCCTTGGTTTTCTTGATGAAAGGTTTCTCTTCTTTTCATCTGATAAAATGTGCCTTGAACTTATTTGAACTCAGATTAAGTTATCAAACAGAAATGTGGGCATGCTTCACCGATTTTGGCACCAATAAATTTGAGATATCTAGTAAAATACACTAGCAATTAAGACATTTTTTTTTCAGTTGAATCAATTCTAATAAATTTGTCCAAACGATTCCAAATTAGATAAGGAGAATGTGACTAAAAATCCAGAATCTTCATTGTAAAAGACAACCTAAGCATTTTTCACACCTATGATTTGCAATTTTTTACACTTTATGGCTGAATAGATAGGCATTTTGAGTCAACAGTACATTCTGTTGGTAATAATCAATATGTTAAAGTGAAAAAAGATATATAATGGATTTTGGTTGTGAATAAATTTTAATTATTCCTTCTTTACGTAGTAGACCTATTAGGTGAATTTGTATTTATTTTACTTGATGCTAAGTTGCTGACTAAGTACAATTAAATATACAGGTTTACAAAGGAATGGAAAGAGCTGCAGACTAAGGTGGATCAACTACCTGAGGCCTGGATTAAAGAGAGGGATGTTCAGCAAACAGGAGGAGGAGACAATCCTGACCCTTCACCACATGTTAGGCAACAAGTAAGAAGAAGAATTCTAATTTTACTTTTCTAATTTTTAATAATTTCAATTTTACCTGCAAGTCTGAAGTTAAAGAAGTAAATTTTGTAATTTTTAGTTTAAATAATGATACAGACTTCTAAGTCAAGGAGTTGTTAATTACCTATATTATTATTAATTAGGGCAAATTGTGCAAGGAAAGGAAAACATTTTTTTTATTTTTCATTTTAATGTTTCCAGGTCTTAAGTTAAAGAATGTAATTGGATTGGCCAGCTATTTCCTAATATTATATAGAAGCAATTGGGTCCTATTTAAAATACTACTAAAAGGAAAAACTGATAGGTTAGTCAAACCTTGAGTTGTCATGGATAGCATGCTCCTTTCATTAAGGAAGGAGAGATGTGAATGTACATAAAAAAGACATCTGGTCTAATATTCCTTATTTCTTTATATTGAATAGAAAATCTAGCCCAATATTATTTGTTCATTTATGTTTGATGACCTTTTCCATCACATATTTCAATCAGTTTATTAAACATTTTACAATTTTTTTTTATCTGTATTAAACATTTTACACTTAAATATACTTCTCTATTCTTTATTCATAATTGCTTTGCTCTGAAATGTGTATTTTTTTATTATAAACTTCATAACATTAATTCACAGCTCCGTTGTCAAATATAGAATAGAAAGTCAAGACAACCTTTTTCCAATTAATATGGTGGGGAGGAATAAAATTGTGCAATTTGTGGGGAGACATTTTCATCATGCTATATATTTCACATCTTTATTTCTTTCAACTCTTCCAAAGCAAGCCTAATAGAATAATCACAATGAAAGTAGCATTTTCCGGTATCCCATTTTGTAGTGTGAATTCTTTCCAATTTTTTTTTTCAATGAAAACTGCTGAGAGCAACTTGAATTATAATGGCCAGGTGGTCTCAGATAGCACAGCATTTGCCAGGAAGGACTGACAATGAGATAAAAAACTACTGGCATTCATATTTGAAAAAGAAAGAGGCCAAAGCTAAGGAAATGGAACCTCATAAACAAAATCAGTATGCTAGCTCAAGCTCAGATACAATGGACTGTTCACTCTCTCCCCAGAAACTTGCAACTCAAGATCCAAGTTATGGATTGTTAGAAAACATGGACAAATCAGCAGCACATTCTGATTACTCTTATTCACAGAATTATGACTTAACCAAGGAGGCTTATCAGAGCTCCTTACCAAAAGTGTTATTTGCTGAGTGGCTTTCACTGGATAATGTAAACGGTGGGAGTTCTGTAAATTCGGATTACCCTTTGCTCTTGGGGAATGGATTTAATCAAAATTCAACTTTCCAAGAAGCTGTAATGCATATGTCAGAAGGACCCTTTGGTGGAGAGTATCATAATAGTCTACCTCACAGTTCAGCCACAGAGGTGTACAATTCACAGCTTAAGTTTTCAAATCAAGTGGTTGGAAATGACTTCATCCATTATGTACCTGGGGTTGACTTGTGTAGCAATTTCAGCCTGAACAATGATGCAATGTATATATGAGGACGAAGTTTCCAAGGCAGCTCAAAAAGGAAGAATAATTTGTAATTATACATACTGAAAACAATCAAATTTTATACATACTCCTACCCAATTCAAATGAATTCAGCAGGATAGCAGACAAGTGTATTTAATTGTTATTCTTCCACAGTTGTATTCAATGTTTTTTTTTTTTCCTGTAAATGTTAAAGATTTCTAGCATTGATTTATATGCTATCTGAGATAATATGTTTGCTGATTTAACTATGAAAATTATAATGCCTCAATTATGTAGCCAACTAAAGTTTGAAAAGCACCACCTTTTTAGTAAAGCTTCAAAGAAGATTATTTCAGATGTTTGAGATCTGCTGCAAATTGACCTCCACCTTAGTATATACCTTATATTACAATTTAAGTGCAAATTTGTTAACTTGCATTATATTACAATTCAAGTTCAAATTTGTTAGCTTGCAGAACAGTCAATTTTGCTTCTCAATTAATATGGCCATTTATATTATTGTAAAATGTGACACTGCCAACAAAGACACGGCTGCTATAGATGATGATTGTAAAAGGAAAAAAGATCCAAGCCTATTAACTATGTGAAGTGAACATCTAGCCTATCAGCAGCATTTAATTTCTTATGGCATCCAGAAATCACTATCTTTAGGTTACTTCCCCCTTTTAAAAAAAAAAAAGTTTAAGGTGAGGGGAGGCTCACCTCGTTCTAAGGTCAGAGCAAACCACCAACTAAGCGAGGATTTACAATGGGATTAAGAAAACAGATTGCCTACAAACTGGGAACCCTAGATACGAATCCAAGTCATGCTGTTGTCATGAGCAGAAGATCGACCAAGTGAGCCAACCTCTATTGGTTACTTCCAGTTTAAGTAGGTAAGAATACTGAAAAATAAAACTTAGGCTGATCTTTTCACTTATGGTTACTAGACCAACCATTTAATTTATGGCTTTGATGACTTCTTTAACCTGCGGTTTGCTTAAGCTTAAAGTGGCTAATGAAAAATAGTCAGGATATGAATGGTACAAAGGTTTCCCTTAGAAAAATATTCTTGCTGCATAGACTCTCAACATATTGAAGGCATTTCAGATTCCTATACCAGCATGGTAGCACCAGTGTCGTTTCTCCCATCTCAGGGGGTTGTAGAGACAAAAACGAAGCAAATAGTCATACCCCAATAAAGGCACATTTCTAAATTAGTAAACCCAACACAAATCATTCTTCATAAATAATGCATTAGAAATCAGGACAAAACTTACATAAAGTATTTTAGGTGCTTGTAATGCCGATATGTGATAAACACATAACATGTATATTATTTATGAAAGGAGGATGAGATACTTAAAAAATAATACCCATAATATGTTTTTATTAGAGAAGAGCATATAAGCATTTAAACAATTTTATCTAACTTTTGTACGTAAAATAGAAGACTTCCCTTTCAAAATAGAGAGCAGAAACCCAATGACAAATTAGAGTTGTTCTTCTTTGAATTTTCTTTCATATTCTGTGTTTTTTCTCGGGTTGTAGCTTGTTTTTTTTTGGTGCTAGGTCCCACTGTCTAGGGGAGGCCCCACCATTGGATGGGGTCAAGAGATGCCGCACAAAGAGCCCCAATAGAGGGAGAAGGGGAAGGGGGAGTGACAGAGGGAGGGAATCGAACTTGTCCCCCCTTAGACACAAGCAACAACGAGTGCCAACGGAACCAATGCTCATTGTCTCCCGGATTGTATCTGCTGCCTGCTGGGGAAGGGGCCGTGGCAGTCGCCATAACATACCTTTATATCTTTCCTACATCAAAAGCTGTATCATATGGTAAAAACTAAGTGGGCCATACCATATCCTTAAAGTCCCTTTCATATCAAAGTTTTATCATATATTATATAAACTAAAACCTCATCTTTAATCTTTATGTGAGATATAGGACTAAGGTAACCTATAGAAGAGCCATCGAGCAACGGAAATGATCAATAGATCATAATGTAAGTCTATTTCAACTTAGTTATGTTATTTTAATATTTAGTATATGACACTTAAACGACACTCCACTTCTATTTATATATAATATATTTATTTTATTTTGACATACGATACACAAAAATAATGAATCACATTTACGTATGACACAATATTCCTACAAATATCATATTTTAAATGTTAAAAAAATATTTTTAATTTCAAATTTTAACGAAATCATCTATGTGCTCAAGGGTAGACGTAGGTGTAAGGGTGAGTGACAGTAGTACCTAATTATGTGAGAGATGAGAGAAGTTAGCAAGGTTTACTTCAACAAATTTCTCATCATCTCTGACCAAGCCAACCCTCTTTGACCAAGCCACCACCAAGGAGACCAATATGTGTTCGTGGATGGGTGGTAGGGCTACTTTGAGGTTGCTTCGAAATGGGTGGTGGTCAAAATCAGAATGGCCAACAACCATTACAAGATTTGGGTTATCTTAAGGGAAAATTTTAAAATACTTCTATAATATTACTCTAGACAAGTTTATAATCGTTCAGATCTAATTTTAAAATATTTAAATTTTAATTCAATGACTTGTATGGTTATATAGTCTTTCGTGTCACCTTTTTAATGTAGTAAAGTACTACTCTCAGAGCACACAATAATTTCTCCATTTGAAGACCTGTGAACACCCAATTTTTTGGACTAAAAAAAAAAAAAAATATAATAAAAAAGAATCAAAAAAAGAAAAAATAAAAAAATAAAAAAAAGATTTTTGTTTTTAACCCATCTTTTTAACCCAAATACATAAGCCCAAAATATAATAGAAAATGAAAAATAAAAAAAAAGTAAAAAAAATGAAAAAAAAAGAAAATAATAAAAAATAATAATAATAAAAAAGATTTATTTTTTTCGTTGGGATAAAAATCATTTTTTCACCATGCAAAGATCACCATGCAATGAGGGACAAGCACTTTTGCCTCCCATTCTCTTTTTCCACAAAGGTACGCTTTTGCTCCCACTTAGTTTCCCACTTGCACTACTGAACAAACGGATTCCCTCACTAATTGCACCTACTCCCTCACTGATTCACCCACTCCATTATCACCTGGCTGCTAGGAACTAATAAGAGAGGACCAACTTCAAGACCTTGGGGGGGGATCTCTCCATCGGAGGCGGATATCAAACTTTCAAAGACCAACCTTCACCAGGATTCTTCAAGCACACCAACCTAATCAACTCATCATCACCTTCTCTCTAAACTTCAACCGTGAGCATTTTGCACTAATACCGACGAGCTTACCTATTCCCCTTCATCTTCATTATCAATATTCATCTTCCTCTCCTTCACCTACCATCACCATCAAACTATTATCCACTAAAGAAGCTTCCTTGGCATCCACCTTCCATCACCCAAGCATTTTCGCCATCAACCTCCCACCGACCGTCGAATCCATCCTCTCATCCGACCGTCGGACCGCACTGTAAGCCATCGGCCTTTCAACCGACCGTTGAACCCTAGATCCTCCAAACTTCACCCCATTCTCATCACCTTCGCCACCATAAGACCACATCACAACCGACCGTCGGCCGTAATCCTTTAAACCAAATCCATCCCCTCACTCGACCAACTTCACAAAACCCACCTTCATCCTCGAACCACCGTCGAACCACCCCAGTTACTAGCCCACCTTCACCTCCAACTCGACCGTCGAACCATACCATTGTGACCCTCGACCAACTTCACAAAGCCCACCTTCACCTCTAACCCGACCGTCGAAACCATCCCACAAACCAGACCATCTACCTCTCAAATCTCCAAACCACATTTCAAACACCATCACACACATCGACCGTCGAAATCCAAAGAGCCACATCCTTCCCCTTTCCGACTGTCGAACTCAAGCACAAACTCCATCACATCCGACCGTCGGACCCCAAAAGCAAGACCACCTACATTCTCCAATTCGACCGTCGAACCGTGAGTTCCACTCCTCTCACCGACGAGCCATCCCCTCACTCGACCGTCGAATCCATCAACCTTCCTCACCGACCGTCGGACTGCATAGAAGCCAGATCCTTCATTTTACCATCCACAATCATCTCTAATTCGACCGTCGAACCGTGAGCTCCACTCCTTTTACCGACAAGCCATCCAAACCTTCACACCATCAACCAAACTCCTTCCAACCGACCGTCGAACCACACCAGTCACCATCCCTCACCAAGCAACCTCACCAACAACCCATCCAAACTCCATCACCATCCACCAACCTCCAACTCGACCGTCGAACCCTAAAACTTTCTCTCACCGACCGTCGAACCTCAGAAACAAGATCCACCTCACCGACCGACCCCAGATCCTTTTCAACCGACCGTCGAACCTCACCCCAGATCATTTCCAACCGACCGTCGGACCTCAGAAAGCAGCTCCCGACCGTCGGACTTCAGAAAGCAATTCGACCGTCGAACTGAAGAAGCCAGCCACCCTCCCCTGCTAATTTGATCGTAAACGAGGTCCTTACTGTTGAATCTCTCAGTTTTGGGTTATCTGTTTCTTGGTTTTCTTTTACGTTTCCTTGTTCCTTTATTTTTTCATTTATTATCAATTTGTTGGGCTAGATTTTGGGAGTTAAAAATGATAAATAAAAAGTAATTAAACATTTTAAAAAAAAAGGAATAAAAATGGGTTACCTGAGTTGCGACAGCTTGCTAACCCATATATTTTGTAAATATCTGAGTTGCGACAGCTTGATGATTTACATTTTTTTTAAGTTAAATTGCTAATTGATAAATTTTAAATAAAAATTTTTGCGACAAATTTGATAATCAATGGGTGTCGTCTCTAGCGCGACGCGAGTTTCACCCATTTAATCATTAATTTGAATAACTGAGCCGCGACGGCTTGTTGATTCAAATTTCTCAAATTTTTTTTATAAAATCAACCAACCCACAATATTTTTTAAAGAACTACGTAACTTTGAATTCCTCATTGCACCTGAGGATACGTAGGAGCGGGAATCATATTCCGTCAAGCCAAAAATTAAATTTTCATAATTTTGTGGTTTCGTTTTTTTAGTTACAATGTTTGCAAAAAGGGGTAAAATAAATATTTTCAAAGATTATTAAGAATTTACATAATTGACTTAAGGTACCGTCTTAGGACGGGTGTGTTAGAAGTCTTTGTGGGATTAAGTTTCCACCCTTCCCTAAGCATAACCGACTTCGAATCCAATTTGGTTTTAAAGACCATTTTCAAAGAGAGGTTTTCCAATTTTTTCCAAATTCAAATAAAATTGGTGGCGACTCCATTTTCCATTTTCATTTTCTAAAATCATTCGAGTTGCTATTTATCCCGCCGCGATTTTCGGTCGCGACAGATGGCGACTCCACTGGGGACATTGGGAGAGTCAAGCCTGTAACAGTTAGTTATGCAAAATTTTTGGTGATCTTTAGGTGTTTGTTTTACCCCTTTTTTTATTATTTGATGATTTTTTTATATATATTATTTTTAGTGTTAATTGTTGTACTATCTGAACCTTAGGGTAGAAAATTTTTGGAATTTGTTCTGTATTTGCTTTGTTTTGCAGGATGTAGATAGTCTATTAGGATTGTAAAGGTTTGTACGCTCCCAGCACCCACTGCACCTACACATAAAGCACACACATTCGAGTGGGGCCCTATACCCGGGTCTGAGTGAAGCCTAAGTTAAGTAGAGGTTGCGTAGTGGTAGCCATTTTGGATGTACTTCCTGTTTGGTTATCGCGAAAACCTCATCTAGAGTGCGCCTTTGTCATGAATGTCCCACACCTAGTTAGTTTACCCACTATTTCGTGGTCAACATTCTGAAATAGGACTTGGCTCTAGAGACCTTTAAAATAGAAAAGCCACCATATGGAAGTTATCACGAACCAGAAAGACTCTTAGATCCTTAGGATGGAATTCCCAAGTTTAAGGCAACCTCATTAGGACACAAAAGGAGCGTACTTCTTCTTTCCTCATGCCATCCATTCTTGAAAAAAAAAACTTAAAAAAATACATTTTCTTACATTCTTAAAAAAAAAAAATCATCTTGCATTTTTATAACCTTTAAAAAAAAAAACTTGCATTTTCATGACACTCCAAGTATTCTTAAAAAAAAAAAAATCATACATTTTCATGCCATCCTTAGCATTTAAAAAAAATAATAATAAAAAATAAATCAGCATTTTCATAAAAAAAAAAAATTTTCATGCATGGCATCTTTAGCATTCTAAAAATATATATAAAAAAAAATCATGCATTTCATTCCATGCATTTGAAAAGAAAATGTTTTCATTTCATTCATCTCATTTTATGCATGACATTCCTTGTATGATGTTATCGTCTTCTCCATCCGCGTTATGAATAAAAAAAAAAAGAAAAAAAAAAAACATTTGTGCCCGACAATGAGGTAGGTAGTGCCATTAAATTTTATCAAAAACATGTGGAGACAACAACTGCGAGAATCTTGCAGTATGGATTTTATTGGCCTTCTTTATTCAAGGTCTGTTACACCTTTTGCAAAAGTTGCGGAAATTGGTCAATAAAGTTTTGCTTTAAGATTCTCATCCGCACCTACTCCTTAGAAAATTGAGATCTAGGAGGCGCGGTTCTTTTGTTATCAAACACGTGTATTTTATGGGGCCATAGACATTGAGAATCCTAATAATGGTAATACGCTTAAAGTTAATGGACCAAGACTCAACCATTTCTGGAACATCAAGTTGTTGAGTTCTCTGTGTTCTTAGGTTAAATGGCGGATAACGGTACTTCGTGACTCTCAAGTCGGTTTGTTTTTCAGTTTCCCATAATAACTGATTTCTTCTCCTTTCAAAATGGATGTCATTCTCTCAAATCTAAGAAAATATTTTCCTTCTCTTCCTCTAAATGCTCTAACAAAAGTCTATGAAGCTAGGTGTGAAAGACTGAGATTGTTAATGTATAAGGGCATCCCGAGAAGATATACTGTTGGATAATCGAAGCAAAGGTTCGTTTAGTGGTGAATCTTCGATTCATTTGTCCCATACATGCACTGGTCTCGGTAAAAGTTCATTTTCAAAAAGGAGAAGAGCAAAAAGAATGAAAGTTTGTTACAAGTGTGCACGATGGAATTGCAACACGCGATGTCACTCTTTGGGGATGGTTTTACGTAAATAGAGAAGATAAAATATTCTTCATTAAGAATGGATCGAGTAAGGAGTCATTAGATAATATCTTATTGACTCTTGAGACGCATTCTTGTGGAGTTGTGCAGCGTGAACTTCTTAGTTTGTGGAATCTCTTCAAGGACGAGCAAGAGCGTTACAGTCTTGGGAATCTGACTCAAAAAGACCCTGTTTGCCAATTTATAAGAAAATTAGATGGGAAGCTTATCCTCGACTCATAGAAGGCGTTTAAGCCGTTTATGGACGTGAAACCGAGAGGAAGATGTGAGCCACAATCACAACAACATGTATATATTATCTTGCACATTTAAAAAAAATGAAAAAAACAAATGAAAAAAATGAAAAAAGGGCGAAACTTCGGTTGTACTTGGTCTTTAATTAGATTAGGAGCCCCCGCGAGTGGAGTGACAGACCGAGTCATTGACTCGGGTGGACCTTCGCACGCCGGTCGGTAAATAAGGTTCGTGTGCCATGCTCCGCAGAGAGCCGCGCAAGCATTCCTGGTTTTAACCAAAGGCTCGCTGGCCGATGGATAGAAAGAAGCGTCCGTGTTTGCATTCTCGCGTGACAATGCCTCCGAGTGAATCCCGTGATTTAATGCCATGGGCTCTTGACGACCTCTCACCGGCCGTGGTCGTTGGTGGTAGTCATTTATTTACGCACTTTAATTAGTGGCATCGTAGCTTAATCCAAAATATCCCACAAGCGGGAGGGAGAAGAATGCCCAGTTATTGGTCGAGCCGTCTTGGTATTACCGCACTCATGATGCGTGATATAAAGATCCGCCATGAAACCTGTACATAAAGGTATGTAATCATTTGTTATTATTTTATCTTTGTATGATTTTGTTGAATTTTGGTTTTGGATGAGACGATCTTTTGGATGGGATCCTTTGGGGTTTCTAGACTTCTTTACCCCGATGATTTTCTTGAAAAAAAAAAAAAGTTAAAAAAAAAAAACAACACAAAAAAAAAAGATTTTATGTTTCTTAAATTCAACCTTTTCTAACAACAAGTGACCTACCCTTCTAGGTGCAATTATTTCCCTTTCCATTCTTTTTCTTATTTAAACACTCCATTTTCTCCTTCATCTTCAACTCGAAACACTCAAAGAGAAGAAGGGTATAGAATGGGCCTCGCTATTCGTAACCTAAAAAATTTCGTGTTTTTTGTGGGTCGAGTTATGGGAAGGGATTAGAGTTTGTAAACGCAGCGAGCACTCTTGGTCGAGCACTTGTCATGCGAGGAACATTCATCTTGTATATGGGGAGGTTGTCGTGGGTTAATGGGGGTGTTTCACTTCTTTGCTCTTATAGGAGGCAGTCAGGTTTTAGGTGTTATTCCTAAACCTTTAGCTGAAAATAACATCACTGGGAAGACAGTTGGAGAAGAAATTCAGGTAACATCCATGCATGGACGCATGAAAATAATGGTTGACAATTCTGATGCATTTCTTATCTTACCAGGAGGTTTTGGTACTTTGGAAGAAATTTTTCAAATTGTCTCTTGGGCTGAACTGAACATCCACCATAAACCCATTGGTTTGTTGAATGTTAATAATTTCTTTGACCTTTTGTTATTTTTTTCTTGACAAAGTTGTGGAAGTAAATTTATCACTCCTTCAGGCAAGACAACTTCTTATCTCTGCCTCCACTATTGATGAGCTCATGGATAAATTGGAAGCTTTTGAGTATGTACCTGATAAGGTATTGGCTCAGATAGATTGGTCAATAGGGAACAGCAAAAGAAGTAACAAGAAAAGCAAGCCAGATCTGACACTTTCTCTTTAATCGGTTGGATTTTATTGTACTTTGTTTCTGTTTAAATTTGTGTCCGCTTTCTCCAACAGGTAATTCTATCCTTTACTCATCTATATTTTAACATTAAGGACAATGTTATGATCTGGTTGGGGGGAAGGATGGTTGTGTAAAAAACAAAACAAAACAAAACAAAACAAACAAAAAAAAACAAAAAACCAAAAAAAATTCAAAAAGTGTGTTTGTTAATATGTTTGTTGTGTTTGTCATCAATTAACAACAAAAGTAAATAGGGATGGTAGAGTAAGGAGTAATTTTTATCTTGAGACGCATCTCAATTGGTGGCAGAGTAAGGAGTAGTAGGGTAGTAATTAGTATTAAATTGTGGAAGTACTAAAGTTCTATTCACTTCTTATCAGGGTCCGATGCAGCACTGACTGTGTGCTTCTTTTCTACTGGGCGTCGATTCACCTCTTATCAGGTTGTTTTGCTCTTTTCTATATCTTTCTTTCACATTGAGGACAATGTTATGATCTGGTTGGGGGGAAGGATCGTTGTGTGCCTAAATATATAAAAACAAAAAAAAACAACAAAAACAAAAAAAGTGTGTATTGTGCGTCTTTTCTACTGGGCGTTAATTCACTTCTTATCAGGTTGTTTTGCTCTTTTCTATATCTCTCTTTCACATTGAGGACAATGTTATGATCCGGATGGGGGGAAGGATCGTTGTGTGCCTAAATATAAAAAAAAACAAAAAAAACAAAAAAAAGGTGTGTGCATGTATTAATATGTTTATATGTTTGTCAGTAATTTTCTAAACCAGTTAAGGATGGCAGAGTAGGGAGTAAATTTTACTCTTAAGACGCATTTTAGTTGGGGTAGATAACTAGTTTGTGTGGAAGTAGCAATTGAAATTCAGGAAAATTTGCATGATTGAGTAAATTGTCTTCTTTCTTAAAAATCATATGTTTGGTTATGGATGTTGAATTGGTGGACTGAGAATGATAGAACTATATCTTGTGAGATCTTGAGCCTAATGGATGGATTCAACATTTATGCCATTCTCTTCTTTCTTGTGTGATTTTCACTCATGATAATGATCACTCTAGAACTTGCTTTGATTCTTTTTGAGGTTACGTTTCACTTGCATGCATGAACATGATGGAGGCCCTCTTTCTTAGCCAGTTTAGCCAAATAGCCAACCTTGCATATTTTTCCTTTGCTTAACCCCTTTGAGCTTATTTGACCATTCTTTGTTTCTAACTCATTACGTGCCTTAAATGAAAAACCATGTTCTAACCCAACCTTAGGGAATAAGAGAGCATTGACTTTGTTATTCGATGAGTCCTTGAACAAGTGTGGGGGTGCATGTGCAGATTGGTTATATAAAAAAAAAAGAAAGAAAAAAAAAGAAAAAAAAGGGGAAAAAGAAAATATGTTTCTATAAAAAAGAGAGAGAGAGAGAGAGAGCTGATTATTGCTACAATCAAAAGAATGCACCATGTGATATATTCATACCTAGAATGAGGGTGGATGATTGGAAACAACAGGAATAGAAGGAGAATGTTCAAGCCTAAAGGAATTCAATCTACCAATTGATCTTTAACAAAACATTAGTTAGATATTGGTCATTGTTCTGTATGAGAAAAAACTAAGAAAATCGAGAGAAAGTTAGACTGAATGTTCTCAAACATCTTCTCCACTCTAACTGTATCATAATGCTCTCTTTGGTATTTAAGTTGACATATCCATATTACTTCCACCTTTACCTTGACCCCATTATAACCTTGAATAAAGTCCTCATGATTTGTGTATACATGTGTTTTGAGTAGTGGAGAAGTAGAAAATAAGCAAGCATATGGTAGTGAAATTTTCATGGGTCGAATTGAGTGAAACACCTACCTTTTAAACACTTGAGAGATTGAGAGTAAATTCTGTGAGGATCTATCATTCTTTACTCATGTTTTTCAATTGAAGTATCCTTGCTTGTTGATTTGAGATGTGAAGATGTGTTGCCTCATGAATATTTGGTTACTTGAATTATTAATTGATCTTCATTCTTAAATATTATTAGAAATTGAGTCTTTTAGAATGTTTAACTTTTGAGTCGGGCTTTTTTTTTTTTTTGCCCGAGGACGTGCAAAAGAGTAAGTGTGGGGGGTGTTTGATAATTAATGATGTCCAGTTGTCGAATCTTGACTCAAGCGGAAAAAAAAAATCTTTTGATTTTCTTGCTATTTTATTTCTTGTGTCTTTAACCGTTGAAACTTCTAAGAACAATCTGGAAGTTGTTCGTTTCTTTCCCGTTGTACTTTTTGAATTCATGAGTGTCTGTGACATAATGCTTCAGGTAAAGTGACCATGAGTACAACACCATGATTTGACCATCTAATGGTAATTTCTTATTGACCAATTCAGATCGAAGAGATCTTGGAAATCCCAATTGATGGAAGAGGAGGTACCCGAGCAAAAAAAAAAATTTGAAGGATTAAGGAGAAGCTGTGTTGAAGGAAGTAGCAACGCAGACAAGGACTGAGTTATCAAGCAGTTGCAGGGAATCAACTAAATGAGAGACAAGGTTAAACACTGGGGCAAAATTTTCTCTCAAGGAATCAGTCAAGCAATGGTTCATCCCATTTCTTGGAAGGAGAGTTGAAAGTGAAAAACAAAGAAAAAGAAGGAAAGGAGAAGAAGAAGGAAAGAACCGAAGGGTCTAAGGAAGAAAGGCATGTGAATAAAGTTTTGAATGGTCAAAGCTTTCCAAAGTCGTCCTTGGTTCAAATGTTTTTAAATAAAATTTAGAAAATAAAAAAAAAGAAAAAAGAAGAGAAAGAAAAAGAAAAAGAAAGAGAAAAAAAAGAAAACAAAAAAAAAAGAAAAAGAGAGAAAAGCAAAGGAAAAACAAAGAAAAAGAAAATAAAAAAAAATGAAAAAAAAAAAACTAGGGCAATTTTAAGCGGCAATTGACGGAAGAGAGCTCGTGTCACCTTGGTTGTTGTAATATCCATCTAAGAATTAGGACCTATCTAATGAGAAGAAAGGAATCCCAACCTGGGGTAATTATCTGTCACATTGCCTTTATATCATCCTTTTGTACTATTTGCCTTTTCGTGCTTGAAAACACTTTCCTTTCTTCTCTTTTTATTCTTCATCTTTCTTTGTCGTGTTCCTTTCCTTTATATTTGTGAAGTCACACGTGTTTATCACAAAATGCTTCGATAAGAGGGAATATGAATTCAGTATCATTGATTTAACAATTTAATGGCAATCCTCTACATAACAAGTTAGATCAAGAATGAATCAGAAGGTTCAAACGGGGAAGAAAAGCTCCTAATGCAATCGGCAATGTTAAGAGGGAAACTATGAACCTGATGAGCAAACTTAGAAGTAAAGTAACTCCAGTGTCCGAGGATCCCAAGAAACACGAGATAAGTTGATAAGCCCTGGTTTGTGAGAGCCTACGCCCGGGTTTGATAGATCAAAGTTTTCCGAGGAAGCAATTAGAACCATGTATGCAAGAGAAAGTTTTGGCATAATGTTTTTGATCTTTCGATATGATTTTAAGTTGCAGAATGTACGTCGCAACATCTCTCAATGATTTGCAAATTTGTGAAAAGTGACGTCTTTGGCTTTTGCGCCAAGCTTCACTATAAAAGAACAATGAGACAAAAGATCTTTTGGGCCAAGCCCATTGTCTTTTAAATTCGGGTCAAGCCCATCTTTTTTTTTTAAATTCCAGGCCAAGCCCTTGTCTTTTAAATTAGGGCCAAGCCCATTGTCCTTCAAATTCGGGCCAAGCCCATCGTTTTAAATTAGGCCAAGCCCATGTTTTTAAATTCCGGCCAAGCCCACTTTGTCTTTTTAAATTAGGGCCAAGCCCATGTTTTTAAATTGCAGGCCAAGCCCATCGTTTTTAAATTAGGGCCAAGCCTTGTCGTTTTAAATTAAGGCCAAGCCCATCGTTTTTTAAATTGAGCCAAGCCCATTGTCCTTTAAATTTTGGGCCAAGCCCATATCTTTTTTAAATTCCGCCAAGCCCATTGTTTTAAATTTCGGGGCCAAGCCCACTTGTCTCTTAAATTCGAGCCAAGCCCATGTCTTTCAAATTTCGGGGCCAAGCCCGCATTGTTTTTAAATTGATCAAAGCCCTTGTCTTTCGGAGCCTTGATTGCCCATTGTCTTTAAAATTAAAAGGGACTGGTCGCCCATTTTTTTACTTTGTTGAGCCATCGGCTCCATGCATTCTAATTTCTTTTCATTGTTTTTACTTTGTTTTGCATTTATCCTTTCATGCATTATTGGGACAAAATTGAAGTTCATTTTTTACTCGTTTCTTACGACGATAAAATGAAAAAACACAATTTTCCTTTTTATCTAATAAGAAACAAATAAAGAGGGCAATCGTGAACACCCAATTTTGATGGGACTAAAAAAAAAAAAAAATATAATAAAAAAGAAACAAAAAGAGAAAAAATAAAAAAAAATAAAAAAATTTTTGTTTTTAACCCATCTTTTTAACCCAAATACATAAGCCCAAAATATAATAGAAAATGAAAAATAAAAAAATGAAAAAAAAAAATGAAAAAAAGAAAATAATAAAAAATAATAATAATAAAAAAAGATTTATTTTTTCGTTGGGATAAAAATCATTTTTTCAACCATGCAGCATCACCACTGCAGCAGGGGACAAGCACTTTTGCCTCCCATTCTCTTTTTCCACAGTGCACAGTTTTTGCTCCCCACTTAGTTTCCCACTTGCACTACTGAACAAACGGATTCCCTCACTAATTGCACCTACTCCCTCACTGATTCACCCACTCCATTATCACCTGGCTGCTAGGAACTAATAAGAGAGGACCAACTTCAAGACCTTGGGGGGGGATCTCTCCATCGGAGGCGGATATCAAACTTTCAAAGACCAACCTTCACCAGGATTCTTCAAGCACACCAACCTAATCAACTCATCATCACCTTCTCTCTAAACTTCAACCGTGAGCATTTTGCACTAATACCGACGAGCTTACCTATTCCCCTTCATCTTCATTATCAATATTCATCTTCCTCTCCTTCACCTACCATCAGCCATCAAACTATTATCCACGGCAGCAAGCTTCCTTGGCATCCACCTTCCATCACCCAAGCATTTTCTGCCATCAACCTCCCAGCCGACCGTCGAATCCATCCTCTCATCCGACCGTCGGACCGCACAGAAGCCATCAGCCTTTCAACCGACCGTTGAACCCCAGATCCTCCAAACTTCACCCCATTCTCATCACCTTCTGCCACCATAAGACCACATCACAACCGACCGTCGGGCCGTAATCCTTTAAACCAAATTCATCCCCTCACTCGACCAACTTCACAAAACCCACCTTCATCCCCGAACCGACCGTCGAACCACCCCAAGTTACTAGCCCACCTTCACCTCCAACTCGACCGTCGAACCATACCATTGTGACCCTCGACCAACTTCACAAAGCCCACCTTCACCTCTAACTCGACCGTCGAAACCATCCCACAAACCAGACCATCTACCTCTCAAATCTCCAAACCACATTTCAAACACCATCACATACATCGACCGTCGAAATCCAAAGAGCCACATCCTTCCCCTTTCCGACTGTCGAACTCAAGCACAAACTCCATCACATCCGACCGTCGGACCCCAAAAGTAAGACCACCTACATTCTCCAATTCGACCGTCGAACCGTGAGTTCCACTCCTCTCACCGACGAGCCATCCCCTCACTCGACCATCGAATCCATCAACCTTCCTCACCGACCGTCGGACTGCATAGAAGCCAGATCCTTCATTTTACCATCCACAATCATCTCCATTCGACCGTCGAACCGTGAGCTCCACTCCTCTTACCGACAAGCCATCCAAACCTTCACACCATCAACCAAACTCCTTCCAACCGACCGTCGAACCACACCAGTCACCATCCCTCACCAAGCAACCTCACCAACAACCCATCCAAACTCCATCACCATCCACCAACCTCCAACTCGACCGTCGAACCCTAAAACTTTCTCCTCACCGACCGTCGAACCTCAGAAACAAGATCCACCTCACCGACCGACCCCAGATCCTTTTCAACCGACCGTCGAACCTCACCCCAGATCATTTCCAACCGACCGTCGGACCTCAGAAAGCAGCTCCCGACCGTCGGACTTCAGAAAGCAATTCGACCGTCGAACTGAAGAAGCCAGCCACCCTCCCCTGCTAATTTGATCGTAAACGAGGTCCTTACTGTTGAATCTCTCAGTTTTGGGTTATCTGTTTCTTGGTTTTCTTTTACGTTTCCTTGTTCCTTTATTTTTTCATTTATTATCAATTTGTTGGGCTAGATTTTGGGAGTTAAAAATGATAAATAAAAAATAATTAAACATTTAAAAAAAAAAGGAATAAAAATGGGTTACTTGAGTTGCGACAGCTTGCTAACCCATATATTTTGTAAATATCTGAGTTGCGACAGCTTGATGATTTACATTTTTTTTAAGTTAAATTGCTAATTGATAAATTTTAAATAAAAAGTTTTGCGACAAATTTGATAATCAATGGGTGACGTCTCTAGCGTGACGCGAGTTTCACCCATTTAATCATTAATTTGAATAACTGAGCCGCGACGGCTTGTTGATTCAAATTTCTCAAATTTTTTTTATAAAATCAACCAACCCACAATATTTTTTAAAGAACTACGTAACTTTGAATTCCTCATTGCACCTGAGGATACGTAGGAGCGGGAATCATATTCCGTCAAGCCAAAAATTAAATTTTCATAATTTTGTGGTTTCGTTTTTTTAGTTACAATGTTTGCAAAAAGGGGTAAAATAAATATTTTCAAAGATTATTAAGAATTTACATAATTGACTTAAGGTACCGTCTTAGGACGGGTGTGTTAAAGTCTTTGTGGGATTAAGTTTCCACCCTTCCCTAAGCATAACCGACTTCCGAATCCAATTTGGTTTTAAAGACCATTTTCAAAGAGAGGTTTTCCAATTTTTTCCAAATTCAAATAAAATTGGTGGCGACTCCATTTTCCATTTTCATTTTCTAAAATCATTCGAGTTGCTATTTATCCCGCCGCGATTTTCGGTCGCGACAAAGACAGTTTCGGATTCTAAGACTATGTTTAAATAACTTATGGAATAAAATAAGTCTAGATTAAATGTAATGACATAAAGTTTTCATATTATTGTTTAGATATTTAATGATGGAAAGGAAGAAAGTTTCCATTTCATTATTTAGAAATTCTAGTGGAATAGAATAAAATGACAATAATTATAAGTATTTTATTCTTATATCATTCTATGTCATCTCATTCTCCTCAAAGAAAAAGTGGGGTTTAGGGTAGAATTAAATGGAATGAATGTAACCTCATGTCATTTCATTCTATCCAAATTTTAAAAAACCAAAGAATGATACTCGAAACCAAATTCACTGCAATCCAAAAAGGAACTGCAGGTGGTCCAATTGGTAATCCAATGCCACAAAGTTGTCAACCCATATTTATTTCAATATTTTATAATAGAAATTTTGAATTTTGAAAGCTAAGATCATCTGTAATTCAAAATGAATTGCAGGAAATCCTAATCCATGGTGCTCAAATACATTCCATTACTTTTCACTCTATTCCATCTTTTACCACCAATCCAAACATATCCTAAGTCCAAGTCACTAGTTACTTGTTGGGAGCTTCGGATCCAAATGGGTAAAGTGTTCATTGTAACTTTATAGCAATCGCAATTTGGAACCAGAGATGGCATCCTTAGAGGGAGTGTAGCAAAGAATCCGGTCCTTGAAGGTTCGAAAAGGGAATTGAAAGAAACCCATTTTGAAAGGGAAGAAATGCAATGAGACTGTCATTGAATCCACCAAAATAAAAGTAGAGAAGTGTCACAGCTAAAGTTCTTACCATGATTTGACACTATAATTATAAAGGAAGTAGAAAGTTTAAGTTTGCAATCATGGCATCCCACCATATGTAGATTCAAGAAATTATTAATCTCAAATTTCTCAACAGTGAGTGTAAAATAGTGGTCTCCCTTCAAACTCTGGAGAAGACAATTGTTGAGAAGATCTCCAAATGATGACAGCGTTAGACGGTTAGTCTTACAACAATGCCGATAGAGATGCTTGATCACAAACCAAAAATAATAATAATCTCCTTGGTGGTGGTTTGCCACAAGGCCTTGGGTGGTATTGGTTTGTGGTCAAGCGTTGGCTTTGTTGGGACAACGTGCTGCTATGGTGGTGTAGTGGTTAGAGAGGAGGCGCTAGTTTGGAAGGAAAAGAGGAGGCACATGACTTTTTTAATTTCACCCTAGCCTGTACACCAAAGAATAAAAATGTACAATTAACTTAGCATATCTCCTCTTCTACGTAGGAAAGAAAATAAAAGTACTTAAATTAATCAACCTTCTTAGCCAGCAGCATTAGTTTTAGAGTTTTTTTAACGAGTGTCCTAAGAATATTTATTGAGTAATCTAAAATAAGAAGTTTTGTATAAAAAATATAACTTTTTTAATTCTCAATACATTGAATACTTTACTATTTAAAAATAAATAAAATAAAATTTTTATAAGTAATTAGAGACATAAATATATATATATATATATAAGAACCTTACATGAATAATGGGCCTTTGTGATGTAAGTAAGATGTCCATATATCTTGATTCTTATTTATTTATTTATTTTTACAAAGTCCCTATTAATATATCTAGAATGCTATCGTCAAATGTGACTAGGTTTCTTAAAATAACCGAATTTGACGAAGCTGTATCATCTTCTGATTTTGTCTTTGGTAATTTTATCAAACTTCTGATCTTGTAGGTTATGGAAAGCCAGTTTTCTTGGGTACGTGGAGTCAAACAAAACAATGAGAAAAAAAAAACCTACATCCTCAAAACTCGAAAGTAGCTTATAATAAGTTAATATAACAAAAATATTATAATTATGCATGGTCAAATTTCTTGCATTGAGACTTATAAGAAAAAAAGGGCAAGTTTCATTAAATTAAACTATAGTTTATGCGAAATGAGAATTCAACCTCAACACTCTTCATGATTCTCAAAAGATCATCAAGGTGGCCTGAGGTTGAAGGGCAAGTGATTGGAGAATATGAAGCGGTTACAGAGAATGGAAAGTGTTCTAGCCTGAAGGGTTTTCAAACTGTTTGATGAAACTGGACAGCCCTGCATTAGTTGGTTATGATGGTTCTTTTTTCGAAGCTACTGGATACTTGTAAAAAAATTTAGACACTCAAGTCAACCTTAAAGTGAAAATGAAAATAAGAATGTAGGCAAAAATGTGAACATATTTGAAATGAAACCTTTAAGATATATAAGGGGTGAAGCCCTTAGAAGCCAAGATAGCGGGGTTTAGACCCATATGACCCAGAAAGCATGACAACAACTTCCGAAATTTTTTTTTAAAAAAAGGTGTTTGAAAGAAATTAAAAAGATTACAAAAATATGGAGAAGGAAAGACACTTGAAGCACTATTGATCAATGTAAATGGTTTGCGAAAAGAAAGACCAATGTAAATGGTCACCTTTTTTGACAAGCAAAATTTAAGAAAGGGAGGATAACATGAAAGATAGCCATCATCTTTGTTTCTCTGTCCTTGTGCTAGAGGCAATAGTCACCCTTCCAGCTATTGTTAACAGTTTCCTATAAACTGAAATAAGTCTCTGAAAATTCTCTATTGATATCTCACGTGGATTAAATATTAGTTCTTCTTTCTGAATGACCTTAATGAAATATAGATGAATTTATCCAGAGATAAGGCCATTTTCTTTATAGAGCATGAGAGGTGAATGAATGAGTCAAAGAACTTGGAAACGCAATTATATATTCATAGTGTGTGCCAGCTGAGAGTTAAAAAGTAAAAAATTAGTACTAAAAAGTGATTTAGTAAAAATTATTTATTCAGTATTTAGTAACACTAAACTTAAGAGATAAGAGTATCAAATAATTAAAGTCGCCAAAATGAATCAAATTTAATAAGTTAGTTTAAATAATTTGATAAAATAAATGAATTAAATTAATAAATATTAGCTTAAAATTAAAAATAATTTTGAATCAATCTATAACAAGTAGAGTCAGTTTAATTCATTTACATTAAAAAGAAGTAAATTAAATTGACAAAATGTCAACTCTAAATTTACATCATCTAATCTAACTTGGTCTAAAAATGACCTAACTCAACTTATTTTGATATCTACAAATAATAGAAGATCAAGCATGGCCAGATTTATGGTGCAAAATTTAATGTATAAAAACTAAAAAACTAAAAATCTAATAAACCAAAATTATATGACATGATATGATCTGATTTCTGTGAAAATTTCAATAAATAAAAATTCTGATTACATAGTTTTTTCTTAAATAAAAAAATGACTGATAACAAAGTACCAAACTATAGATTATAGAAGCCACGTTGACGTACCCTTGACTTCATTCATTCACATCATTAATGGCAATGCTCCTCGTTACCTCAGCAAAAATCGACACGTGGAATATGGCCCTCTGACATTCATTGGACGTAGTTTAATTCAATTGATTTTTCCATGATACTTTCTCTAGTACCCGTGAACATAGGAGATAAGAATATTTTAAAATAAAAATTATTGGAAAGTAATTAAGTAAATTTATATTAATTATTTATTTACTAGTAGATTTATTTATTAATGATTAATGTAAATTTATTTGTTTATTTTATAAAAATTTCTCCTTTAAAAAATCCTTATCCTAACATAAAAAGATTTAGAAACTTTATATAATTGTAATAAGTATAATGAGATAAGTATTTATTTTAAGTTCACATCATTAATAAAAATTATAAAATTGTCTAACTTCTTAGTTTTATTATAAAGTTATTGATATTATTCTCTTTTTATAATAACCCCATTATTTCCCTTACTTTGTATTATTTAAGGAACACATGTCAGATTTTAAAACCTAACTCTACTTCAAGTTTTAATTTTTAATCTTTTGGAAAAGGTAAAAATTTAGTAATTACAATTGACTTGGTTAAGGAACAAATGTACTCATACGTTGATTTTCGATGCTGACAGAGAAGAATGAGTTTCTTATGCTGGGGTTGGCAAAAGAGTTGGTGGTTGTTCACTGAGTTAACTCAGTGGATTTGAGAATCAAGGACGCAGTAACAGGGTGGCGGTGGTGGCTACGGCGGGCTTCTGTGAGGAAGACGGGTACACAGTGGCTTAGGTGGTGGTGTCGTGGCGGAGCACGAGCTTGTTTCGGGGTGGCTGTTCCTTGGCTCGGTGAAATATATGGGGGTGCTTGGTAGTTGTTCCTGCATATGGAGCGGCGGCATGGGTGGCAACACAGTGAAAGCGGCTCCGGCGAACCCACAGCCACTGCGCCATGAATGAGGGAGAGAGCGAGATGATAGAGATGACTTGTTCACAAGCCAGTCTTTCATCTTAACCTTTGATACAACAGCTCAAAATAGTTCAAAATTAAGAGGTCATTATAAATATATATATCAAAAATTTCATAATAAAATTAATAAATTTAACAGTTTCATTAATAATATGTACTTAAGATGAATATTAATCACATTATACTTGGTCAAACTATAAAAGAATTTTAAACCTTTTCAAATTAATGGATATCAGATAAAGCAACTTTTTCCATTTATGATCCATCCATCAGTCATCAGTGTCTTGTCTTTTGTGAGTTTTGTCCATTGGTTCATGGTTTTCACAGAAAAAACAGCAAATGCAGCTGCTGAACCCTGCCTATACCACGGATAAAATGCCTCCCCTCTTATATTTGTGTGTTAACAGTCCATGAGGTGCACAGACCATGACGTTGGATTCAAGGGATTTTCAGAGAAAAATAAATGACGTTTAGTTCAATTCATCAAAGCCAAGCAAGCCCTCGTCTTTTGTTTCTCAAAATGTCTTCATTTTAAGGGGTCATTCATTTTAACTTTGTAAAATGTTGTTACACGTCACTGACAAGGCACATGTCCGGCAGAATTAGAGTATGGTAAGCAGAAAATAATCTGAGACTAATTATAAATAATGATAAAAATTATGTAAATATAAAGTGATATATTTTGTATATATAATTACATATAATTAATATTTTTTATTTATTTTTAAATTAATTTTAAGTGTTATTTTAATATAAGGTATAATAATTAAAAAATATTAAATTATATTTTAATTATGAGAACTTTTTACTACATTATTCTTATTTAATTTTAATTAATTACTTTATTTTATCATATCTATCTAATTTTCTTAGTACTTGAGAATTTTAAATAAAACCAGAAAAATAAAAAACAATAATTAATACTTAATTAATATAAAAAACATCACTTATAATCAACTAATTTTTTTTTACCAAAATGATATTTAAATTGAACCAAGGGAGTAATTTTCAAGAGTCTTTAGAAAGAAATTCTTATATAAACGTACTACATTAAATATATTATGCCAATTATATTATTAATTAATAATTAATTATTATAATTAATGACATGTTGATACTTAGCTTAGTGCAACTAACTTTGATGCAATATGTTTGAGCAAGTTTTTCTTGTCTTGGGGTGGTGGTGGGGTTCGCTTCTCTGCTGGTCTCCCTTTCCAGCTTCTTGACCCCAACATTGGCTTCTTCTGAATATTCTGTCATTTTCTAATTTCTTCATTTCTCTCTCATACACTTCCCGGGTAGCTTTCCACATTCTGGGCTTATGACGTGTGCTTTGCTTTTTATGTTGTCATTGAGAACCCTGTGGCATTGCCTTAGAGGCCATGGTACTTTATTAAATGCAAGCCTGGACCTCTAAGCCACCCAATTGTCTTATACATATGCATTTATTGCCGTCAGTTTTGAATTGATTTATCCCATCACTAATTGGTTTTCTTCTGCAACACTCTTCTTACCTGTTATGATGGGTGGTGCCGTGTGCAAGGTTATAATTATTATACAGTGAGATTATTACTGTAGTAATGAGTTGGTGAAGATGGGGAAAGCACCATGTTGTGATAAACATGGAGTGAGGAGAGGAGCTTGGACTCCTGAAGAAGATGAAGCTTTAGTTGAGTACATTAAGAAGCATGGCCATGGAAGTTGGCGTACACTCCCCAAGCAAGCAGGTGCAAGTTCCTATGCCCTTGCATTCTTGTTTCTTTTTCTTCTCTGCTTCTGCATTATGCTTCTTTTTCTTTCCCAGAGAGGAGCATTAGTTGATTACATTATGCTTCTTTTTCTTTGTTTGATATTGCTGCTGTGATGTACCCATGCATTTCTGAATTTAATTGGTTAAATCCTTGATGAATATGTAGTTGGAATCTACATGGATCAATTTTCTAGGTGAATGTATAATTTCTTTTAAATTTTTACAGTCTTGTATTAATGATTCCATAACTTAAAGACCACATTTTCTGCAGTCCTTTTCTGGGTCAAGGTTTTAGATATTAATTGAAGACTCTGGTTCTTGAAGAAACTCCAATAACAATGTGATGTTGTTTTCTAGATGAAGAAAACTTCATTGTTGATTTTGGCTGTGTTCTCTTTGCAGCAGTTTCTTTATGTTATAGCTCTCATTCTTTTTTGTTTTCTTTTTTTCTCTTTGGTTAAATACAGTCCGTTCCTTCATGCCCAAAATAAATGGAAAGAAAGTAAGGTGATTATAGTATATATATATTTAATAGTCAATAATCAATGAACCATGTTTTGTTGCCATAATGCCATATGCACATAGCATACTATTACTTTTCCCCTTGAAAAATGGTCTACAAAATATTGTTCGAGGGGGAATTTGATGTGCTGAAAAGAGTGAAAATTTGACACAACGTAAAGAAGAAAGTTGAAGACATACTTATTGTAAAAGAAAGATGGAGAAGTTAATCCAATGTATATTTAACCATAGGTCTTTAACAAGATGTTGAATCTTATGGTCTTATGGGTAAGAATGAACAAAAATTACACATTAAGATGCTGTGATATGATTTGTTAGATACTGCATTCCCCTCTTATATCCAGGTATCTATCTGAATTTAAGACTGTATATGTCAAAAGAGTCAAATAACTATTCTCTAAAATAGTTTCTATTTATACTAGGAGTTTACATATCTATCAGTAAAACTCTAATCTTCTAAACTTGACTCTGACTAGGTCTCCTTCGATGTGGAAAAAGTTGTAGGCTTCGGTGGATAAATTATCTTCGCCCTGACATAAAGCGTGGCCCATTTACTACTGAGGAAGAAAGTACAATTATTCAGCTTCACGGCATGCTTGGCAACAGGTAGTCACATTGCTCCAAATGCTGATTTTTTTGCACATGCACACACCCTTATTGCTCCATGGAAACTCATTGTACTTATGAGCAGCAGAGTTAACGTGTTGCATCCTCTGAAGCCTACCACATTGATAATGCTTGAATTCATGTGGATTCGTTTTATATTAACTCCTTAGCTCTTTCTAGTCTAATGTCTATGGGATTTTCTTCCGACCCCTCTCCCCAAAGAAAGAAAACAATCATGTTTCATATGCTGAACCAATTGAATAAAGCAAATGAGCTTATCTCTCTTCATTTATGTATATTTGATATGCTTTTGACCTTTAAAATAGATCGTTAGAATATATGAAAAATATCTAAAGATATTTTTATTGTATCTTGAAATATTTTAGAGTATCATATATGATCTCTTAGGATTTATTTCTCATTTAATTAGGATTAAGAGTCTAGAATTAATATAAATAGGACTATTGAGTTTGTCTTTTGTATCACATCATCATCACACTAATATTAATATAGTTTTATTATTATGAGTATTCCTTTTCTCTCTTTTCCTTCTTCCCTACTTAAAACACTCCAAGTCAACATGGTATTAGAGCGGTACCATCCTCTATGACATGTTCTATCACTTTCACTACTGAGTTCCCAAAACTCTGGATCTTTGAATAGCTGCCTCTGGTTGTCGAGTTTTCCTTTCGGCACCCTCTTTCTATATCTTTTTCGGCCAACTGTGGTTCCACTCTGATTTGACGGTAAACACCATCTCCTCCGCTGTCGTTTGCCACGATACCCTCTGCCGCCGGCCGCAGTCACCTTTTCTAGCCAACGACCTCACCAGCTGCACCATAGGACTCTGATTGGCCAACCACCGAAGTCGAGGCTCCAGCAGCCTCCCCTACTGTCTGAGCGAATATTCACGTATAATGTCCCAAATTTAATACTAGTAGTATATCTGGAATTATACAAAAGTAGTTAAGTTTAGACACGTCACTATCAAACTAATAACATTCTCTAATACTGAATTACAATATATATATATATATATATATATATATATATATATATATATATATATATATATATGAGCCTTACGAGGGAAAAGTAATGTATATATAATTGCAAAATTCTCATTTATACAAACTTTTATATATTTGTACCAAGTATACAAACTAGGCCCTTGGGGTACAATACTTAAACTATGTACAATCCTTGTACAAAAGTAAAGACAAAACTATAGTCTAAATGAGTAGACTATGCATTCTACATCTACATCCTTCATCTTACTTTGCAGAAGATTCTTGCCTTGGAATTATCATGGAAATTAAAACAAGAGGATGAGAATTCTATGAATTCCCAGTATATCAAATTAAACACACGTCATTATAATAACTCTAGCTGATTCGGGGAAATTATTAAATCAATACTTGATATATATTATATAGAAATGTGGCAAATGCAGAAGTGGCTTCTTTCTCTTTCCGAGGCAGAAAATTCATTTATTATTAATAATCAATAACACATAGTCAACCAATATGTCTAATTTCAACACATCATCCATAAATCATGAATTACCTCAATATATATCAAGTATGAGTTATAATTCACTAACTCTAAAATATTCACATCTTCTCATAATGCAACATTCTTTAACAACTATATAACTAACATATTTAAGATGATGTAAAAATACTTATTCAAGTATAAAATTTTCATTTGTACTCTTTAACTACCATCTATTAAGTATATTTCCATGGAAGTACATTTCCATGGCTAAGTCTTAGGTCATCCTTAGGTACAAGGATCATTCTCATAATTTATCAATCATTATTAGATCTAGGATCACCTCCATATACGAGAATAATTTTCTATATCAATTAATCAATTTCCTTCTTTAAGAAATCACAACGAGGATCACCCCTAGTTACGAGGTTCATTTCCAATATCAAGTCTAAGATCTCCTCTAGGAACGAGGATCACTATCTATAATATCTTCTCTAAGTATGAGGATCATTTTTATAATATATTCTCCAGGTACAAGGATCATTTCTATAATATATCTCTTTCAGGTACGAGGATCATTTCTATAATATCTCCTCCAAGTACGAGGATCATTTTTATAATATATCTCATTTAGGTATGAAGATAATTTTTATAATATATCTCCTCTAGGTACGAGGATCATTTCTATAATATATCTCCTTCAGGTACAAAGATCATTTCTATAATATCTTTTACAGGTACGAGGGTTATCTCTAAAATCTATTTAGAATCTCCTCCTCTCACGAGCATCATCTCTAAAATCTATTTAGGATCACCTTCTCTCACGAGGGTCATGTCCATTACCTATTTAATCTATGAACATTTATTATTTGAATTCAATTACTAGCTCAACTTTAGTAATTTACAGGAGCAATTCACTTTTCTAGTACATCTCATATTCGTAATAAGTGTGCATCTCAAGGTATACTAAGGGCACAAATAAACTAAGTGCATAATATGATTATTATACAAGTGCATCAAGTGCACAATATCACTATTTCACAAGCTTATCTAGTTCACAATATCAATACTTTACAAGTTTATCTAGTGAACAATATATCTATTTCACAAGCTTGTCTAGTGCACAATATTAGCGTTTTATAAGTAAACTAAGTGTACAATGTTAACATTAATTCACAAATATACTAGGTGCACATTAACATCATTTCTCAGGTTTACTAAATGCACATTCATAACACAAGATACTTCAATTAGTAAATTGAGTCATATCATAAGATTCCATTTGGTCCCCATAGAGCAGAGAACTTTATTTTCTCAAAATAAAGGATTGACAATTGATTACCAGGCTTGGTAATTGATTACCATAAGCCATTTTCTCAAAACAGGAGTTTGATAATCGATTACCTACTAATGGTAATCGATGACCAACACAATATTCACAAGTCAAAAACTTGGTAATCGATTACTTATTGATGGTAATCGATTACCACCTACAAATCTCGCATACGAAAGGCTGGTAATTGATTACCTACTGATGGTAATCCATTACCACGTTTCCTGCACCATTCTTTGAAGGTTGGCATGGTAATCGATTACCAGCTCATGGTAATCGATTAGCATCTGGGTTTCAACAACAGAACAAGTCCTTAAACATACTATACCCAGAATAAACCTCACTCAAATCACCATAACATCAATACTCAATATATAATCTCATACAAAATCCACTAAGTTTAACAATAATAGTCAAACTAATAAAAACCCATATTCATCATCCTCAACCCAATATCATCAATAAGATGAAGAGAAAGAACATCATGAAATAGAAATTTTCAACCATTTTCATCAATCAAGCAATCAAACTAGAAAAAGTGGAAGACAATAGATCCATGAAGAAAACACCCCTACCTATACTCCTTTGTTGATGGTGTTCTATTTCTCTTCTTGTTCTTCCTTGGTTTTTCTTCTTCGTCATCCTTCTCTCTCTTATTTTTCGATTTGCTCTCTCTCTATCTCTCTTTTCTTTTTCCTTCTTTCTTTCTTTCTTTCTTTCTTTTACCAAGGGCAGATAAGGATAAAGATAAGGACAAAATATTTAGTGTGAGAAATTTATCTCTTAAGGATACTTTGATCTTCCACTAATGAATTTTCTAACTTCCATAAGTATTATAGAAAATTCTAGGACTTCATTTAGTTCCTATACTCATCCCCTAATAATTATTCATATACATTTAACAACCACTAAGCCTTATTACTCATCCTTTAGTTAAGTTAAACTTAAGGAGTTAAACTAATAAGTTTACAGGTATCTGCCTTAACTTATAACCATTCCAAGAATAATCTTCATCTCTATTTGACATCTTTACAAAACCTCATGATTTTTCAAGCTATTTTCCTATTTAATTTGGTCTTTAAATACTCACATTGTGTTATTAAAAATGTCAAACTAATTCAATTGACTCTCCAAAATTTATCACAACTCATTCTAATTAGTTGTGGCTTAGAAATAAGTTTTTCATATTTATTTCCATTATTTAAGCAGTTTATGCTAGTTCTGAGTTAATATGAGCTATTTTTCACATCCAATGTTATAGCATTATACTTAAACTAGCTCAGAAAATCATCAAAATTAACAAATAACTCATACAGGTGTATTTACACGTTACTATAACAAACTATAAGGTAAATGGGTTAGGGAGGGTGTTTCATCACGCGCCGCCCTTGCTCTAGAGGGTGACGGCACATCCTGCAAGCTTTCCCGTAGCTGCTGCTAGTCTCTTCTACTAGGATCTACCCTCACCTCCTTCAATCGACCTCTGTATAGAATTGTACACTCGCGCAAAGACATTTAGTTGTATTGGGGCTTTTGTTTTTTACCATTGTACATTGACCCATGGCTGTTTCACCCTCTTTTCGGACTCCTCCGCTATTTGTTTGCCTTACCACACCATCTCTATCCTCTACATGACTGTTTGTCATTCTTTGTGGTGGTTATATCTAGTTTTGGCTACTGTTTGGTTCTTTTGTAATGCTAGCATAGCATTGAGGAGGAGAATGAGAATAAATTCATCTCACTATATACTTCAATGCCAGTGTTTGACATGTTATTTCCCACTAATGGATCATATCAGTGGCTTCTCTTCCTATTGACGATCATTCCGATAGTGACTCATCTCTCACGGATGAATCATATTAGTGGTGACTTCTCTTTCCATCAATGATTATTTCAAAGGTAAATTATGTTGGTTATGACTCACACCCGCCTGGCTCTGTCCCAAATGTTTTAGCTTCAGCTCTTTGTCCTAAATGCATTGACCCCGTCTTTGTTTATCTAGATGCACTAGTCTCGTTTCTGTCTTCGTCCCAGAAGTAGTTGCCAACCACCATCTCCGTTCGTCCCAACCATTATCACACTATCAAATTATTTAATTGTTACAAGCTCAAATTTAGGAAGCTTTAGCTTGAGGAGGAGTGTTAGAATATCTAAAAAATATCTCAAAATATCTTTATTGTATCTTGAAATATTTATCATAGATGATCTCTTAGGATTTATTTCTTATTTATTATATTTTCTGATTTGTTTCCTTATTTAATTAAGATTAAGAATTTAAAATTACTATAAATAGGATTATTGAGTTTGTCTTTTATATCATATCATCATCATACCAATATCAATATAATCTTATTATTTTGAGTATTCTTCTTCCCTCTTTTCCTCTTTCCCTGCTTAAAATGCTCCAATTCAACATAGATCATTAGGGAAAAAGGAGAATTTGCTGTCTTCCAATAGATAATGTTTCAATTTCAGTATACGTGACGGTTTAGTCTTCTCATTTTATTGCTATTCTTTTCATTATGTGTCATCAAGAATTCTTAAATACAAACAATATAAAGAAAAGGACAGGTTTTTACTTTCACTATTTAGCCAGAGATCCCCATTGTCTCTAACCTTATGTTTGGATGTTTTTTCATTAATGGAACGAAACGGAATAGGTAGGAATGGAATGGAAAGGAAAAGAATGGAATGGAACATAATTTACATTCTTTTTGTTTGGAAGTTTCATTAACGGAACGGAACGGAATAGAATTACCTATGTGTTCCTCCCATTCTCCCTCAATTTTGGGGGAACAAAAGTTGGGCATTTGAGGGGAAGAGGGGGGAAATGATTCCCCATGTGTTTCGTTCCGTTCCTATGCATTTTAAAACTCCCAAACAAGGGAAGTTATTTCCGTTCCTCCCATTCCCTTTCCGTTCCCCTCATTACCTATCATCCAAACATAGTGTAAGTATTGTTAATATCCTGTTGAAAGGAACATTTTATTATTCCCACCGGACTATCATTTTGTCTTGAAACAACAAAATTAGAAGGCTATTTAGCTAGGTTATAAAGGGGTAAAACCTGATTGGCTCTGCAGTCAAATATGAAATGAAAGAGGAGTTATGGCAATTCCTGTGAAGTAGGGCTTAGAGAGAAGCTTCCTGAACTTCCTTAATACCCTTAATAAAATGCAAACCTGTAATAAGCTTCATGAAAATATTTATAGTACAGATTTTCACAGAAAATTACCATTGTAGCAATTCCCTCATGTAATTACCTAAGTTTCCAGAAGATGTTAATCTCTTGCTTGTACTTCAATACTTGGTTGCTTGGATCTGTATTTGTGATATTATATTTATTTTGCATGTAACCACCCATATTTTTAGGTGGGCTGCTATAGCATCCCAACTTCCTGGAAGAACAGACAATGAAATTAAGAACTATTGGAACACCCAACTGAAGAAGCGCCTCCCTCGCCTGAGGCATTCCCTAGGGGCACAACAACCCTCTTTCAGTTCTGATCATAGTACTATTGTCAAATCTGAATCTCCTTCAACACGTCACATGGTGCAATGGGAAAGTGCCAGAGTTGAGGCAGAGGCAAGGTTGTCAATGGAATCCTCATTGCTCAAGTCATGGTCAACAAGTGAAACATACCCTGATCACTTTCTTCAACTTTGGCATTCTGAGGTTGGACAGTCATTCCGCATGGTCAAGCGAAAAGAAGGAGGAGTAGTGTGTCAAAGCCCTATCTCACAGGCATCATCATCCTCTAAGTTGGAGTCATGTTCAGATGTCTCCATGCAGGTGAAAAACACTGGAAGCAGTGCCTTTGCAAACATGACAAAAGAACAAGCTAGTAGCTATAATCCAAAGCTTGAAGATGGCACAGCTGGGTTAGAGTCTGGCTATTATGAATTTCTTGATACTTCTGATTCTGCACTAAATCACCTGCTAGACATGCCTGATGGTGAAATAGGATTCTTAGGACAGACTGACAGTTTCCTCAATACCCTTGATGGTAGATGTGATTAAGATAGTCTTCATATTTCCTCATGGAAAGGCAATGCTTTGATCTGATAGAAATTTTTTTGTCTTTCTTTATTTCTTCATTTTTGCAAATGTAGTCACATTGTAGCTGGTTTCCTTCAACAACTGCAGCATAGCCTTGAGCTCTTAATATTTTTTTGATTCACTAAAGTGGATGACTTACATATTTCAAATGGATATAGATATGTTTGACACACCATAACTTGCAATAAACACAGCCTGAGCAGTGAACATCAAATCAACAAACAAAAAGATAAAACTTTCTGCCAAGTTGATACGTAATTAAGAGAGAAGAGTAATAGAAATAGAAAATTGTTCTTTATTTTAGGTCACATCCAAGAACATGATGAATTGCCTGGCCTAGCAAGTGGTGGTGAAAGAAAGAATTTTTTACCCTTATCATTGGTATATGTATCATTTTTACCAGTCTCTGTGTCGTTTAGAGACTGAAGTTGGTTAGTAACCTCATGCTACAAGTAACTCTTGCACAAATTGAATAATTTAATTTCTTTATCCATAAAGTAGTTGGTATATATACACGCCAACATGTCACTATGCACACTCATAATAAACGAACATGAACTAAATCTCCAACACATAAACCAAGTCACACTGGTATTGACATTTGAATGCCCAAAGAAGAAAATAGCCAAGATACACAATAATAACTCAATATTTTTGTTTGCAATCAGGCTTGAGGATTGATGCATCAGAAACAACCAACAAGTTTCTTGGGAGCTTTTCCAGTTGCCCTGTACTTTGCAGCTGTCTCCTCCGCCTTCAGGAGATCTTCCCCTTTTTTGGCCTCAATGATTGCCCTCTTTTCTTCAGCTTCCCTGTGGATTGTAGCTATTTTGTTTTTTATTTTCTCTGCATATTCTGCCTTTTTCTTCTCCAGTTGTTCCTACTCAAATACAAAAATGAAGAGTTAACTTTTGTTCCCCTCTTTGGCCATATTCAATGCAGAAAGAAGAATAGCAGAAAATCAAGATTTCAAACTAGAAAGTAGTAGAAAAAGAGATCACATGAAGAGTAAAAAGTATTTCAAAGAAACTACTTGAGTTTAGCAAAAGTGGCAAGAATAAGCTTCTATTTTGATAGAAGTTATTGGTTCAATCCTTATAAAACAGAAAGAATAATTCAAAAAGAGAAAATAACTCACAAAACATGTTAGAATTACTAATGAAATAAACTCTTACTTCAATCTTTTTCAATTCAGCCTCAACAGCAGCTTTCTTACTATTCTCCCATGATGAAATGCCTGAAAGCTTTTTGTGAGCTCTGCTCAACGATTTCATTTAAATTAGTATCCCAAACATTGTTAAATAACATCAAAAATCCAAAATGCGTCATAAAATAATATGAATGCCTGAAGTTATAGCTTTATGCTAAATTGGCAAAACAAAGAGCTGACATTTATTTTCTGATTGGAATCCCATATTAAGATATATCTGTTTCTAAATTGACAATGATCATGATGATGATATTTTACAATGTCTGATAAATTAGGTTCCAAGAAGTGCAATGCGAAAAATAGCCAAGGACCAGCACAAGATAAAAATGAAAACCAACAAATAACTTTCCAGTTAAAAGATAAAAAATCATCAATTTGATGATAGTTTGATCAATTAGCTCAGTTAAGGTGACTCAATGAAAGAGTGTAACAATTATTTGATGTTAGTTTGCTTAATTACCACAGTTAAGGTTACTGAATGAAAGACTCTTAACAATTATTTGATGCTAGTTTGATTAATCCACATAACATTTGAAGCTTACTTGTTTTCAGCTTTTGATTTTTCACTTTCTTCCCATGCTTTGATTAGTGACAGCCTCTTCTCTGTTGCAACTCTTGCAAGCACCGCATCTGAAGACAAATGAGGTCCCATAATCTGTAATGCCAGGATATGAAGGGTGCATAGAGGGAAATCAAATGTCATAATGGCAATTAACATACCTCGATTGACAGAGCCCTCAAGTGGTTTCTCTTTACCAGCTTCATGAGTCTCTGGCAATCACCAAATCAACAACAATAAACACAACAAAAACAAATGTAACAATTATGGTTATAGTAATAATAATGATGATGAAACAGAAAGTTATATTTGTTTCAGCCAACTGTTATATGGCATGTAACTTGATTACAAGACTGACACTAAAAGGAAATCCATCCTTTACATGCTAATGAAGAAAAATCTTTTTCTTTATGATTATTATCAATTAAAAGGGAGAAAGGAAGAGAAAAACGTATCAGTATTGATTTTGAAAATGAGGTTAATTCAACTTGAGCACTTATGCAACGAAATATAAAACTCTTGCCCTCATTCTGCTTCAATCATTGAACTGGAAAGCTCAGATTTCTAACTAGTTTTAGTTGATTTATTCTCCACTGAACTAAGGGTATGTTTGGATGAGGGATTTTAAGAAGGTAATATATTTGATGAGAGGAATTAAAATGATTTATTATGAAACAACTTGTTTGGATATTAAACAAAAGAATTTTAAAAATGATAGGTATTTCTAGCAACTAAAGCATAAGTATCAGTAGGTAATAGCTGATTGCCAGCAACAGCAGAATTCTAAGAAGATTAAATCAAAGCACCAATACATCGCTGGACACTGGCTCAAAAATAGTCATGTTAAAAATAACATTTGAATCATAAGGCCTACTGAAGGTGACTAGTAAGCGGATACCAAATATGGGTAAGTAAACAAATATGAAACACGGGTAATCTTAAAACCATCAAAACGGTTACTTGTTTTACAACATATGAATCACAAGGCCAACTAGTGGAGTTGCTTTCTTCCTTTGAATTTGCAGATATTTTGGCCTAAAATATGAAAAATTGTATCTTTCAGTGAAGGCCAGATTTTTAAGGAGCTTGCAACTGTATGGTAATAGTTTAATACGTTTATGCTAAAGCTAAATTATCATTGTATAGGACTTGAATTTTTAAGAAGGACCAGCCTGCTAATAGAAGTTGAAGGGCGCAGAGCAATTTGAATAGAACTACAACAGGAAAACTCCAACAAAAGTAAACAGATAAAAATACAAGAATAAATAATCAAATAACAAGAGTTTTTTATTTGTTCAAAAAAGGGGAAGGGAAATAATAAAATAACAATAACCAAATATCTGCAATTTAATTTAATTTTCAGTGATTGTTTATAATTGTTTAAAAGAAAAATAGACAAAAAATATTATTACCAGAAGGCCAAGAAGAACAAATAGGTCACGTTTAAATACCAAAATTGTTAATATGGCACGAAAATTTTAGAAAAATGAAGTCTCAACTGTTTCACTTCTAATAAAACCACCATGTAACTTAAAACGAAATACAGAACAAGAAGGAGGAGTAGGAGGAATAGTCAATAAAAACTCTTTTCTTTCTCAAATAATTACAAGACAGCAATTTTAAGAAGAATTGATTACCTTAAATCAATAAAAAGACAAGCAGATAAATCAAAGCATAAAAGTAAAACATAAGCACAAGACTATTTTATCTTTGTAATAATTTTCTCACCAACCAAACATATATTATACCAAGCTTTTGGAACCAGATAACAGAACAGGGAATAGAATATAGTATCATACTTTCAACTAAGACAAGAGCTTTGGAATCATCAGGCTTGGTATCTGGAGGAGGTAGTGGAATTACAGATTTCTCCTCAGCCACATCCTTAGGAGCCTCATGAATAGGTTCAGGTGCAGGAGGAGGAGGAGGAGTAGGCTGAGTCTCAGCAGGAGCTGGAGCAGGTGGAGGATCAGACGGTGTTACAGACTCAACCGTTTTGAGTTGCTGCTCTGACATTTTTATATGACTCAGAATTTAGAATTCTCTGCACAAAAGTGATGAAACAAAAGCTGCAACTTAACTTTCACTTATTTAGGAAAGTCCAAAACTTGATGGGAGAGAAGATAGAGAGAGAAGAGGGGTTTGTTGAGATATTATGGTTGGAAAGAAGGTAACTGTTAACTCCAAGTTCCAAAGGCTTAGCTGGGTGTTAGGTACAAGTGGCCTCCAATGCGTTGGCACAGTAACAGAAATGAGAGACCAGTGAGCAAGATGAAAAATCCATATGCTTCCAATTATATAAGCAAGGCAAATGGATAACCAATCAGAATGTTCAATCAGAATTTTACACCTGTTATGGGTGGGCTCCATCTTTTGCTTCTTGATTCCATTTATGCCATGATTTTTGCAATGAGTTTCCATGGATAGGATTAGAAAATGGGAATTTGGAAGGAATAAATGATGAGTGATACAATATTTTGACTTTCACAGCTTCAGCTTGAAGGGTATCATCATGCCTGCATTCCTGATAATTGAGATTAAATTCTTTCATGACCTAGTGTGGGTTGAAGGATTCTATAATACTCTTATGTGTAACCTTATTCTTAACTGATGTGACATAAAATATGATTTATTTAATTATATGAAATGGTTAATTACATAATATTTTAATTGGTATAATCATTTTATATAACATAATTAATCATATTTTATATCATATCAATTGGAGGCATGCTATGTAAGGATATTGTACTGCTGCCCATGTGAGTTACTTAACTAGCATGATTGAACTTCATCTATCCAAATATCATGCTTCGGTTTTCATTCTTATTAGTGGTCCTTCTTTAGTAGGTGATTGTTAAGTACTAAACACCAAAATAGAAAAAAAAAAAAAATCCTCCATGAGTAATCTTAAAGGTGCACCATTCACATTTACCTTGTGCATTTAGAAAACTTAATTTTTCTGTTTGCTATCTTAAGATTTAAATCAAAATATAATCAAAGTAGGAAACACCCCTCCTTAATTGCTCATTGAATTATAAGCTTAACATAAACAGTTAACTCATAAAATACTTTGTTGTCAATTGAACATATCTTCCTTTTGTTAAGAAGATATTCTTTACTCTATATCATTTGATAATCTTCCAAATGGGAACATTTAATCAAATAGCCATGAATTGTTACTTTCCATAGTTGATGGTTCACGCCATTATTGGCAAGGATGAGGATCACCTGTTCTCATTCTCTGTCCCATTCTCTGTCTCTCCACTTAAATTTTGACAAGTATTCTAAACTTAAATACATATCTCATTCTCACTTAATTTATTTTACACTTGTCAGAATTTAAATGAAGGGACAGAGAAGGAGACAAGAAATGGGGACAGGTGATCTCCATCCTATTGGCAAAAAGGAATTGGTAATACAATAAATAAACATAATTAGCTCATCACCAGGTGACACCGCTCACTTAATCCCTAATTAATCTATTGATTGATAATGATGATAATTCATTGGCGTTATCGTATTAATCAAGGTTCCACGTGTAATATGAGTTCTGGCAGCGCCAAAACGGCTCCGCATTTGGGTACCCTGATGAAAGAGAAAAGATTCATTTCAAAATTCAATAGTTCAGCGAGATTCTTTCATATCTTGCACACGACGGAAATTTTTTTGTTTTGGCCTACCTTGTGAAAAAAAACTCATCATCTCTCCCAATCAATCCCAATCGTCTACGTTGGTTTCTTGCTCAACTTGTGAAACTGAAACCTTATTATTGAAGCTTTTTTAATTTTAGCTTTCAATATTGTTATTGTTTTGAAGCAAAAAATCTTACCTAGAATGGTAGATTTTAAGGATGATCTTCCTTTTTATCTATGGCAATAAAGTTGGGGTTGTTTGATTCTACTTATTTGAGTAATCCTTTTGATTATTTCAAGGCCAAAATGATTTTGATTAATTGAAAATTATAACCATTCCAGATTTTGATACTTAAATTAAATTATTAGTCTTTAAGTGATTATTATAAATTAATTAAACCAAATGAACAAGTTCCATCAAACGCCTTAAAATTTATGTAAAACAAGGTAAACTTTTTATGCGATAATACACATTTAATTTCATTATTACTTGATGCAATAAATACCAAAGACAATAAAAACACTTTTTGTGCAAATCATTTTTCTTATTAAGTTACAACGGGTTTTGAGAAACAACACCTCTAACTAGGTACATGACTTCTATTAATTTTGAAGGGTTGGTCTAGTGGTATATGAATATGTAATGTGTAGGTAAATACACAATCACATATTAAAATATCAATCGTGTCAATTATTTATTGTCAAAAAATAAAAAATATTTTAATAAATCTCTTAATTACAGTATGGATAATTTGTCTTTAATTAGATAAGAAATATGAATTAATTAATGTACGTACAAATTAAACTAAACACCACACTTGATTACATTAAAAAAATGGTACATGGCTTCTATTAAGAACTTAAGATGGAGTACTTTTTTTAGGATTATTATGATTCTTCTATGAAATATGCAGAAAAAATTATCATTAATTAAAAGAGTTTTTACTTTTTATAAAATACAACCAATATCCTTTAATTTTGTTATCCATGATTATTCACCTGCACTTTATTATATAAAACGCATCCCACACTGGTCAAATCTTATCCATTTGTTGGGCTTCCCTTGGCCTCAAGATCATTCCCGAGGGTGCAACTCACGGGCACTAATTTAGCAGGCCATCCCACTCAAGTTGTTTTGTTTTAACTTATCTGATTAAGTCTTGGACCTCTTTGTAATTTTCTTTTTTTCCACATCAAAAGGAAGCCTAGTCTTATATGTTAACTCAATTAAGTGATTAACCCAAATGCTAAGATATTTGGTTGACGCCTTGATGGTTACATATTTTTGGGGAAGGTAATGTTATGGTAGACTTACTGAAAAAGTTTAGTTTTATTATCACATGATCTGGAACTGATGTTGCTTCCCCAACCTCGATCGTTTAGAAGTTAATCTTTTTTTTTTCTTTTAATCACAAGATATATCTATAAGTTCAATCCATGTGAACTACACATGAAATTAATTTACTTTTTATTTGATGATGCTATTGCCTTATTGGGGGTACCTACTTTGCATTTTTAAATCAATTTTGTTATTCGTTCAATTTTTATATGTTTAATTTTTTTTAATTCACATGTAAATTTATTTTACATCTTGTAAGAATGTTACAATCATATATAAATTAATTTGATATTTTTTTCATATTAATATATAGTATAAATATGATGTGTGTATAAAAATTATACGCAAAACATTTCTCTTTTTAAATTGGAGTAGGAGTTAAAACAAAGTAAATTTTTTAAGTTACCTTCTCTTGTAAAATCGTGGAAACAACTGCAATGTATTGTGGACGTCAAGTGTGCTGCTCAACCACGAAAACTAAGACAAAAAGTGATATAGTGAAGGACAAAAAATGAAAAAGGGAAACGTTTATTTTTAGGAGCACCTGTGTTCCTTGAGTAGATGCCTTAAATAAGTCAATAGCCTTTATTTATTACTTGTACCCTATTAAATAGGTAATAGTTATGATTTTTACTGTAATACAGAGCACATTATAAATTTGGATCAATTTTTTTATTATAAATAATTATACATAATTTTTTTATAAATTTAAACTAATAATATTTATACACATAATGATAAAATTTTAAAAATAAACACCAATCAACCGATTATAATGAGTAAAAATGAATGAAGCACCGATTCTTCAAAACTGTTTAGGAACACCATAAACGTCGCCATGAAAAAAAGAAAGTTGAACAAGATTTGGTCGAACAAACTATTGCAAACTGAAAAATTGATTGGGAGATTGTCGCTATGTGTCCTTTTTTTTAGTTATGACAAAAGCATCTGTTTGCTTATTCCATCTATTTGTTGGTATTCTGAGATTGCACATGCCAAGTTTAATGAGAATCTTGTTTGAAATGGAAATTTTGGAAATGGTAAGATTTATTTTTGTCCATTCAGAATGGTAAGATAGGATAAGCACCATTTGAACTAAAACTTGTTAGCCGCTAAAACAAAAAAATGTATTATGAATTGGAAAGGAAAAAAAAAACCAAAGTTAATGATGGCATCATCATTGGATGCAAAGAGCCAGAGAATACGATTGTACCTTTGTACTATGGGAGTTTGGCTTTTTTTTTTTTTAAATGATATTCTTAAATCTGTGTTTTAAAAACACAACAGAAACATATTTTAGATGTTTAAAAATAACTTGGAGTATATTTGGTTCAATTATAAATTTTTTAATTATTTTAATAATTAATTATTATATAATCGATTATAATATAATCAATTGTATATTTAGATATATTAATTAAAAAGTAATTTAAAATAATTTATTTCATTTAAATATTTTAAAAAGAATTATTTTTATACATTAAGTTACTAAAAGAGATATAAAATAATTTAAAAAGTCATTTAATTGAAGATAAAATAATATTTACATTTTAAAACTTTTAAAATAATCTATAATTTAGAATCATAAGTTTCAAACTTATGAAAAAAATTATTATAATACATTGAATTCTGTACAAAAGTTAAAACAGAATTACCCAAATATACATTAATAGTTAAAAAAAGCTTTTGAACCTAAAAAATAACTATTGGTTTAGGAAATAATTCCAACCAAACATCCACTTAATTTTTTAATAGACAAAGCCCATTATTATAAGCTATTATGCTTAATTGATGTATTATATATTTTTTAGTTCTATGGTGAAAGTATTTTTTGGTTAGTTTTCGTGTCAACTAAGATTAAGTCTTTCTTTAGATGATCTTAAGGGGGTGAGTCTAATATACACCCTCTAAAAGAGGGTGTATGATACACCACCTAATTCAAGTCATTGATTTATTTATAAAATAAATCAATGGTTTGGATTAATTACAGGAAACCTGCTAAGCAAGTTTCCTTTTTTTGGTTTTCTTTTTTTTTAGATTTTTTTTGTTTTATATTATTTTTACATACTACTACTACTACTGTCGTTAGTTGGTAGGCCACTGTACACTGCTTACCGGTCACTTTTAATTTTTTTAAGTTTTATAACTGTATAAATATTATCAATTAAAATTTATAAGATTTTTCAACAAATACAGTTATAGTTTTAGGAAAACTGACAAATTCTATTTTTTTAAGTTGTATAACTGTATACATATTATCAGTTAAAATTTATAAGATTTTTCAACAAACATAGTTATAGTTTTAGGAAAAAAAATTCAGTGTACATAGATATTTATGAAAAAATATAAAGACTGATATAATTTTAACTGTTATTATTTACACATTAGTTTAAATTGTAAAAAGTGAACAGTAGTGATTGGTGAACAGTGCAGCGGTCGATGAACAGTACCGACGGCAGTGAACAGTCCCACGCTGGAGGGTCGGTGAATAGTACTGGCGGCAGTGAACAGTGCCACGCCGGTGAAGCGATCTTGTGATGACGCCTTGAGTGAACAATGTCGCGATGGTCTTTGGTGAACGAGTGTCGCTTGCACCGTGAACAGTTGTTAGTTCTCGGTGAACAATACCAATGAACAATACCTAGAAAAAAACATAAAAAAAATTAATTTGTAAAAAAAAAACCTATAAAATAAAAAATGTGCAATAGCAGGTAAAATCTAGGGTGTATGATACACTCAAACTCAACATAGTGCACCATAACACCCGCCGATCTTAAGGACACACCTTACATTGACTTGGTGCATTTAGAGAGATTAATTAATTAATCTATATGTTGACTCAAGGTTCAAACTTGACCATAAGAACACATAGCACACCTCCTTAACAACTAAGTCAACTCTTTAGTTTAATTGGTGTAATATATTAGGTTTAGGGTTGTTCGCGGGGTGGGTGAGTGGGGTGAGTTCAGTAACATTTTTAGATCCGACCCGCTTATTAAAGTAGTGGGTTGGGTTGAGTTAGATCGAGAAGATTTTTTTCGCTCAATTCGACTCAATCCAATTCACTCTTAAGTGAATTGGATTGGGTCGAACCGATGGGTCTGGTATTTTTTTTATTAAAAAAATCTAAAAAAAATATCAAAATACAAAATCTAACAAATTAATATCATAAATCTCAATATCAAATATAATAGGTTTCAATTTAATAAATTAACATTATAAGTATCAATCTCAAACATAATAAACCTTAACTCAATCTACAAAATTAACTTCATAAGTCTCAATTGACTTTACTTAAACATAATAGACATCAATCTCAAATAAATTAAATAACATAAGTCAATAAGTACAAAACAAATTAATAGATAACAAGTCTTACTAAATCTGAAATAAACTAAACAAAGTTATTCATAACTCAAATACTTATAAGAAAACTTCCTCTACCATACTTCTGCTATCTAACTTTTTGAAATGCATTATAAGTTTATTATCATATAAATTTTTCTTATAAGTAAAGAATCTCTTCTAAGATCCTTCATCCAGTTATGAAATGTTAGTAAAACAAACATATTATTTCGTTTGAGTTATTTATTCCTTTAATTGGTTTATAAACAAATATATGCAATCCACATTTTTGATTTTATGTTTACTGTGTTCTTTTAATCCTTCCAGAAAGTTTGTTACACAAGTTAATGTTATAAATAAGTTTAATAAGTCTTATTAAACTAATATAAATTTAAAATAAAATAAAGCAAGCTAATATGTCTAAAAGTTATAAATAATAAATCGCATTAGCTAATTGAAGTCAATGTCATCACATATAAAATAATATGGATTGACATAATCATTTATTTCATGATCAATTTTCTCATGGTATTCTTTGTCATCCAAATAATCAGTTAGATTTTTATCGCATTGGTCTATCAGATGCTTTATAAATTTCTAATCACTATTTTCATGGTCACATTTTCAATGTGACTACAATACCTACACATAAACTTAATTGACTGTATAGAAAAGTTATGAAAAAAATAATATAAATTGTCATTATGACTAAATGACTTTTACCAAAAAAAAAATTCCTACTTGGGTGAGTTGAATTTTGCGTTAGTCGACACTTTTTAAACTCGTCATCTAACCCGTACTTTGCAGGTTAGAGTGTTTTTCAATTCGATCCAACCCGCGAACCCAACCTAACTTAATCTATATTTTGTGGGTTGAGTTGAGTCAAAATTTGTAGATTCATGGATTGACCCAACTCGTTAGACACGCTTAATTAAGTTCATTAAATTATACCAATGAAGTGCAAGTGACTTTTTTTTTTTCTGTTACATATCCATTCTTTTGGTACAGACAAGTGCAAGTACTTGCTTATAAAAAAAAACTTTAAAACTAATTTTTTGAAATAAATATTTTCATTTTTCAAGGTGGCAATGTTCTGTAATTAACATGCTTCATTAATGACAGTTCATAATTAAAAGAAATTTCTTTTTTCCTTCAACCTCTGCATGTCTTCTCCATTCGTTCTATAAAAATTTGCCTTCATCATCCGATCTTTTGCAGCAAGACCTAAATTATCTCAACTGAGGATTAAAAAAAGAAAAACGCAACTTATCTATTTGTAAGAAAAAGTAACCAAGGGTGAGTGTTGCTTCCAGTTGACATCCTTCAAACAAAAAGTCTTTCCTTAATGTAAGTTACAAGAGTATCATCTGAACAAATATAATGTACGATTGCAAAGGGTAACAAGATGTTTAATGCAAGCACAAGTAACAAATTAAATCAACCAAAATATAGGGTTTCTTCCGTATAAGAGAGAGTTGCAACAAAGATTTTTCTTGGTTTGCTTACAAACTTGTGGCCTGTGTTCATTTTCCAAGCAATCGTCAAAACTTTCAGTCAATAGCAGTAATATTTTTTCTTATGAGGATATCATAACAACTTCTTCTGCTTTTAACCCGGAAATATATGTTAGTGTTATGCATAAGATAAAAATGATATTGAGAAAGATGTTGCAGTAAGACAACTTTAGCGCGCTCTTACATATCTTCTATTTATTTCTTGTGAGTGACTCCCATAGGAAATATAATAGAAAATAAATAAACGGATAATTAAATTTAAAATTGTATAAATAAAATAATTTTTCAAAAATATTGATTGAAATGTGTAAATATTCTGAGTTTAAGAGTATTTTATCAATACGAATAAATTACTCGATGTAAATAATCTCATAACTAATACTCTTTAAGATATTATAATTATTTTTTATTAATTCTGTACTTGAAATAAGAAGAACACATAACTAATTATAAGATTACTCACAAAAACTCAAAAGAATAAAGAAAAAAAGTAATGGATGTTTTGATATATCTCGTAAAGTTCCAAGTATTGGTGTGTATAGAACAGATGTATTTTTCATGTGTCTCGTAAAAGCAGTAAGGAAACTCCATTAGACAATGCTAATAGCTAGTAGCTCGTAAACAGTTGGATAAGAAACTCTTGATAACGTGCTGCAACGTACACCAAAATAAAAAGAAATCTGGTACTCAAGCCAGCTGGTAAATTCTGCTGTTGGATAAACTTGACGTGCTGCAGCAGCACCAAATCAGGAATAACAAAACCTCTCTCCAACGTGATGTAACAGCACAAATGGATGGAGTAAGTCTTAGAAACGGTCAAAAAGTTTTGAGGGAAAATAGGACAAAGAGTAATATTGACTTTGAAAAATTATTATATAATAAAACTAATAAAGAAAATATAACAATCTTCCACGTATTTTTTAAGTTAAAATAAGAAATTTTCGTGAACTTGAGAATTCAGGGCATAATTATTAGTATTTTTTGAATTATGAATTAGTATGTTGAGTAAGTAAGTTATGATTATTGAAATATTAGTGAGATTAAAATCTTTATAAACTTTGTACTACTTGTAAATTAGTGATTTCATCACTCACATTGACTTCTTATTTAAAATTGTTTAATATAATTTTGCACTAGTAAATCATGCGCATCATGACTGCTCTAGAGATTATGTCACAATTTCATAAGAATGACTCCATTCCACACTCATATAAATAATTTCATCAAGTGTATACTGTAATTTATATACCACCCATAAATGATATGAAATTCATTAAAAGTTTTCAACTTATCCTTTCATTCATTGCATTCTAACACTTCTCACATCACCAGAATAGACAAAAATTATTAGTACTACCAAAATTAATAAGTGACTTGTTATTACATATATGGACCTTATTCATAGGATCTTCAATCACAAATGTTGAGTTCCTATCACTGCTAATTTTCAAATTGACTCAAGTTTCATTCTCCTTTATGTTTTATTTATTAATTTTCTACTCAAAGACTTTGTCAGAGAATTGGCCAAATTCAATTCTAACTACATAATCAATGAATATAATTTCATCTTTTAGCATATGTTTCACATAATTGTGACATATACGTATATATCACTATTTTTCATTATACACAATGTTATTTGTTCTCACTATTGCCGCTTGGCAATCAAAGAAACAAAAGACACATATTTTTTAGGTTTCTTCCATAAAAAAATATCTGTTAAAAAATTTCTTAGTCATTTAACTTCTAATCTTGCCAAGTCAAGAGCAACAAACTCGACTTCCATAATAGATCGAGCTATATAAGTCTATTTAGATGAATTTCAAGCCATGATACATCCATTAAAGATAAAAATAAACTCATTTATAAATTTAGAATTATTTGAATCAAAGATTTATTTAACCTCATATATAATACCCTCCAAGGTATCCCCAATAACACAAACTATAGTGCCTCGAAGCCATTTCAAAAAAAGGTGCATTATGCACTATAAATCTCATCCGTTAATTTTGATTTAAAATACATCAATGACTCCAAAGAAGGAAGAGCAACTTGAAGAACAAAGTAAAAGTTAAAATAATGTATTTAAGCCCTGTGAAAATGAAAATTAATTACAAGTCCTTCACAAAAAGCTCCATCTACTATAGTCTTCCGCTTCTCTCCATTCTCTCAGGCAGCAGTGTTGTTTCTCTTCTGCACTACATAGTTCTTTAGATATGCTCATATTTTTGTCCACTTTCACTAGCTAAACCAAAGAGTCAAACAAAGACAATGGGTATGAAGGGGCAAGGGCAGCATAAAAAGGGGTTCAACGGAAAACCTTCATCAGCAGCGGCACCGTCAGCGCGTGGCGGGTGAACGCAGCACATCCCGCCGGGATCCGGCACAGCAGAATATGGTCATCACTTTGCAAAAATGTGCAGCAAGCATAAAAAAAAAAACTCGGTTAAATTTGAATGGAATATACGACTTTGATGGTTTTGATTGGGATGATGGGGTGTTGGCAAAACAAAACTGGGGAAAGGAGGTGGGGGTATGCATCTACACAATTTCCTTTGCAGCACAGTGGGAGACCTGACAAATTGGGATGTCTCCTTCTTTATATGAAATTCTGCAATGGATTTTGTCTTGAGACTTAAATATAAAATATAAGACTTTAAGGAGTCGAAAAATAAATCACTGAAGGGCTTTTAATTAAATAATTAAAACTGCTCAGATAAAGTACAAGATGCATGCTGCACCCTAACTAATCATGGTGCATAATAGAATCAGCCTTAAAAATCTATATAAAGTAGTCCAAAAACAATCAACAATCAATATGGACCATTATACAGATGCTTAAACTTGATTTAATAACATTTTATGACTCATATTTGTACTAAAACTCGACTTCAACAAGACAGCATCTATTCCCATGAGTTCAATCAAATTTCTATACCATACAAGCCTATTAAAAGGTGGAAGTTTAGTCACAACAAGACAGTAAGAAATCAATACAATTTGATCCAATTTACATATCAATTCCAACACGAAAGGTCAAAAGTTCGAACCTTATATACCAACATAAATTCTTATCATTCATGTTCGCGCATCAAGTTCACTTTTTTTTTTAAAGTTTAATTATATACTTGACAGATTTCAATTAAATTCATGCATCCAAAGTTGGTAAAACTCATCGTTTGATAACAAATCTCTTTAAAAAAATAAAATAAATAAAGGTTATTGACTTATTGTTCAACTAGACATATTTTTATCAATAAACGTTTTAAAAATCACATCTAAGACTCTGTTTCACAATTGAATTACAAACTTAAATTCTAATTTCTACATTAAAAAAATTAATTACCTCTTTCATCCATTTAATGTCATTATATCATATGGAAAATATTTTACGTACAATTTTTATACGCACATCGTATTTATATTGTAATTAATATAAGAAAAATGTCAAATTAACTTGTATGTAACTGTAACATTCTTGCAAGATATAAAATAAATTTGTGAGTGAGTTAAAAAAAATTAGACGTATAAAAATTAGATGAAGAATGGAAGCTGGAGAATTAGCTCATATATAATTTATGATTTAATTTTAATATAATGTCAGTATAAATTTTTATATTATCATTTAATCATGTATTGTCATGTTATTAAAAATATTTGACTTTCATAATAACTACTTTGAAAATTATCCATGTGATAACATGTAATTAGTTGATGGTATAAAATATTTTACACTGACAATATATCAAAATTAAACTCAATAATTTTTTAGAATTAGATTTCTTCTCTAACAATTAGCGGCTTTTTTACTAAACTGCCACTGTTAGTAAAACTATTTATCAAATTGTCATTTTTTTAACTATTTATCAAATTATCATTTTTTTAACTATTTATCAAATTGCCCTTTTTTTAACTATTTACCAAAATGTCACTATTTTCAAACTATATACCAAATCGCCACCCTTTTTACCGACGTGGCATTTTTAATGGTTTCGGCCAACCAGGGATGCGTCACGTAGGATGGCGCATCCACGTAGGTTGCGCCAACACGCTGGCGCAACCTACGTGGATGCGCCATCCTACGTGCGCATCCTGGTTGGCCCTGGAACCAAAAACGCCACCCTTTTTGACGTGTAATTTGTTAAAATTAAATAATTAAATAAAAATTAATTAAAATACTTAATAAATATTTATAAACGTTTATTAATGAATTCATACTAATTACGAGAATAAAATATATAATATAAAATAAAAAAAGTGACAAATTGAGTATGTTAATAATATTGAATATTGTTTTAGTTATTATGAAGATTTATTAATTACATAACACATATGTTTATTTTTTTGTTATTTTTAAATTTTTTTTTCAATTTATTGATCAATTTAAAAACGATTGAGGTATTAATTATTTGCTTTTAATTGTCTTTATGTAAGATTTTTAATAAATTTAAAAACAATCTAATCAAATGTACGTACATATCTTATTATTGAAGTTATTGAATATATTTATTTATTTTGACACAAATAATTTAAACAACATATAATAAAAATTAAATGATATATCCTGTAGAAGAGACGTATCACTAAATGAATTTTTGTTGAGTAGGATTCAGATGATAGTGAGTAAGATTCGATCCGAATAATCCCTATCTCAAATTTTTAGTAATTCGAATTAGTAAAAATTTCGACGTAGTTTCCTAAATGATGGATCTCCCCAAAAGCCAATGATCTGTTTAATGCAACCTAGTTACCACAATATTTAATAAAATCCAAAACAGTGCGAAAAACATATATAGTGTAATCTAATTAGGGTACCAAACTCACAAGAATATATTCTCAATAATATTTTACACAAAATCAATAAATATATTCTCTAAATGTCAATGAGATGGCCCGCATCGAATGCGGTGGCTGTGAGATGGTTCGGAAGAGGACACATTTGTGATGGATATGGTGGTAACCTGGTGGTGGGTAAGGATATGGTGGGAAACCCTGTGGTGGGTAAGGATATGAGGGGTAACTCGGTGGCGGGTATGGATACGGTGAGTAAGGGTATGGTGGGTATGGTGGGTAATATGCAGGTGGTGGGCGAGTAGGGGTACGTAGCGAGTAGTAGGAGGCCGAGTGGGGGGTATGTAGGCGGTGCAGGATCTTGTGTCGTATCTTTGGCAAGTAGAGTGGAGTCCTCGGGATGTCGAAGTCGTGTCCGACTGCTCGCTAATCCTCTCCTCCGTCTACGCCGCGTTCCCTGTTGGCTCGACTCTCGGGCGGCCCCGAAATGTCGTCCTGGTGGTGGAGTGGACGCTTGTTGCTCCATCGTAATGCGGTCATGCTCCCGCAATGAGTGTAGGATTTGTGTAGCAGCTCTCTCGGCGACAGGTGTCGGTAGTTGAACTGAGCAAATACTCTGTAATGTCCGCCTAATAAACATATACAATTTATGTCATTATACTGAATACAAAATACATATAGTCACTAACAAATTAGTAAAGAGCTTACCGCATTTCCAATAGATGCGCTTGTGGGAGAAATCCAGCGTCTGGTAATTCTTTTATACCAACGCATGTACTCAGAACGCGAACTGAGGGGTGCGACCAATGGGACTCCCCTAACAAGCTTCTCCCTAAAGACAATTAAAAGTAAATAATTAATACCTCAATCGTTTTTTAAATTGATCAATAAATTGAAATTTTTTTTTAAAAAAATAACAAAAAAATAAACATATGTGTTATGTAATTAATAAATCTTCATAATAACTAAAATAATATTCAATATTATTAACATACTCAATTTGTCACTTTTTTTATTTTATATTATATATTTTATTCTCGTAATTAGTATGAATTCATTAATAAACGTTTATAAATATTTATTAAGTATTTTAATTAATTTTTATTTAATTATTTAATTTTAACAATTTCTTGTAAAAAAGTGACGTTTTTGGTTAAGGTGCAGCCATAGGATCTGTAGCGTAGGATGGCGCATCCACGCATTGCGCCAGCGTGTTAGCGCGGCCTACGTGGATGCGCCATCCTACCTAGCGATCTGATCAATTTAAACCATTAAAAATGTCGCGTCGGTAAAAAAAGCATGATTTAGTATATAGTTTCAAAACAGTAGCATTTTGATAAATAGTTAAAAAAAGGGTAATTTGATAAATAGTTAAAAAAATGACAATTTGATAAATAGTTAAAAAAATGACATTTTAATAAATAGTTTTACTAATAGTGGCAGTTTAGTAAAAAAGCCAACAATTAGCTATATTAACACATAAACTTATAAAATAATTAACCAAAAGACTAAAATCCAATACAGATCACCGAAACCAAGATTTTAAATTCTACACTTACAAGTTAATTTCTTCTAGAAAAACACTTCAGCTAATATAAATTCATTACAATAACAATCAAACCAATTTAAACAGATCTAAATCTCAGTTTTTTTTTTTTCTCACCAACCCGAGACTGCCTAGATTTCAAACTTCCATCCAAATATCAAGATTTAACGTGCTGCAGCAGCACCAAGTCAGGAATAACAAAACCTCTCTCCAACGTGATGTAACAGCACAAATGGATGGATTAAGTCTAGGAAACGGATATTTTGAGGAAAAATAGGACAAAGAGTAACATTGACTTTGAAATATTATTATATAATAAAACTAATATAGAAAATATAACAACTCCATCTCTTTAACTTTGAATTTTTTAAGCTTTAAGCATAATTCTTGTGCGTTCTTAAGTAAATACTCTTTTATTCCTTTGAATGCTATTCTACGTCAATAATCCTCACTAATAATTTTTTAGTGTAGTGAGAAACACTTGATCCTGCACAAGTATCACCATATAATTGTGGAGATTAAACTCATACAAAGCACAAGCTATATCAGTATTATATAGTCAGTTAACTCAACATTGAGATGAAAAAGCCTTTCCTCCCAAGTAATGGGCAAGCAAATCATCAAGGTAGTATGGCTATCACTATCAACCGAGGTTCGAAGACACTCTCCCTTTTCCCAATTTCTTTATTTCTCCTTAATTCTTCCTCACCTGATGAAGCTCTAAGCCCGAACTTTAATTTAATCAAACAATAAATAACAGGACAAGTAATTATCTTAAATCTCCAACATACAATATGGTAATTTAATTTATGAAAAGTTACAATAACTCAAACTTGATATTCATGATTGGTGCATAAAACTTCGTGTAAAACTCAAGAAATTCAAGTCAAAGAAAAACTATATATGCGTGCGTGTGTATATATATATACCTCTCGTAACTTTGAAGCATAACAAGCAGTGGCGGAACTTCACTCAAACAATATTAAGTGAATAATTTCTAACATACTTATATGCAAAATAAAAACTTTATATGTCATATTATTAACATCTTATTTAAGCAAAAATAACTTAATAAACAAAATAAGAAGGTGAATATAATTTGGAATTGGATTTGGATGGGTGTGTTTCTAAAAAGAGGGTGAAAGAGAGAGGGTGAAACAGAAAGAGGGATAATTGAAAAGTGGAGTGGGGAAAATAAAAATGTAAAACCTTAAAAGATGGTGAAACAACCGTGGCTAACAAATTTTGTGAAACGGATAAATATTAGTGTTACGAAAAATGTTAGTAATATATTTTTAAAATATTTTTTAATATTTATTTTATTATTAGTTCATTTTAAATATTTAAAAAAATTATTAAAAAATATTAATAATACTTATTTTTAAATTAACAATAAAATAAATAATAATACAAATTTAAAAAATATATTACTAACATTTTAATGCACAGGATAGAAACAAACACTTTTAATAGCAAACTAAAAGTTAAAACTAAAAAGTTTGATAGAGTGAATGACGTTCCCAAGTTGTACCAACACCATCACGTTAATTTGGTCATATATCTTTTTTTCTTTTCTTTTTTTGGAAGGACAACTATATATATATATATATATATGTCTAAAAAAAATTGGGGGGAGCTGCCCCCTACCCTAATGATCTTCCACCCCTGATAACAAGCAAAGAGTAACATCTTATGATAAGATTAGGAGCATTCTTAGCCATCTTATTCTACTGAAGTATTGTTTGATGACCTATATTTTTTATGATAAACTAATCAAGGGACTAAACTTTTATTGCCACTAAAGAATTTTAACTTTATTAAAATATTTTTATTAATAAAAATATAAAAAAAACAAAAATATCCAACTTAATAAATAAAAATAATTTACAATATGAATAAAACACATAGTATATATTTCTTTTTTTTTCAATTGATAAATATTATTAAAATATTTTTATTAAAATTAAGGTCCTTAATTGATAAGTTTTAAATTTGAGGTTCTTAATTAGTTATTATACTAAAGTTGAAATTTTTCTACAATACTTTTTCTCTATTTAATTACATGCTTAAACTTTTTTAATATGACACAATCATTAATTAAACAAATTAAAATTTAACACATTTGTTACTAGATTCATTTTTAATAATGTTAGCTCCCATTTTATTTTGGAAAATGATATTTGCACATTATTTCTTAACATATTTCTTTACATATATACTAGTTTATGAAAAAAAGAAAGAAAAATGTATATTGGGAAGTGTGTTTTTTGTTTTATTATCTAAAAAAAGGAAATTGTATAAGAATGATGTAATAAAAAAGGTATGTAAATAAAAAAGTTATTTTAGATATGTAAAAAGATATGTAAGATAAATGTGTATTGGGAAGTGTATTTTTTTGTTTTATTATCTAAAAAAAGAAATTGTATAAGAATGATGTCATAAAAAAGATATGTAAATAACATTATTATTTTTTGAGTTATTTTAGGTAAATAATAGAAATATATCAAATATAATAAGTTTTTTAATTCGGAGAATTAAAATAATTGAAAAAAGTTTTTTTTTCTTTAAATATTTGAATAAGATCCATTTATCTTTCAACTCAAAGGGTCAATTCAACAATTGCACAAGCCCAATTCTCTCCAAAATTGAAACAAAATAGCCCAACTCCCACGCCATTCTGCAACTTCCCCAACCTCACGGTCTTCGTGCTTTTCCCTTTCTAGTACTGGCCAGTACCCAATACCCATCCCCTATCCAATGTTATGGAAAAATTTACTTTGAAGTAAATTTGTTTTTAAAGTGAATAAATAAATGTGTATTTATTTTTTATTTAATAAAATACATTGTACTTTTGATCTATTAAATAATCTTAATCCATCTTCACTTTATCACTTTAAAAACAAATTTAGTTTAGAAGAGCATTTTTCCTATGCTACTTCCCTCATTCAATCTCTTTCAATTATTGGATAGAATTAGTCTTCACAATAGTGTAGCTGTGTAGACTAAATTAATAATCAATTGAAAAATTATTTTGAATATGAAAATAACTATATGGAACAAAGATTTAGGCAATTATTCAATGTAAAATGATGATGAATAAGTTATATATTGGCTTAGTCTATGTATCTCGTGTAGACTGTGTATAAGAATTCTTCGACATTTTACTGCATGTGGGTGAGTTGGATCAGACCTTAATTAATAGGTCATTGGTGACAACATCCTGTCCGCTACTTCTCTCATTTATTCAAACTACACATATGGGTAAGTTTGATCCGACCTCAACAAATAGACCATCGGTCATAGAAATAATACTTGAATTAAAGTATGGTTACTAAGGTGACTTTTAATGTGCTCCACTTTGGTAAGCGATGCACTGATGGTTCATTGACCTAACTATTGATAAACTAAAAAATTTTAGATAATAAAGGTAAAGTTGTATTTTAATATTTTGAAAATGGTGAATGATATTTTTATTATTAATATTATTAAATATTTTTTTCTTTATGTAGTAACTAAATAATTATTTAATAATATTATGAGTTTTATTTTTTATTATTATAAATTTATTAATTTGTTTATGTATAGAAGTAAAAATTACATATATAAAAGAATAAAAGAAACATATACATATATAAGATTAAAGAAAAATTCTAAAATAGAAGAGGAACACATGCGACCTAGGCTCATCCTGGACCTAACTTGCTATAATAAGTATGGATTATTTATGAAAAAGTCCTTGAGTTTATTTACGGTGCAGTCCTATAATAAGCAATTTTTCATTTTCCTTCTTTACCAACATTTAACCAACTCCATCGAGAATGAGACCGAGTTTCAGGAAAATCTGTGAGATCCTTGTTTCACTACATCCATCAGAATCAGACGAACTGCATCAGATGTGGGAGATGTGATTTGAGGTGAGAGACATAGGGTGAGATTTGATCTGATTTGAGACATAGTAACTAGTAAGAAGTCACCAGAGAGATAGGGATTGTTGGAACCACTGCCATGGTGTGGTCGTAGCCGCTGAAGACCGCCATTGTTGAGGTTAGCTCATTCCTCAAAAATCCCAATCTCTGTTTTCGGTAGCAGCTCTCGCTTCCGTCTCATTGAAGATTTCTAACCTTTGGCCCAAAGTTTGAAACAAGATACCCATAATGAACTTAACCAAAGAAATTCACATAAACAATCTTCAATTTTAGATTTTAATCGTTGTGATTGTAAGGTCTAGTTGCCTGACTTTTAACAATGGAAACTCTCTTAAATGTGTGTTTCACATATTTTGGTAATTGAAAGAAAGAACATAAGTCTTTCTGCTACAAATTAACCAATAATAACCACATAAATAACATTTATGCAGTAATCACCCGAATTCCATTGATATGATATTTGATAAACTCTCGTTTCTATGCTATCTTAGTTCAGGCCTTCAGTCTGAAATTAGCCTACTGCACCAGACTAGTTACGGCTCCTTCGATTTTTCCGCTCCCTTCTACTTGAAGGAATCCCTCCAAACTTAAAAATAAATGTCTTTTTGGGATTCGAAGTGTAAGTGATCATATTTAATTTCTTTTTTCTTGTCAAAAGCCTAACAGAGTTATGTTAGAAGTTGTGCAGCAATTATTTTATCAGCATTAATTATCCCTACCTTTTTTTCCCCCATTTTCACTGATATAATGCACACGTTTACTAATGTATGTTACTTATGTTTATGAAAAATAAGAGAACATTGGAAATACATATGTTATGTGTATATACTATACATTATTTCTCATAATCACATCCTTCTTTGTCACTCATAACAGCAAACATTAGATTGAATTACTCAAGTGGTATAAAAAGGAGAGAAATTCTTGTCTAAACCCTGAATACTCAGATGGGTGCAACAGACTAATTAAGACTTAATATTTTTATGGATCTTTGTCACATAATTAATTTCACAAAGATCCATAAAAATATAAAGTCTTGATTCGCCTGATACACTCAACTTAAGTATTCAGAGTTTAAGTAGGAATTTCTCTAAAAAGGAATCTATATGGCTGCATAGTCATCCTTTCCTGCCGGACCCTGAGAAATAGCAGATAACACAACAAAGGCACCATATAAGATTGTGACAATAGAAGTGAAGTTGACAAGGAAGGCCTCAGAACCATATTTTGCCAATCCTGAGTTCTCCAGGAAAGTGAGCTTCTCTAGAAACCCAAGAGAAGCATTTCCAACAGCCAAGACATACACAACAAGCCCAAATAGGACATGCCAAGGATGTGACTGGCTTCTAAGGGCTGAAGTCACTCCAGGGTAGAAAAAGATCACAAACCCAAATATCCACTGCAGGTATCAATACAATGTTAGACAAAGTTGGAGGATAGCTGAATGACATAAATAAAACTGATAATTAACATTGAGTTGCATAGTCATTTTAGCATAAGCAAAGTCCAGATTTTCAATTTAGAGTTTGCACCTTTTAAGGCCCAAACTCTTATATTTCATATACATAGGAGAGCAATGCCTCAGTCAGGCATCAGATGTAAACAGCAGAGACAATGGCAATATGACACCATAAACTCAGCCAAAGATCATAGACACAAATGTCTAACATGGGGAAGACCCAATACCCTTTACAGACAGGAGCCAAAATAATGTTTATATTACTTTGCTGTCTCTATCAACAACTTTCATAATCGTATTCACAAAGAAGTAGTAGTAGTAGTAGTAGAAGAAGAAGAATCTAGTGTTCAAGGAATATTATTGTTTCAGGATAGTATAGGGTTTAATCCACGATTCCAATGGTTTACCTGAATTCCATAAAGGACAATAACCCCAATTCCAAGCCATGAATGGAAGCTGTACAGATTGGCGATCCCGCTTTCATTATGAAACTTGAAGGCAGCATAAATTCCAATTACTCCAAGCATTAGCGCGATTGTGTGGAGAACAAAGTGTATCAATTTCTTCACTTCCTTCTTCAAAGGAAGAGATTTGTAACTTATAATAGCTGCAAGAACAAACCCCCCCCCCCCCCCCCAAAAAAAAAAAAAAAAGAAAGAAACTTATAGTAGCTGCAATTTGGTAAGTTCAAAGTGAGAAAATGGGAGGAGAAATAATTAGCAGGTAAGTATTTTGATTACCTTCACCTCCAATAATTATTAATCCAATTAGCAAAAGAACAGGATGGATCTGTATCAACAAAAAGATACACAAGATTAGGGGACTTCACTAAAGGGATAGAACAACCCACTATGTATATAAGAATGATGAGTCACTAATATTATAAGAAATCAGGGCTCTTTCATTAATCATTGGTATCAACTTGTTTAATAAATTATTCTTCACAAATTTGACTGAGCCATGATGAGTGAGCAATGATCATGAATCAAATCATTCAGACTCAATTAAAGGACCCCATCTCTGAACATTCAGATATATTAATTACGCACTACTTAATCAATAGATATTCTTTGATAGAAGAAAGTTATACATGCGAATGGCATGGTTAATTGCTTATAGACCTGAGAAACAGCGATTCTAGACTCCCATTATATAGAATGAGAAACTAAAATGTTTTCACTGTCTTACATTCAGGTAGGTGCAAGCATCTGGGTAAGGGAGGAAGATAGGTAAATATAGTGGAGGATCAAACTTCTTACATCATCATCATACCTTCTCAGTCTTAAAAACTGAGACAATGTCAATTGAGCTAGAAGCTCCTTGGCATGATTATTCAAAGTTAATGATAGCAAGCGGAAAGCTAAAAACAGTAAGAAAAGTTTAAGGCGTATCATTTATCCACGTCTAGTACATGAATTGACATCAGATGGAAGCACTAGCATATGAAATTCATTTCTCACTCAAAATTGAAACAGATAAGCATGTCTAGCCCATCAAGCAGGTTAGAAATTTTGCGACGTCATTAATTATTAATTGACAAGGGTAGGTGGAGAATGGGTCCAATGTAATTAATCGAAAGTATTAAAAAGGATAAATCATCGAATCTTCTCAAAACTAAATATCATCAACTTTGACACTAAAAAAAGTAGTGGTAGCCCTACAATAATAATCAAGAAAAACACCAGTTGTAATCATGTTTTAGACAAACGCACAATTTTTAATTAACTCCTTTGTAGCTTTAAGGCAGGGCTTGTCCAACAATGGTTCAGAATGCAAAACAAAACAAGATGAGGAGGTCATGAAAAAGTAAAAGTAAACAGAAAACATCAAAAATCTTGAACGAATTATGCATTTCAATGTAAGTAGTTTTTCAATTTCAATATATAAATTCATAAAAATATAAAATTAATAGTTTTGATTGATTGTTAATAATGATTTTAATTTAATTATTCTTTTACTAAATCTTATTTAAATTCATCATAAAATAATAGTATTGTTAAAATTAGTATTAAGATAAAAAAAATTACGATAAACTATAGATTCATTCAATGTATTAAGATAAATTTGAAAAAGTTTATTTACCAACAAAATTATATAAAAATAAGGTTCGTGTTAGAAAACATGTAAAACCCTGTAATAAGATTAAAGTAGAAGAGTAGTATGAAATACCAAACGGCAAACCATAGAGTAATTCAATAAGTACAATAAAGCACATTTTCTTTTTCTAAAAAGGGCAAACTTGTAAGTTCACTACTCATTCCTCTGAAACAAGTCCAAATTTCCGAATAAAATTCCAAATTCAGTTCAGGCCCTTCGGGGTTTAAGATTTAAGAGAAAGGAAATGAAAAAGAAGACCCATTCGCATTCAATTCCCAGGAAGTCAGGAACAGTGAGAATCAGAAATACTCATAATACCTGAAAAAAAAGAAGAAGCAAAAAGAGTGAGAGAAGAGAGAAACATACATTGAATATGAGACCTTTGTTGGAAGATTGCCAAGCTAAGCCACCCCTGAAGTGTAAGTTCCAAACCAACACCAGCACAATACCAGCAACTCCCAGAAGGTGAACCACAAAGGTGAATGGAATAGCAGGCACTTTCAACCCCATCTTCAATCTTCTCTCTCTCTCTCTCTCTCTCTCTCTCTGTCTCTGAGCTTGATGAAAGATGACCTTGGTTTGAAAGCACAGTACTTAGAACTTACTATAATATCTAAATTCTCAGTATTTATTGTTTGCTAACTGCTCGCCACGTGGCTCTTTTCATGCAACATGTTGTAGCCAACTTGTTTTTAGCCTCCTGTCTCTCTTATTCGCCCTCCAATTTTTATTAATTGGAATTTTTTTCTTAAAAAAAGAGGAACAAGCTTAATTTAGAAGACAAAAAAACATATGAGGAAACTTTGTAGATTCGTTTGATCAATGGCAATAAATAATTTTTAAAAAGAGCTAAAGAAGTGGCTTCAAACAAGAGAGTAAATACGTAAGTAAAGATAAATTCTTGAATAAATATGAAGCATTTAAATTCGGGTGTACTAAACTTTGTTTTTTTAGAATATCCCTCATCTCATATAAGTAATAGATTAATCTTTCAAAATATAATAAGATAGTTAATCAAAAAATTTTTAATAATATTATTTTTACATATACATGCTTAAAAAATTTAAATATTTTCTATTTAAATTAACACATTAATATTAAGTGTACTAAACTAATCATAAATTTAATTATAACAAACTAATACTTATTTATTAATTAATAATATAATTAATTTATTACATACAACTTGAATTAACTAAATTTACACAAAAGTTTTTCCTAAGTACAACTCTCACTTTAGTTATTAGGGAAGATAGACAATAAGTGATAAAGCATTTGTATACCATATATTTTTTATATTTTTTATAGAGCTTTTAAAATGGATTCAATCCGTCGGGTTAATCTGTCAATCTGTTATTTTTTTGCGGGTTGAGTTTAAGAATTGAACCCATATTTTTTTTTTCAACCCGCATAATTCGCCCGCATAACCAGGTAGTTAAGCAGGAGGGGTTGAGTTGGCATTTCATGGTTAACTTTTTTTTAAAAAAAAAAATGATAAGTAATACTATAAATAAAAAATTTTTTAAATGTTATATAATTTATGTTTGAATATTTAATTAGACTATTTTAAAAATTATATTTTATATATGTGATTTATAATTTTTTATCATTATTATTTACTATTTTTTATAGTATTTATTAATTTTTTATATAATTTTTTTTTTTTTTTTAGCGAGTTAAACTTGTTAACCCGCCAACTCATCTATTTTTTCTTATTTTATTTTTATATGGGTCAACCCGCCAACTTGCCTTAAAGCGGGGATGGGTTAATTTCTTCCAACTCATTTTTAAACGCAATTAACTCACTCCGCCGCATTTTAGCCGATTAAGCGGACGACAGACGGTCAGACGGGTTGGCCATTTTTTGCCAACTCTAATTTTTTATATGCATTTTGAAAAAACTTGTGTCGAATTAATTTGATGTTTTTTTATATGACTCTTATATTTTTATATTAAATAGTATACATATTTTTTTATATTTTATTTAATATTATTTATTATACATATTTTTTTATTATTTTTTTCATTTAATCACATCTTTTAAAAAAGATATGAACAATCATACACCCCTAAAAAAATATATGACTAACATTTTTTATTATAAAAAAATTATAAACAAACTTATGTGAACAATTTATTTTAAATCTTTAATTTTTTTTTTAAAAAAAACCAAAGTGAGTCAGTGAGTCTTACTAATGAGTAATGATATTTTTTTTTTCTTAATATGGAGTCTTACTCATGAGAGCTGAAACAAGAAATCTATAGATATTGAATAAGGTTTCGTACTTCTATTTTACATTTGAAATGCGTGGAAAAAAATTTGGCAGTCCGTCGAGGGTAACGGTTTGATATGTTTAAAGACTAGCACGTTTAACAAAAAAAGGTTAAACTAAGATTTTTTTAAAAACTTATTTTATTAAATGAATCAGATTTTATATCTTTAAAATTTTTTTTGGCCTAGTTATTAATTAATTTAATTATATATATTATTATTTTATGTATATTATTATATTTTAATATTTATATAATATAATTTATTTTTATATGTAATATAATATTTTTTTAAATTCTAAGGATGTTAACACATATAAAAGTTTATATCTATTAGTCTATTATGTTAGTTTATTTAAAAATAAGTTTATTAACTTATTTAAAAGTCTTATTATAAAATTAATTTTTAAATAAATTCTTAAATTAAATTAAATTTTAAAAAATCAAATTAAATTTAAAAATTATTATTTTAATTATCTTTTTACTCTCTTTAAATATAGTCATTTTTTATTTTAATCATTCTAAAATTTTTTACATCACTTTGATCTTATTAAATTTTGAAACAAATAAAGTTAATCTTTAAAATAAGATTATGATAAAACTAATTTTACTTGTTTTAAAATTTAAAAAATGTAAAATAAAGTCAAAATTTAAAAAAAATCAAAAAATAATTAAAAAAATAATTGAATCAAAATTATTTATGTTTAAGTAAATAAATCATATTTTATATTTAAAAATATGTCAAACCCATTTAATATCAGAGCTCATATCGCCTGATCCGTTTCCATGTCAAGTTGAAGGCAAGTTGGAGAGCGATATCACCAAGAAAGGTGAAAGTAGCAAGTGCCGCTCAGTAGTAAACGGCGTCGTCTCTTTTTTGAGTTTTTCTATCCTTCTTTTTGTCGCTATTGTCTTGATCGTGAATGAACTTTCGTGAATTGAGCAATGACGTTAATAGCACATTACTGTTTTCCTTAGACAATGGACAGATAATAATTTAATTTACAAATAATAATGATATTTTGGGTACAACTTAGCACATTATCATAACTATAAACACAAACAACCAAAAAAATAAAAAAGAGAAGAAGCGTGTATAGATTTTTTTTAATTAACATCGGGGCTAAGCCCAAAGAAGCATGCATAGATTAGGATTTGAATTTGTTTTAGAACAGGATAATGTTATGTTATGAAAAAAGATACAGTTTTTTTATGCATAGAAGCATCATTAGATGTGTAAGAGTCACATACATAATTTCTATATTTCTTTTCGGCATGATCTTTTTTTTAACAAAAAAAAAAGAAATCAAATCTTTATAAATTATTATTGAAATATTAATTTGTTAGTCAAAATTAACAGTTTACCTAATTGTATCTTCTAGTTCCCATTTGAGTGAGTAGTTTTATTCTTGTTTGAGACGGTGACAAACACTTGAATAAGATAACGTGTATAGGTAACAATGGATCAGTTAAATTTGTAAATAGTAGAGTTACAGGTTCTAGTTATGAGAAGAGCTTATTTCAAGATTAATACTAATTAAATAAGCTAAATAACTAATTAATTGGTTATTTAGTTTAATTAATTGAATAACTACTTTGATGAACTATTTGGTCCTTATTTATAAATAAATTATTACTCATAATCTTATGCAACCTTTTGAGCTTGTCAACCCCATACGTTCTTTCAGTTTCAGTATGGATGAAGCGTACACGGCATCACAAGATTAATCTAAGGCACTTATTGGGCCTTAGATGTGGAATCGTTATTCTCCTGAGCCCATCGAAAATCTTAGAATCTCAAACTTTGGGCTTTTCGGTGTGGACTCGATATCACTTGTGGTATCATTGTCAAGTTACACAATGTTGAAAACAGACGACCAAAAATAAAACACAATGTTAAAAACAAAACAAGGAAGTTGTAGTTGTCATAGACTTTAAAATTATGGAGTCCCAAAAAATATAAAAAGACTTTAAAATTATGTTTTGATGCTAGAAAAATGATCATTTTATACCCTTAAAAAAAATATAAGTACTATTTATACTTTTTTAAGGAATGTGATTAAATGAAAAAATAATAATAATAAAAGTATGTATAATAAATAATATTAAATAAGTGTAAAAAAAGATATATATATTATTTAATGTAAGAATATAAGAGTTGTTGATGCTAACGTTGGATGCTTGATTTTCCACCAACTCATATATCTCCTTTCTTACATTGTTATTTGTACTTCAATTCCAATGTACCAAAAGAAAACAGGAAGCAAAATACTAGTGTCACCAGTAAGAATCAGAACCATAAAGTTACAGGAAAATCACAATTGTTCTACGTAGATTCACAATAGATGGCTATCACAATTACATGCAGAAATGGATTATGAATATTTGTATTTGATAAAATTAAAATTTTGATTATTAAATTTTGCGTTAATTTTTGTAATAAAATATTAATTACCTTTATACAAAAACTAAAAATAATTGCAAATATTTTCTTCTTTTAACTAATAAAAATTGTGTTAATTTGGAATTAATGTGATTAAAATATATGAAAGTTATTTCGGATCAAATATAATCGACCAGAGAAAATACATTAGTATATCAAGGGTCAATTTAATATTCGACAAAAATTTTATTTTGATACCCCACTAATGTTTTTATCATCAATTTAGTCCTTTATAGATAAATTTTTACAATTTAGTCTACTACTAACTATCTCAATTTAATTCTTCCGTTAACTAAATGTTAATAAAAGATATGAAATGCTTAAATGCCACTATTAAGATCCTACTTGGCATTAAAGTCTTCATTTTATCTCTAAAAAAATTCAAAAAGTCTTTAACAAATTATATATATATATATATATTAAGAAAAACTCTCACTTACACATCTCATCATAGCTAATAGCTCTTGTTTCTCTCTTATTCTCTCAGCCATCAGTAGGTCCTGTGGGTTACTATGGGTTGCACAACATGGCAGTAGATAGGGTAAGGAAAATAGCAAGCCAAATGGGCATTATTTTAAAAAATGAAATCTGGAAAACATTGTTCAAACTATCAATGTAGTTTTCTTTTGGATGGAGCTACACTTGGTCTCCTACGTAAAAATATTACTGATGGAATTTGTCATTAAACAATGGGAACCCAAAGGAAAATCACTTTCTCCTTGACTGATGAATTTGTCATTATTTCTCGATGGATTTTGGGCTACGCTTGGTCACCTGCTAGGAAAAAACATTGTTCAAACTATCGATGGTCACCTATGTTTCCAAATTCTGTGTATCCTATATGATGTAAGTGCAGCGATGGAATTTTTCCAAATCAAGCAAATTTGGGGAGGAAGACTTATCCCACACACCACTTCGTCTTACCCACTCTCTTTAGTTAGTCCCATGCGGTTTTCTAAGAGTTAACAATTAGTGTGGGTTTTAGGTGTAATCCTCTATTCGTGCAAGTGATTTTGCCCAGGTGACCAATTTGGGGACGCAATTTTGAGAACATGGATTGGTGATATATCAGGGGTATAGAAAAAGAGTTAAACGTTGATTGAGATGTGTAAAAATGAGAAAATTGTTGACTGTAATGCCACATAAGATTTTATTAGTGTCATGTAAGTATTCCATCTCTTTCACTAATGCTAGGTTAACATAAGTATTAAATTGAGATCAATTATATTTTATAAAGGATTAAATTGCAAAAATTAGTCTATCAAAGATTAAGTTGAGAATGAAAATATTAAAAAAGGACCAAAATAATGTTTTTGTCTTAATACTGAGTACGAGACTATATTAGGATATGGGTACAATTGAGAGAATTTTCAATTTTCCATCCAACGTCTTTATATTCTTACAATTTTGTCTTATTTAAAATATTCATAGTATATCTAAAGTCAATTTAATACTCTTAACAATAGGAATAAAATAGTTATAAATAAGGGAAAATATATCAATTTTTTTAATTACATTAAAGGTGCAAGCACCTATGTAGGAGAGGAATAAAGGGGATGATAGTTCACCCAAAAAAAAAATGGTGGATGATAAAACTTCTAACATTCACATCACACTCAAAATTTAAAAGATTTGGACTGATGCAAATTCGTTAGTAAAACTTATCAAACTAGTTCATAGATGAGATGCACCTTCAAGCCTTCTTAAGTTTTTGGCATTTGGCATTTATTAGAAAAGAAAGCTAATAACCAATAACTTCTCAATAATGCATCTATCCATTTATGACACGTACCTATCATTGAGGAAAGGAGAGGATAAGAATTTGGCAACCAATTCCACTTGTCAACCTTTGAAGTTTGATAGATATGGTGTGATGGCATGATAAGTACCATGCAAAGCAAAAGCCAAGCGGTGCCATAAAAAAAATTTAGTATGATAGACGATACGTCATGACTTGGAAAATTTCTGCTGAACATGACAAAGACAACAAGAAAATTACACTAACTTAACACCAACTGACGAACTTCGCTTTAATACTCACAAAAAGAGACATTTCGATAGTAATCTTCTTCTTTTTTTTTTTTGGGTACAGCAATTTGGCAATCTTTGGGTAAGTTTGTTTCAAAAATTATAATAGCAATCTTTTTAAATAATTTGAGATAGAAAATATCAACGGTTTAAATTTGTTATATTGACAAGATTTTTGTTCTATTAAATATTATACTTCATCTTATTTTGTATAAGAAAGATCAAAGATTCATGGCCCATGGCCATATAATTTCCCTTTGGTGGTAACAGAGAGTTGCCACTCATTAAAGTGAAGATACCCTCTCCACCAAAACAAAAAAAAAAAAGTGAAGATTCCTCATTGAATAGGCAAAACTATAATTTAATTATTTATTAAATTTAAAAAACTTTATTCTTTGAGTAAACACTCATTTTTTTTAAAATATATGTAATTTTAATTTGGTTTTTTAAAGAAAGTTGCATCAATTTAATTCCTCATCAAAATAGTCCTTTAAGTACTACTGATAACGTGAACGTCATTAATGACAAATTTATTTAGAAATTAAATTAAATATATTTTTTATGATCAAGAGATTAAATTAGTATTAATTTTTTTGTAAAATTAAATTGATGTCACTTTTTATAATAAAGTATTAAGAAATTAAATTGATATTAATTTATTTTGAAGACTAAATTGATATCATCTATATTTTGAGAGAACTAAAATAAGTATTTATTCTTATTATAATTTAGCCTCTAACTTATTGTTAATGTTTTGGCAAAGTGGGGTTAAAAAAACGTTATTCTTTACTAATCATTTTTAGACAGATGTCACTTTTACGCACTACAAGTCTAGTAGTTCAAGCACTTAACTATGACAAGAGAGATTCTGTTATTTTTTACATGTAAAAATGAAACATACTACAAGTAGTATGTTATAAAAAAATAAAATAATATATATCACATATAATATATAAATTTAAACATATATTTTTATTAATAATATCTTCTCTTATTTTTGGCTAACAGAAAAAGATCATAATCCCTTAATTACTAGCGCGCAAGTTTTCTACAAGGTTAGGAAAGTCCAATTTATATATACATCTATATTTAATTTGGGATGATTATCAAATATCAAATAAACTAACGAGATTTGTTTGTTATTTATTAGTTAACCATCAATCAATAAATTAAATTGATTATTATTAGGTTAAAATATTAAATAAAAAAACCCTCAAACTATATTCATCGTGCAGTTTACCCCTTAAGTTTTAAAACAATTAATGTAAATAAACCCTTTAAAATTTAATAACAACCACCGTTAACTATTCGTTTACATTTGACGGATGTTGTATGCCTATCTTCCGAAAGAGGTAATTCTTGAGCACCTAGCATTGCTGGAATTGTTGATCGTCAAAAAAAAAGAGAGCCCAATCCAAATTCAAACATCCTCGTAGGACATTACCATAGCCAAATTCCCTCATAATTTAAACATCCCCCTACCACACGTTACAACAACCCCAAGTGGCTTCTAGCACTATTTCGCCTGCTTCTATGACCAAGTTTGTATTTTGTAGAAGCAACGACAAGCTGCAAAAAACGTGAAAACCCTTTGAGATCAAAGCTCTGGGAGCAACCTCGTGCAAATAATACCAATGACCTGATTCCCTAGAAATATTCCATAAGAACCTAACAATTTTCCTTAAAATTACCGAAAACTAGAAACACCCTGAAATGTTGGTGTGCACCTGATTCAATTAAGCTAACAACTCAAATCCCTAAACAAAGTACCATCGTCACCTCAACCCTAATCCAAAATGACATCACTCCATGTTGGGTTGGGACAAGGTTCCTACTTTAAGCTAATTTATTGGAATAGGAATTCTCCTTGATCTATTAAATCATCCTTTTCAAGCTTTGACAGAGAATTACAGAGTATAAAACAAAGAGAAAATAAGGCATGGAAAGAACACATATATGATTTTTCATATTATAATTTAAAATTTTGAGACTAAAAGGGAAAAGAGAATCTCTGACGCTATGAATTTGCTTTGTAATTATGCATGCTTCTTGTTCTTTGAAAACAAAAAACAAAAATAAAAATTGGTGTGTGTTTGGGAATTTATGGGTCAGTGACGAGAACAAATTTAGAGTAATTAATTGTGCAGCAATGGAGGTTTCAATGCTCAGCGTTTTAATTTGGCAATCAAATCTTATACATTATTGAATTCTACTAAAATACTTGTTAAGGATATTAAAATAAAATACTTTAAATAAAAAATAATTTTTTTAAATTTTTAGTATATTAAATATATTATTTTTATTTAAAACTTTCTATTTTGTATTCTCTACGCACTTGTTAGTAAAGCCCTACATTATTTTGGTTTATAAGGGGAATGGAAGGTAGGGAACAAAATATGATTCTCAGCCATTAAATATAAACGATTAGTTAATTGTGTGTGTTATTAGTACAAAATGTAAATTAAGGAGTATATTATACTGTTTTAGAACTCAGGGGTAAGTTGCACATTGAATATAGTTGAAGGGGGTTATTTAAATTTTAACATTATTATTATGCCAATAAATCATAATGACATAACTTATTATAATTTCATTAAATATCAATCTCATATTATAAGAATCATATCTGATAATAATCCACAAATATTATAATCAAATCTGATAAATGAATACTCATACCATATAAGTGAAATGTTACCAAAAAAATACCATATAAGTGAAAAGATATACATAAATGTAATGTTTTAAAGTTCATATCTGATAATGATCCGTAAATATTGTAATCACATCTGATAAATGAATGCTCATGCTCATACCATATAAGTGAAAACATATACATAAATGTAATATTTTAAAGTTCTGAGTTAAAATGCTTTCTATGATTGCCACTTTTAACTTTTGAACTGTACTGACTGCCTTCATGTACCATGTTTGTAATCAATGATTTGGCATCACTTTTCAAAAAGGTAGTTTAACTTTTTAAGTTGCTACTACTTCTGTCTCATTTTATTTGTCTTTTTAAAGTTTTTTTTATAAAATTAAGAATATTATTAAATAATTTTAAATAAAAATATAATTTAATATTATTAAATGACATTTTTAAAAAATTATAAAAATTAATTAATTATGAATTATGTGTAATTATTAATTTAGTTGAGATAATAAATAATGATGATAAAATTGAAAAAATTAAAACAAAACATTTTTTAAAAATAATTATAATAAAATGGAAGGAGTAATATTATTATCATCGTCATGCAAAACTGAAGGGTTGGGAAAAGGGAGGACATACTGTTGTAGCCTTGTGGTTGTGAGAAGGGGAAGTGGGACTGGTTCTTTGGACAGGGTAACCAAGAAAATAAACTCAGGTTGAAAATTGAAGAGAGAACTTCTTAGTTCTTACATCCTTTTAAATAAGAAATAATAAAGAGAAAGAGGCTATTTATTTCGGCGAATGAATAAGCAAAAGACCAGTACACAAAGTTTGACAATGATATATGCAATAATTTTTCCCTGCAATGGAGCGGGGCATTGGTATGCAAAGCATTAACAGAAACCTGACAGCACTGGAGCAAAACGAGAAATATAAGGCTACACTAATTATTAATGGATGTATAACTATATGCGGGATGAAATAATTGTGTCGATTTTGTTTACAAATTTGATAGATTAAATTAAATAATTATATAAATTTTTGTTTTGTATAATTATTTTATAGTTTTATATTTTTATATTTAATATTTTTTAATAATTCTCTTAATATTATTTTTTATAATAAAAAATAAATATATTTAATGTCTTAAAAATATAAAAATATTTAATTTTTTATTTAATAATTAATAAAAAATTAAATTAAATAACTTAAAATTATTCATTATTCTATGTTAAAAATAATAATATATCAATTATTAATTAATTTAACTTACACAACTCATGAAAATAAAATCAATACATATATTTCTCAAATGCTCGTCCATGGAATTTGGCTGGAGCTACGTGGACAAGGTTTCCTCTTTTAATTATCCGTACCTGCCGTTGCATGTGGTCCACTGTAGCCGTTTGAAAATAAAGAGTTAACATAGGGACACTTGTATCTAGGGGATTTTTTTTTTTTTTTTTATATTTACATTATAAGCAGACGAATAAGTGATATATTTTATGAAGCACGAACATGACACTGATACGAGATATAATATGAATATAAATATAAAGATATATTAAATTTAAAAATTATAAGAAATGAATACGATATATATATATATATATATAATTATAAAATTTAAATAAAAAAATTTATAATTTATTAATATTATTTTTATAAATTTAAATATTTATAATATCTTAATATATGTTATATGTATCAATATTTACTACTTAATAAGTTCTTTCTTAAAAAATATGAAGTATAACGTCTATTGATATATTCTAAAAAATCTCTTAAATTAACTTTTTCTAATAGAATAAATTATGAATGAGTACATGTGCATAAAAAAAATAAACTAGAGAGAATATTGGTATGAAGTAAGTTTCAGTGATAACTGACGATGAAGTAGACGATTTGATACGAGTAAAGGTAGAAGGAGCAGATGAAAATAATGGTGTGCAAAAAGATAAAACTTAAAAGTGTAATAGTAATATATGAAAAGATAAAACTTAAAATACTGATGCGTAAAAATAGTGACTTGCGACATTAGTTATGTGATTGAGTTTGGATGAATTACGAACTTACTAATTGAACGTTAATCATAAAAACTATTTTAAAAAATATATTAATGAATCGTGTCTAAGTGGTGTCCTAAATGTGTCCGAGACATATTCAAGTGTGTCTGAGACGTGTCTAAACGAGTCTGAGATGTGTCTAAATTAAAAAAAATAATATTTTTAATCAGACACATTCTGACATACAGGACATGTATGTCATATGAGTATTTTCATATGTCTAACATGAACACGTATCTAATACATGGACACGCCTCAACAACAGCGTGACCGTGCTTCATAAGTTATATTTAAATAACTAGACCAATATTTACATTATAAGTAGACGAATGATTGTTATATTGAAATAACTAGACCCATCCAAATTTTAATTACATCTATTTAAATTTTTTATGCAAAACAAATTTTATATACCACATGCTATGCAACAAATATTAAAAGAAAATATTTGAATGAATTTTACTTGCAATATAAAGATTCAAATCCCATTAGAAATATCTTGTAGTTGAGACAAAAACTTATAACCATTATATTCTTATATCAAACAGTGCAGGTACTTATTTTCACACTCTATCTAATACTATTTATTATACATATTTTTTTCTATTACTTTCTCTCACTCAATCACATCTCTCAAAAATAGTGTAAACAATAATACACTTCTTTATAGAGATGTAAGAGTATCTTTTTTCAAAAACTTATGATCAAAGGAAAATTGGTTTCATATTAAGAAAAACATGAAAACACACCATAATCTTACTGAAAATGCAAAAATTATATTGATCTTTTTATAAGAAGGCTTGACCTTATCATTGATATGCTAATTAATTACTTTTTATACAATGAGTGATTCGAGCAGTTTGCATGAAACCATAGGTTCAAATTTCATTAACACCAATATTTATTAAAAAAATAGTATGAATATTTAATTTCATTAGCGTTCGTTTGGCAGCAGATAGTCACACGTATTGAATGTGTACACCAACTGTGCCAAGTTTGTTTGCTTTGATTTACCAAAGTTTGATTTTTATTTTTATTTATTTATTTATTATAATTATTATTATTATTATTATTATTATTGTTATTGTTGTTGTTGTTATTATGTATTTGTAGAAGAATTGAAGAAGGCTGCAGAAGGGGAAACAATCCTTTTGCATTTACAACTCGTTTCCCACTAAACTTTCCTGATCGTGTCATTGCAGCAGTAGGATGCTGCATTTATGTATTGGTGTGCTGTTGCTTATCAAAGACAGCCCAGAACTACATGGACTCTGCTCTCTTCCTTCTGGGTAAGGCTGTAACCCTTGGGAAAACTACGAGTGCTTGGTAAATTTGGTCAAATGAAACATCATTCTCAAGCCTGCTGCAAGACGTTGGAACTTAACAATTACTATCTAGCTGCTGATTTGAATTTGTGCTCCTAACCTCAATTCTTCTCTCTACCGGTGAGTTCACATTTCATACCCAAGTTCTCTAACCGCATACAATACTAGTATCATCCCATCTGAACCCACCAAAATGTGAGTTTTGGACGTGTGTAAAAATTCAGTAAATTATTTTTTTCTTATTTTAGTTACACAAAATCACAAATTCTTTCTTTTAGAGTGTGTTTGAAATGTAAAAAAATAGAAAATAATTTGATTTGTAAATCAAATCTAATTAAATATTGTGTTTGAAATGTTAAAAAATAAAAAATGATTTAATTTTTAAAATCTCATAAATTTTATTTTTTTTGTTTTAGAAATTCCATCAATTTTGATAAAATTTGTTATGATTTGATTTGATTTGAAATAAATAAATTACTTTACTCTTATTAACTACCTCTAATCACTTCTCATAAGAGTTAAAATGTAAATAATAAAATCAAATCAAATATCATTTTAATGAATTATAAATACAAAATTTAATTTTTAAATAATTCAAATCAAATCAAATTATTTCTTATTTTTATTCATTCCAAACACAACTTTAAAGATTTATACAAATTTACACAAACTTTTTCTTAATATATATAAGATACAGATTAGTGCATATTGACTATATATATATATATATATATATATATATATATATATTCATATATATATATTCAATTAAGAATATTGAATTTTAAATATTTTCACCTATTTCTCTTTTAATTCTTGATATTTTCTTCCCCATTTAGTGTATATTAATTGTATTCATAATTTTTTATATATTAAGAATATTGATTTCTAAATATTTTGGCTTATTTTCCTTTTAATTTTAGGTATTTTCTTCAACATTTAACACATATATTAATTGCATTTATATTATTTTATCTTCATAATCTTAATTACATTAAGGGATTCATGCTAGCAGATCAATATTACACCTGACATCCCCTCCATCAAGTTTTCCATTAATATAATCTCAGCATTACATATTAAATAGATTATTATAAAAATTAATATTTTCTTTCAATACTAGAAATAGTGATTCTCAAAGATTAACCTTTTATTTATATAGTAATTCTCACGTAATTTTGAATTGAGAGTAATGATTAAGTGAATATCTCCTCAAAATAATAATTTTAAGATTCTAATCTCTAATATTATAAGTAAAATTTGCTTGAGTCGTAATATATTTTCACTATAACCAACTACTTTTGGTTCTCAAAAATTAACTTATAATATTTCTTTTAGTTTTGAGTCATTTAAAAAAAATTAAAAACAAAAGTGAATAGAAGGACTGCGACCTCATCTTTGGCCAATAGAGTAATTGCAATTTTTGGTTATAATAACAACACACGGATGTTTAAACTTATAAACTCTTACGAGCTACCTATAACACACGTTACTGGTCAAGTTTCAAATATATTTTTCTTTGGATTCTTATCCCAAGATTAAAAAAAAAAAAATTGTTTTCCGTGATGAACACCATCACGAACTCAAATCTTTTGTCTACTCTACGTGTCTTCAACGTGTTTCTTCAATAAAATACAACCACAAATAAGTTGCTAATAATTTATATTTCAAAATAATTACCGAATCAGTGGATATTATAATAAATATTTCGATAATTTTAAATATTTTTTAATTTTATAAATTTTTATCATATCAACATATTAATATTGTATCGTATTTCTATCTGATATCTATATTCATGTTTCTTAACTTTCATAAACAAAAAAAAATGTGGGGTTAATTTTGTAATTTTAAATTTCCTTACTCCCTTCTCTTTACTTCCAAAGTAAACAGAAGAAGTGAACCATACGTCCTTTATTTATTTCCTCACTCCCTTTAGTAATCTTTGGTTCATAAAGTCTTACGGAGAAGCTTGTAATGTCAAATTCATTTTTGTTTTTTGGTTTGCTAATCATGCAAGTTCAGTATAGCATCTAGTATCTCAGCCAATAAATCATGAGGGATTGTACAAGAGTCGTTGATTTCCGAGCATCCTGATACTTCATTCCAGTCAACTAAATCTGTCGAAAACAAATTTCGAAGTTTCAAACCAACAGAGCATCCCCAAGTTACCAATGAGGTTATTGAGGTGCCACTTATAAAAGTACTGCCTGGCATCTACAAAACTAAAACTGCAACATTTTATCAGCCTGAAAACATGTTCAAGTCATGGGGCAAGAAGAACAACATCAAAGCTGTATTCAAACTGCAATTTCAGGCAACTCAGGTAAGACGAAGACAAAACAAAGCTTTATTTCATCTGATACTTAATCTAAAAATGGGGTTTGGCATAGCTGTTATATTTGAAACATATTGTCCAGGAAGTTTGAAATTTACGCAGTATCACATAGTAGATTTTGATACCTAATATAATGCGGGGAATGTCATGCCACTGTACAGATTCTGCAGGCAGTGTTTTACCTTGTTCTGTATCTCCTTTTTATCAGGTGCCAAAGATGAAAAACTCTACAGTGATGATAGCTTTGGTGCCAGATGATGTTGGGAAGCCAACGGTAAAACTAGAGAAAGTTGCTATCCAGGATGGAACCTGCTCATGGGAGAATCCTATTTTTGAATCAGTTAAACTTGTTAGGGATGGAAAATCAGGAAAACTCCATGAGAAAATCTACCATTTTGTTGTTTCAACTGTAAGCAGCAGCTGTAATTACACACTATCCTTTACCTGACTAGGATGCTGGTTGGAAAGTCTAATCTTTATGGGTTCTTGCAGGGATCTTCAAAATCTGGCTTTCTTGGAGAAGCCTCGATTGACTTTGCTGATTTTGCTGCAGAAACTGAGCCACTTACTGTTTCTCTACCCTTAAAGTTTGCCAATTCAGGCGCAATTCTACATGTTAGTACCTTCTATCTCCCTCCCTACCTCGTTTCCTGTCTCTGTCTCAACTTGCACACTCACGTTATTCATTCTCTGACGTTTGCATGCCTTTAAGAATCTGAGCTTCACGGGAGCTTTTTTTCCCATTCATATATGATATATCCCATATTACTTAATACCATCAGATTACAAACACAATATGATTCCTCACATAACAATTTTGACACAGGTGACAATTCAGAATGTGGAAGGATATACAGATCAAAGGTGAAAATGAACCATAATGCCAGTTAATTTAATCTCTACAAATTTCCTTTTGTTTCTTGATTTTACTTCTCTGCTATATGTGCTTACTTACCTTTTGCCTTACTTTCAGAAATGGAGAATATAATGGAGATGGAAGCTTGAAACACCAACTGAACTATTGCAGCACAGATGAAAGTTATAATGTTGAAGTAAGGTCTCATAGGATACCTTGGCTTTATTTAGCTAGCACTTTCAATTGAACACAGTTGAAAATTTCCTAAATAGAAGCTTCTTAAGAGGATAAGTTAAGAAAAGAAATGAACCATGCTATAAAATTGTAGTAACTATTAATATTTTATAGGATGGGAACCTGACCAAGACCAGATCAGGGTATCCTGAGCAAAATGTCACCTTTAAAGCATCTAATGGCATCACTCCTGTGGTAACTTCATGGCAGGATTCTTCTAGGCTATTACCACCCTTCAGACAGAGTTCAATGCCATCAAAAGGAACTGTTGAGGCCATTGCTACAAAAACCCATATGCGTAGGAGGTCAAACACAGACTGGTCACTGGGTTCAGCATCAGATGGGAGTTTAGGTGACTGGACAAACAGTCTGGAAGATAATCTTCCAAGAGAAAGATTACAAGAGCCTTCGGATAATACCACTGAAAACCTCAAAAGTGAAATTGCTTCTCTAAAGAGGCAAGCAGAAGTATCAGAACTGGAGTTACAATCACTTCGAAAGCTGTTAGAAAAAGAATGCAGTCGGGCACAAAATATGTCAAGACAAATATTCAGCCTCAGAGAGGAGAGAGATATGCTCAAAACTAAATATGAGCAAGTCAAGTCCCAGCAGAACCTCAATAATGAGACCAAAACCTCAAAAACATTACAGAGTGAGATTGAAGATACTAGGCTTCAGTTAGAAGCAATAAAGGAAGAGCTTGTTTATGAAAAAGGGTTGAGTGCCAATCTTCAATTGCAGCTCCAGAAGACACAAAATTCAAACTCTGAACTACTTTTGGCTGTGAGAGAGCTTGAAGCAATGCTGGAACAAAAGAATAAGGAAATATTGGACAATATGAAAGGGCATGATAATGCCACAGAATTAGATCTCTTGAAGCAGAAAATTGCAGACCAGAATAGTGAAATGGACATTGGTTATAAGCAACGTGAAAAGCTAAATAAGCATACAAAAGAGCTCACCATGGAGTACGAGCTTCTAAAGAAGGAAAATCTGGATATCTCTTTGAGATTAAAGCAAGGAGAGGCACAACAAATTATGTTACAAAATGAATATTCAGATTCTTTGGCTACTATAGAACAACTTGAATCACAAGTAGAGAGATTAGAAGAAAAGATAAAGAAGCAGGCAGATGAATTTTCAGAGTCTTTGGTCTGCATCAATGAACTAGAAAATCAAGTCAATGATTTGGAGAGAGAACTGAATACACAGGCGGAAAAATTTCAAGAAGATCTCCATGCTATGAAATGTGCAAAAATTGAGCAGGAAGAACGGGCCATCCAAGCTGAGGAGGCCTTGAGAAAGACAAGACGCAATAATACTCTCACATCTGAGCATTTTCAGGACGAATATAGAAGACTTTCAGTTGAAATGGCATTGAAAGAAGAAGAGAATGAAAAGATGATCATCAAAGCCAATGCAGAAGCTGACGAATTGCAGAAGCAGAACAAACTTCTGGAAGAAATGCTCCAGAAATGCAATCAAGAGCTCAGGCTTACTACAAATCAGAATGAATTGAAACTGCAAGAGCTCTTGAACCAAACAGATTCAAAAGGGAAAACAATAGAAATGATGTCACAAGAACTAGAGATTAAGTCTAAACAACTTGAAGATGTACAAAGGTACAGCGATGAAAAGGATGAGGCATTTTCAAAGCAAATTCAATTGCTCAGAATTGAAATTAAAAAGCTGATGCTAGAGGATTATACATTGTCTAAAGCCAAGCCAACAGAGCAAATGACCAAGATGATAATGCAGGAGAAGAAAGATGAGGAGATTATACTTGGCACCCTACTCTCAGAAGTAGAAACCTTTAAGATTCAGCACAATGAATTAAAACATAGCTTGCACAAAGAACAAGTGGAGAAAGAAAATATGAAGAAACAAATATCTAAATTAGGAGGAGAGCTGAAGCAGAAAGAAGCAGAATTAAGTATTATGGAAAAGAAGCTCAAGAATAACAAAGAACAAGTGAATTTGGCTTCAAGAGACAATGAGTGTGCTGCACCTCCTTCTTCCACTAAGGAACATTTTAAGAAGTCAAAATCAGACATGCACAAGGTAATTGTCCGGCACCCATGCTTGAAATCATAAATTAAGGACATAAGTCTCTGTGTCGCATATTTGGTCAGGTTACATGGTATCACCACAACCACTCCCTTATGACTACACAACACAATACACTGTAAAGATAAATGAGTAATCAAGTTAGAATCCAAGCAAATTAGTAAAATTTTCATGAAATGGTATAATAATTAGAATTTGCAACAAACCTTCCAATTATCATGTCCCACACGTTATAAAATTTTAATATTTATATCCTGTAAAGCAAACATTTGACTTGAACACAATAACTGAAAGAAACTTCACTGTAAAACAAGTTAAAATCAGTTTGGTAGCACTTCTCATGGAGTGGTTCTGCTCATTGTTTCATGAATGATAATATTAAATATTTTCCAGTTCATGATACAACTATAGATAGCAAGGTCAGCAAGTTGATCTCTAATACTTAAAAGTTAAAACCGTGATAAAAGAACATATCTGATTAGCCAACGAGCTTGTAGCTCAATTGGCACTGGCCTAAGTCTTTTAAAACTTGGGTCATGTAATGTTGAAGTTGGAGGTTTGATCCTCCAGCAAACCACCTTTCCCTCTCCCCTACCAATGTGCTTGCACCTCCTATGTAACCGAAAGAAAAGAAAAGAAAGTATCTGATTAAGGTTTAACTTTAGTTTTGCTTTGCACACATTAGTCGATGGCTTGATACTCTAGGTTAACTCAGACTGTTGTTATATTTGTAACATGAAAAAGGGAATGGATGCTGCAAACACTGCTGTTGGAAAGTCTGGAAAGGGAGGAACAATAGGAAAGTCAGCAGAGAACAAAGTCTGTCTAGCACCACACATAAGGTAAAAATCAAATTCATTTGTGTCCAACTGAGTCCCTAGTTCCCTTGAACACAACCATTAACCTTCATATTATTCATTATCATTGTAATAAAAAATCAGTGCTTCAGACTCAGATGTCAAATCTGTACTTATGCCCCACATCTCATCCAGGAACTCATTTTTATTAATTTTTATCTCCTTTTTACTCTGACAGTGAAGTGAAAACTTGCTTGGCAAATGAGGTGATTGTCTTCAATTATGATCATGATGGTGAGTGCCATACGAATGAATTGTTGAATGAAGTGGCAATCCTAAAGGAAAGGAACAAATGTATGGAAAGTGAGCTTAAAGAAATGGAAGAAAGATATTCAGATATTAGTCTTAAATTTGCAGAGGTAGAGGGAGAAAGACAACAGCTTGTTATGGCTTTACGTAATCTCAAGAATGGTAAGAAGAACTAGAATTCTTTCCAGGTGTTGTTACCCACATAAAACATACATGGGTTATGAAGCAGGCAGGATATCATAATCACAGTGGTGGAACCAAATTTAACCAGTACTTTTCATTTCAGTTGAGATCTATATCCTGTACATCAACCAACATGTTCACCTCCTCTAAAGTTTCCAGGGCCACAGTCGAAAGATACATTGACAAGGTAGCCAGGGTTTTTTGCCTCATATAGGCTATGTAGCAAATGGATTATCATCAGTTTGACAATTTTGGCGTACAAAGATTGCAAATAATATAACAAATAAATAAGGCCTATGATGCTCAGAAGAACAAAAAGGCTATTGAATCTAGAAAACCAATCACCTTACATCGGTAAGCTAATTTTAGAAGTTCCTATATTAATTTTGAAGTAATTAAAAAGGTAGCGTTTTATATCATACAAAAAGCTACTTTTAAAATCAGTTTAGCTCTTGATAAAAAAATATTGAAGTACTTTACATTGTTGAAAAGATCACATGTATGTAATATTAAAGTTTCTTAGCATCATTTTGAGAATAGCAAAACATTACTAAATATATTTTTTTATAATTTTGACAAAAATAAAATGAAATGCACCAACAAAGTTTGGAAGTAATTATTGACTTACTTCTAAAAGCACTCTGAAAAAAAAAAAAGCAATCACAGTATTTAAAAGGAAAAATTGCTTCTATTATTATGAGCTTCACAAACGCTTAGCATTACATTACATCTAAAGGGCTTCTGAAGTGCACGTTTGTCAAATAATGTGTAATAGCACGAATTTTCAAGCTTTTTGTGAAAACGTACGACTGTTGATCAAGCTTGTGGACAAACGTGCAATTTTTCTATTTTTTTAAGATGCGACAATATGTAACTTCATAGAAGGTAGAAGTTACAAACATAACTGAAATAGCTACCCGAAAAAGATACTTAGATCATAAAATCTATATTCACTCTAAAGATAGATTATTCTGTATTGTTCTGATCTTGAATTCCATTTCCATCACTCGAAACCAGCTTAGTTCGGCTTCAACTTTCATTCATATCAGAAGTCAGTCTCTGCCCTCATTGACTGTGTGAATGAATAATAATAGTATAGAAGCAAAGTATAAATGATATATACGAAGTACAGGAAAGAGCTGAGCTAGGAGATTCTTAGTATGAGGAAAATAAGCCTAGTACATGAAACTAAAATTGTGTGACAATTACTTTGTAATTATAGTTTTAAAGCAAAGTACCTTTCAGAAGTTTAAACTCATCGTCATATAATATAAAATCTCCATTCTTCTCTCCAACGATAGATTATTTTGCCTGATACCGTGACTTATTTCCATCACTCCAGATCAGCTTAGTTTGGCTTCCACTTTCATTCCTCCCAAAAATCAGTGTCTGCCATTGATTGAATGTCAATGAATAATAGGACAGAAGCAAAGTTGTATAGATGTCAACTAAATCTAGAAGGAAACAGTTGTAAGTATTTTTGTAACTGGTATTATTCCCCCAAATTAAAGATGCCCAACATACAAAATAACAATTGCCATGAATGTAACTAGTTGTTTGGATCTTGGGATTTCAATTTCATATAACAAGCTGTAGTTCGATTAGGATAAATATTAGTATGTCTTTAGGCTTAACCTTTTAGATTGGAGGTAATACATATCTACAGGACGAAGACTGTCCCTCGTGAAAAGTTCCCACCTACATAGGTTTACACTATTTATGCATTCATTCACACATTTGGAGCAAGATAAAATAAAAAGGAAAAATAAAATCCATTGCGTTTTAGAACTTCCTCTTTTTTTTTCTTTTTTTTTTTCTCTTTTGGCCATAAAACAGTTAAAAAAAGATATATAATTTGATTAGAGTCATTTGGCTAATCTACTGCACTTACTTTCACTTTAACACTGATATATAGAATGTATACGTACCTTCGTTGATATCTTATCATTAGGAGTCCATGACAGTAGAGAAGCGGGATATCTTCCTTTCTTGACTGAGTTTGAAGATGGTGCAGATTGCTTCAGCCTTTTCTGTTCTGGAATATTTCCAGGTGTTCTACTAGGTTGGTACTTAAAGAACTCAATTTCAGAAGGACTTCTTCTCTTAGAAACTTTCGACATATGCCCTGGGTACCCAAAACAAGGGGCAGATTTCTCACATGATAATGATTTTTGACGCAATATACTCTTTTCTTTCATTCTATGAATAAATTCAGTTGTAAAAGGTGAATTTTTTACTAGACTAGCTGACCGGCGGGCACGTGAGAGTGGAGTTTCGCCCAAATGTGACATTTCCTCCTGGAAGGGTAATCCTTGTAAGTTTCTCGTAGATGCCTGAGTTAAATGCTCTTCAAAAATGTTTTCACGGTGCTTGCAATCAAAAGGAAATAATTTTTTTCCAAAATCTGGTTCGGGATAGTCCTCAACCTCCCCTTGTATATCTTTTAAAGATCTCCATATTTTCGATGAGTTGGCTTCTGGGTGACTGCTATTATCAAATGACAATCTCCTTGCAATTTTGTTCCTTCTTATCTGATCTTTCTCTGTCTCAGTCATCAAATTTGGGAAGTGCATGAAGTCAGAAATGGAGAAGCTTTTATCTAATAGGGGACTATCAGTCAAGTCAACCACCTCACCTCTAACGTCCTCGTGCAGCTTCTCATAATTACTGAGGCTATGCCAATTCAAATTTTTGCCCATCATAGCGTTGTCCAGTATATCATTTTGAGCCAACTCTTTATTTTTCAAAGATAAACAGGGATGTTCCAGGTGCTCTGATATTTGGGGAGCTTTGCAGTTCCACAGATCACATGATGACTGGGACACTCTGGAAGGGTTTCTCATTGTAGTCGCACTGATTCTTTGCTTTTGACGAAAAAAATCACTCATGGACAAATTAGCCTTTGTTAAGTCACTGGATTTCCCAGCATCTTTTGACATACCAAGATCACAGGGTTTTGGCAAGGTAGAGGAATCCGGGAGGGCCTCAACTACTTGATTTAATGTCTCGAATTGTAACACTTTATCAAAACATAGTTTATCTTTCTGATGACTACTTATAGGATTTTTTCTTTTTCTTTCATTGTCAACTTGATATAAATGACACCTATCTGAGTCTGGACCAGAAGATACCGAAGAGGAGCAGTCTGTCATTATGGATTTTGAATCCTCCCGCTCCCCATATCTGCAGAGAACACTGAATAGAGCAATACTTTCTTCTGGAACATGATACTTCTCTAAAACATGCATCCTTTGTTCATGTGACCACTCAAGAAACTCATTAAGCATGGTCCCTGAAGATAGTATAGAGTGTGCCGTTAAAGGGTTTATTCCAGGAAATTCCGTAAGAAATGACTCTGCAAGAGTTACTGATTCAGGCATTTTAGGATACAGACCCCTTGTCAATTTGGTAGCACTCTTAATGCTGCTTACTATAACTTCATTTGTCAACTCAGGTGAGTAAGAGAAGAAGATCTGCAAATCAATTCCCAGGCTTGCTGCTGCTGCATAAAGTCCATCTGAGGATTCCATTACAGTTGAAATAAAGTTAAATTCTCCCTCAAAGACCTGAAAGGAAAAGAAAACATATTAAAACAAGTTCAATGCATAAGTGATCAAGCTCAACTAACAACCACCACAACGACTCTCATATTTTAATTAATCATGTTTACATCCATTATGATGCTTCTATTCTATCATATAGCAACATAATCAGATTCAGCAAACTAATTTTATCTGTTCCCTGGTAATGCTTACTTTCTTCCAAGCATATAATACTAAATATCTTATGATGATTATGATTAAAATCCCTTAATTCCCCTTTCCGAAGGGGTGTATGTTAGAGTGTTTACTCAGTGAGACATTAATATTCCAAGGGGTCTAAAGCAAAGTAAAAAAATGGAAAAGCTGAAGCTGAGCTCCGAGATTGACATTCTTTCCCTAAAAAGGCTTCTCAAATAGCTCATAAAGAAACCATCTGGCCAATGTCAAGCACCTTCATTTTTCTCATGCACTACTTGATATTGCAGGATTTTATAGAAACAGCTGAAAAATTAAATATCACATATTGCTAGTGTAATTAATATGAAAAATAGAAATTACCAGAAAGCAGCCACGGAAGTAAAAACTCAGCAATGTCAGAACATCTGTTGCAATATTCTCAATACATAAAGGCAAACTTGAAGATGCTCCAGTCATGGGAGTAGATTTCTTCCCAAGGTTTCTACTATCGAACCATGCCAAGCAAATTGCAGAACTTATTATGATATCCACAGGCAAATCTAAATCACGTTCAACAACTTGAATTCCTCCTTTCTCCATCGCAAGAATTACTTGGTAAGAGCTTCTTCTAGACACTATCATTTCCTTATCTACATTTTGAGTATTCACGATGATAACTGATCCAGGAAAAGGCTCCATGCTGTGATGACCATGCTCGGTTTTCACTGCAGGAATTAGTGGCACAAAATTGTCTGCTTCAGGTGCAACCTTTGAAGATTTTATATCAAAGCTTTGCTCCACAGGACAAAAATTCAGTAGTCTCTCTAACTTCTGATTCATCATACTTTTCTTAGGATTGAAAATAATATGAGTCTCACTTTCCTAGGACACAATAATTGTTAGTTGCGTGAGTGTAATATGCTTGCACATTGATTGGTAAACGAAGTATAAAGCAAGAATTAAGAGTAACAATCAACTGATGCAGCTAATTCAGTAATTCCAATTAAAAAAAGGTGACAGATGAAAGCATTTGATTTCAAGATCAGTATCACAAACGTCGCAACTTTGTTTTAAACTATAATCACAAATTTGAAGTAAGCATCCATCTTCGACTATGGAATAAACTTGCAACTTTGTTCACACATAAGATTTAGAAGAATTCAAAACTGCTTTTTGGTTCATAATTTCCAGGCTAAGGCGTTAAAACCCACCACTCCCTTTAAAACAAAATTGTTTTCCATTTCCAAATCTGTTTGAATATAGTACCCTCAGTCAAGCCTTCTGTTGACTCTATTTTACACACACACATGCAGAGATACAGAACAGAAGCAAGAGCATGCACACAAAGCATGATACAGAAAAGGACAGGCGGGTCCCTCAAATCTTAAATACGTAAGTCATAAAGCAATTATAATCAGATTCTTACTAGATTATCAACGTAAGCTGCAGAAAATGAAACAATTCTGCCACTCATTGACAAAATATTCGTGTTTGATCATCACGTTATCTCAATAGGTTAATCTATCCCAATGCCTCCGTCATGGCATTAATGTATAATAACAATCCGGAGCATCAATAGTTAATTGTGGCATTCCTTTTATTCCGACTGAAAATTCTTAGTATAAGATGCATTTTAGTATCTTGGTTGGAGGCTGACACAAAAGCCTGCGTGCAAACAGACCTCCTGCTCTGCACAAACTTAAACATCAACTTGGGATTCAACTTTAGCCTTTAATGTACTGATAGAAATCGACTCAAGTGTATAGAGTATAGACCCTGAGCATGTTTGTTGAAGCAACGAAAAATCAAGCCAAGATTGGGAGTTAAGGTGTTGAGATCACTATACACAACACACTAATCCATCCTCACAAAAAAGCAGTTCACAGGACCATGACAACACACTCTCTTGGAAAGTTTTAGGTTTCCATTTACCCAAAATAAAACTTTTCGACTTTCATTTCTTTTATTTGGGTCCAGTTATTTAGGGTTTATTCAGGCTGATAATTTCTTTCATTTTTTTAGCCCTATGGACTCTTAATGCCTTATACTGCATGTTGGATAAACCTAGCTACATGATTCAATGACCAATAATAGTGCTAACAAGGCAGGGGTAGCAGTAATTAGAGGAGCCATAAAAACCTCCTTCATGGAGAATCCTGAGTGGGGACACGGGGGTGTATTGTGATGGCCCGTATGAGGTCAATCACTAGAGCTACATTTGAAAACGCAATATAGTTGTGCTTGAACTCTTTCTTCATTGGATTAATGAATTATTTTAGTTGCTGGTGCAATCAAAATCCAAGAATATGTTATGCACTCCCTTAGTGTGAGACTATTAGATCTTGCTTTTCTGTTACAGCTCCAGACACTTTTTTTTCTCATAAATGAAGAAGTTCTATTAGAGAGAAAGACTGCTCTTTTCATATGGCAGATTTGATACCTAAATTCGAAACTTAATCCACAGTTTTTCTATCATAAAAACCTTAGCTTGAATCCTGTAAGCCTATTCTAATTTACATCCTAAAGCAAGAGATACTATATCATTTGATCATATTGCAAATTATCATACTATAGCAGAACTTGTGCAATTCAAAATATATGAAATAAGAAACTTCCACATAAACGATTTCAGAATTTATTTGCAATATCATTAGTATCTATAATATAGATTCTATATACATTAAGCTAGGCATAATCACACACAGGCTTACCATTAACATTTCAGTGTTTGGGGGCATTTCAACACCATCACAGAGTGCTTTGAGAGTAGCATGGCCATCCAATTCAACCGTCAAAAAGTGAAGATGAGGCAATCCAACCAAGTTTGGTGAAAGTTCAGATATTCTAGATGAGCCATATGGACCTCCATATTCCAAGATAATGCCAAACTTGTTGAATGGAAACAACGGAGAAACATGCCTTCAATTAAATAGAGCAATTATTAAGATAGTTTCATGGCAGAAAGTATGGCTGAAAGTATAACAAATAGACTCTTAATCAAACAAATGAGCGCTTGAAGCTGAAAACTCTTCGAATATCTGCAAATGCAAAAATGCCAAAACAGATCTGCATAGGTTGCCTGCTATGGGTGTGTGCACTTGCCATGCTCAATATCTTCTTTATTGTTTTTAAACAGGCTATGATGGTATAGAATTGATTCTGAGAGAGAAAGTTTAAAAAACATGCTAAACATATCTTGTAAAAAAAATAAGCGCAATTCTATGTATGCATAACAAACAAAAATATCCTGAAACAATAACTTACTTGTATGAAACCATCAAGCAGTCTGAAATCAGAAGTTCCTTCATTTTAGCATCGGTGTCCTCAGGCACATTATTTGCATATGGCTGCTGTCTATAAGAATTATTTAGTTCACTGAATGATAACCCCAAGGAAAGAAGGAGATTTTTCAATGACCACCAGAATACTTCTTCAGCCACAATCAACGCTTTCAAACTATCTGGTTTGATGTTTGACTGTAAAATTTCCTTGACAACTGTTAGTGACGGGTGTGCCGTAGTAATATTATTGTCCACCTTCCTGTTTTCGTCTTTAATCAGAGATTGGAGGAAGCCTAACCTTGATTTCAAGTAGTCCAAGTTTTGACATAATTTGTCTACATACAAGCATGCTGGATGGAGGCCATAGAAGCATAAGTACCAAGCAGCCTGTTTAATTGCACCTAACACAATAAACGCCATATTGTTTCCATTTACATGACATTCCATCAGCTTGTGCTTTTGAAGACTCAGCAATTTAAAATAATCTACATCTGAGTTATGCGTCTTTGCCAGCTCTGTATCACTCTGCAAAATGGCCAGATAGCTTTTTTCAAAATATCCAGTAAGGGCGACAATGTTGTCGGACAACTTAACTCTATGCAAAACAGTGTGCCATCCTTGTGATTGTAGACCAGCCTTCAATTCAGTGGATGTAACTTTTGGAACACTAACATTAGCATTGGTGGACTCTATTGCAAAATTACAATTCCCCGTAACAGTCGCTTTTTGAGGGTTTAAGAAATAATCAAGATTGCTGATTTCTGACATTGACTTAAATAATAACGAAGCCCTCTCAGCATTTCTTTCAGTTAATTGTTCTCGACTTCCTTGTTTAGAAGATCCGTGTTCCAATAGTTTGCCTGAAGCACATTCTACGCGCTGATTGGTAAGCAGAGACACGCGATCGGAAAGCAACTTCTGCAGCCCTTCACTTTGTTTAATGTCACATTCACCTATGGTATCACCAGAGAAAACAAGATCAAATACCAATTTTCCATCGTCAAAAGATTTTCCTCCGAAATCTGGGTTGTTCAGATCTATTTTGGCCAATATGTTCTGATAGAAATTAGAAATTTTGCTATTGCATTTATCTTCTTCCAGTAGATCCCAGTTTAAGTAAATTCCATCAGATGCAGATAGGGGACGGGCCTTCAAGTTGGAAAACAGTTCTCCAATGATATCATGCAGAGGTATCATCTTTTTGTAATCAGAGATAACAGGTACAGGCAATGATTTGAATGTGTCATCTTTTAATGCTATCTCATTACTAACAATCAATTCATCAAATTTCTTGAAGTTAAACTCTTTCTTAAAAATCCAGTCACTTGTTTCTAGCTCATCCGATGCTTTTGTGTCATAGAACGCTTCAAAGGTTTGAAATAAGTCCTCATCAAGGAACACGAATTCCTCAAAGGTAACTAGATTCACTAACAAAGCACTATCAGCCTGCGATGTCCCTTGCAGTGCAGTATTCCCATCAACATGTTCAGTTTCCAACATATTTATAAAATCCCTTTCGGGAAACTTATCAGATAACACCAGGCTCTCCTTTGATATACAGTCATCTGAGAAAAACTTCATCATGTTATACTTCATAAAACCCAAAAGTTCCTTGCCCTCTGTTATGGATTGATATTGTTCATCAAAATTTTGAGGTCTGATATTTCCAAAATATGAGCCAACAATTTCTACCATAGATAAGCACGTGGGAATTCCCAAACTTTCCTCATCCAATTCCAAAGTAAGAAACTTGTTTTGGACAGAGTGCGGTAGGTACTGAACAGAAACAATATCTTCAAAAGAATACACATTTTCCCCCGTCAGGTACTCTGAAATAACATCTTCAACGAAAGATATTGATTCCAGACCCTCAAAAGGGTACTGCATTGATGGCTCAGGCTTGAGCATTTCCTGCTAGGAAAACAGAGTAACTAATTCTCTATGAATTTCGAAGACATACACATGAACGAAGAGATATTAAATTCTTTGTTTATGTCCTATGTTATAAATGTTTAAAGCCTGTGAAACTATATAATTGTGACCTATATCCCTCCAACAACTATTGTTATGCTTGAAAACTCCATACTGAGTGATGCAATAAATTATTTTACTTTCCAAGGTTAAAAATATAACTAAATACATTTCGCTTCTCCATATTGAAAATTTAATAAATACACCCAATAAATAACAGACTTATAATCAAAGCTTACAAGAAGGAAGCAATATAATAATTCCATTAGGCAACTAACAGACTCGTTTAACGAATCTGTACACACTTCATATATGGATAAGATGCAAGCACGCAAACCTACAGCAACAGTACAATGTGTAATAATACCAAGTGAAGTGATAAGTGTCTATATAACGTCGTTACCAGGCAATTTTCGACCTCTGGAGTTTGAGACAGCATTTGTATCCTCTCCCTCTCAGCGAAGCAAGCATTTTCCTTTAAAATACAAAGAAAAAGAAAAAGAAAATTACGGTAAAGATTGAATGAAAATGCTAAAAACATAAACAAGTTCTAACTACAAAATCTAGAAATAAGCATCTCACCAAGAGTGCATCTAGCTCAGGTGTTTCGAATTGTATCGTTTCATACACGACTTCGTTCTTATCACTAAGAACAATCCTTTTACTCTCCTGTGAAAAATAAGACTAAGTTCTTAGCAAAATAAATAAATAAATAAAAAAGCAGAGAACAAGAAGTGCGTAATATACTTCCGGAAATTTAATATCAGCTTCTAAGGCATGATCTTCAAAGATAACGTCTGCTTCTTGCTGCGATTGAATCAAAACATCCAAAAATCACAAGTGCATTCAGGAAATCTCTCATCTAAGTGTTGCACATAGAATCGCAGTTTCAGAGCGAAATTATATTAATAATGATAATTTACACAAGCCATGAGAGGATCCATAAACTCGTCATCAAAGAAAACACGCAGAAACAAACACAAACTCAATTCACCTCTGGATTCCTATCTCGATCTCGATCACGATCAGGAGACGGAACGGAGGATGAGAAGGCATCAAGGTCGGGAAATTCGACGTGGATTCGATGAGGGAGGACGGCGGAGAGGAAGGTGGAGAGGGCGGCGTCGATCGGCAAGGGGTCGATGTGTTGGGAGACGGGCAGGGGAGGATCGAAGCGGAGGAAGTCGTGGACGGCGGAAGGAGGCGGCGAGGGGAGGCGAGGGACTGGAAGGTGAAGGAAGGGTTGGGATGGAGGGAGAGTGAAGTAATCGTTGTTCAGAAAGCGAGTTCGCATTTTCTTTGCTTAGAGGGAGAAGATGAAGAAGGTAACGGACTCGGAAATCGAATTGAATTTGGCGCTTTAAATTTGGTATTTATAGTGCATGGGGTTCCGACTTTGGAGCGGTTCATGAACCCAACCGAGAGAGATTCGCTCCCATGGCCCAATGATGCTTCGGAAGCCCATTGCTTCTATGTTTACTTTTCTCAATTTCTCTCATTCTTTTTTTTTTTTTTGTCTAGAGTTGTTAATTTATTACTAGCTTTTTTTTTATAAAAAAAATATATTTAGATCGATTTGGAAAAAAGACTACCCGACAAAATTTGAGAAAAAAAATTACATTATCATATCTTTCATTTACATTTACATTACAAACATGAATTCGTAATACCTATACGAATGAAAAATAGTAGTACAGTTGCCTTGAGTTTGATTGTTCTCTTACTTAAGTGGCATTCACGTGATTGGACAACACTACTAAATATAATGTTCATAACTTTCATGTTGTATTATTCAGAGGCAGAACCACGTATATCTTGGGATGTGGCTGCACCCTTCGGAGAGAAATTGTTGTTATGCTTTTGGTTAGATCTACTATATGTTTTATAATAATAATAATAATAATAATAATAATAATAATATTATTATTATTATTATTATTATTATTATTATTAAATATTTAAACCATTTACATTATTTGATCTAGTTAAGCTCCTAGTGCTATCTAGCATTGTTGTTGTTACACCGATATTAATTGCGGTAAAATATAGAACTTAAATTAAAATATATAATTAATTTGTCATTATCAATTTTATTTTTTATTAGAAAAAATTGAAAAATTCAAGAAAAATCTTTGAAACCAGATTGAATTAGTCGGTTATGCTATGTAGGGAAGGGTAGAAACTTAATCCCATAAGACTTTAACACACCCGTGCCCCTAAGACACATTAATTAAATTAATTTATGCAAATTCTTAATAATCTTTGAAAATATTTGTTTTACCTTTTTTGTAAAATATATGAAATAAACAAATAAATTATGAAAATTTAATTTTTGGCTTGATTGAAATATAGTCTCGCTTCCTACGTATCCTCAAAAATATGAGGAATTCAAATCACGTAGTTTTTAGAAAATAATTGTGGGTTGGTTGATTTTAATTAAAATAATTTTAAAAAATTTGAATCAACAAGCCGTCATCGCTCGATTATTCAAATTAAGGATTAAATAAGTGAAACTTGCGTCACGTTAGAGACGTCACCCATTGATTATCAAGTTTGTTACAAAACTTTTATTTAAAATTATTAATTAGCGATTTAACTAAAAAATAATAATTGAACACATGATAATAATTTAAATATAATATAAATAATAATAATAGTAACAATAATAATAATAATAATAATAATAGTAATAATAATAATAATAATAATAATAATAGTAATAATAATAATAATAATAATAATAATAATAATAATAATAATAATGATAATGTAAACCATCAAGTTTGTCGCAACTCCAGACGTTTACAAAATACAAGGGTTAAAAGTCAGTCCGTAACTCGATAACCCATATTATTATTATTATTATCATCATTATTTTTTAAAAAAAAAAAATTTATTCTTATATTTTTTAATTTATCCTTTCCTTCTTCCCCTTTTTTTTTACCCTTTAATTTTTTTTCGTTTTTTGACCCAATTTCCTTACCTTAAGCCCACCTCCCCTGAAAGAACCAAAAAAAAAAAAAAAACTAATCTCAAAAGCAGAAAACGTTACTCACGGTTCAGCAAAAGGGGAGGGGGTTATTTTTGTTTCCTCCTCTGTGATATTTCACAGAAAAATACCCAGAGAACAGAGGGGAGCGTGGGTCAGCCAGCGGCAACGGGAACCAAAAGCACAACAACGCCGGTCTGGATCGGAGCCGAAAGTTGACGGACCAGATGCTAGATTCGCGGATCGGACCTACATGGCAGCTGCACGGCTTTTGTTAGGTACGATGTGAGCTCCAGGCAACGGCGACGTTCGCGGGTTGGAAGGAAACGGAGACACAATGACGCAGCTGGTGTAGAGCGAATCCGATCCGAACGAGACACAGGCACCGCGACTGGTGCGTGACGGTGGCGCGCGGAGGGACGACTTGGGCGTTGTGCGGCGCCGACTCGCTCCAGTGGGTCACGACTCGGAGTTACGCGGTGATCTTCGCTAGGTTGAACGGAGATCTAGTGTTTGGTTATCGGTTTGGTGGGCTACGGTTTATGGGATGGGAGTTAGAGGTGTTGAGGTTATAATGATGTGTTGGTGTTTTGGGGTGAAGGTGGAAGATGATGGAGTGGTGAGGAAGATGAGTTGACTCACGATGGGGAGTTACTCACCGAGTTGACTCAGTTTCTCGAATGTTGAAGGTGAAATGTGAGGAGTGAGGGGTTGGAGTTATGGTGTGATGGCTGGTTATGGAACTTTGGCAGAGGTGATTACGATGAGGAAGGTGATTGCTTCGTGGCAGAGGGTGTTTGGCTAATTGCTGCAAAAATTTGCTATGGAGAGAATAATATGGCTATGTAGGCAGAAGTGTGTACGTGAGGCTAGGCTGAGAGTGTGTCAAGTTCTGAGTATATATTCTGATGTATCTTCTGTGTGTGGTTTAGGTGTTTTATAGGAGGGGATTAGGCTGAGGTATTTGAGTTAGAATGTGATTAGGAGTTTGTTTAGGATAAGTGATGGGAGGTTTAGGATAAGTTTGTTTAGGATGAGTTTGAGTTAGGATGGATTTATGATAGGATAAGTTTGTGTTAAGATGGGTTTGATGATAACTGCCAAGGTTGGTTTAGGATAAGTTTGTGGTAGGATGAGTTATGGTTAGTTTAGGATAGGTTTGTTTGAGATGGTTAGGATAAATGCTTAGGGATTAGGATAACTGATGGGTTGTGGGTTAATGGGTTATGGGTTAACGGGTTGGTTTATGGGTTACGGGTTAATGGGTTAATGGATTATTTTTTTATCTTTTTTTTTTATTATTCACAAAATGCCCCGGACAAAATTGGGTGTTCACAGTTGCCCCTCTTTACTTGTTTCTTACTAGATAAAAAGAATAACCGTAGTTTTTCATTTTATCATGGTAAAGAAAGTAAAGACATGAACTCCAATTTTGTTCGGGAGCAAAAAAGAAAAAAAACAATGAAAAAGCGATGCGCTCAATGATGCTAAAACCAATTGCGCTCAAGAATAAGAGACAGCAAAAGAGACAAGAATTAAGTGCTCAAAAGTAAAAGACAGGGAGCCGATGCGCTCAAAAAGTAAAAGACAGGAGTCGATGCGCTCAAAAGTAAAAGACAGGAATTAAAAGACAGGGAGCCGATGCGCTCAAAAAGTAAAAGACAGGAGCCGATGCGCTCAAAAGTAAAAGACAGGAATTAAATGACAAAGAGCCGATGCGCTCAAAAAGTAAAAGACAGGAATTAAAAGACAGGGAGCCGATGCGCTCAAAAGTAAAAAGACAGGAGCCAATGCTCTCAGGAAATAAAAGACAGGGAGTCGATGCGCTCAAAAAGTAAAAGACAGGAGCCGGTGCGCTCAAAAGTAAAAGACAGGGATTAAATGACAATGAGCCGATGCGCTCAAAAGTAAAAGATAGGAGCCAATACGCTCGAAAGTAAAGGACAGGAGCCGATGCGCTAAAAAATAAAAGACAGGAATTAAAAGACAAGGAGTCGATGCGCTCAAAAAGTAAAAGACAGGAGCCGGTGCGCTCAAAAGGTAAAAGACAGGAGCCGATGCGCTCAAAAGTAAAAGACAGGAATTAAAAGACAGGGAGCCTATGCGCTCAAAAGTAAAAGACAAGAATTAGAAGACAGGGAGCCGATGCGCTCAAAAGTAAAGACAGGAATTAAAAGACAGGGAGCCGATGCGCTCAAAAGTAAAAGACAGGAGCCGATGCGCTCGAAAGTAAAAGACAGGAGCCGATGCGCTCAGGAATTAAAAGACAGGGATTAAAAGACAGGGAGCCAATGCGCTCAAAAGTAAAAGACAGGAGCCGATGCGCTCAAAAAACTTAAAATGCCAATGCATGGAGCCGATGCGCTCAAAAAGTAAAATGCAAATGCATAGAGCCGATGCGCTGCAATGGAAACATTCATAACAGTTAGACAATGCCTTAAAATCTCTTTTTCAATCTTTTTCTCTTTTTCTTTTATATTTATTCTCTCTTTTTTTTTTTTTTTTTCTTTCTTTTAATCATTCGAACCAGTGACGACTTTGGAAAGCTTTGACCAATCAAACCCTTGTTCACCTTGAAGCTTTTCTTCATCAGACCCTTTGGCTATCTCGAGAATCCTTTTAACCCTTTTTCTTCTTCATTCTTTTTTCAACTCTTCCTTTCTTTCTTGGCAACAAATCACTTCGACCAAATGTCACATTGCAAACTATACTTTGAGCTACTGAGATCTTTCAATCTAGCTCAATCATTGAAGGATTGCTGTAGAAATGTCAGAATCAAGTTGTTGACCTTAAATTTATGTTATTTGAGACTTAACTTAATGAGTTAAACATGCATTCATGTATGGGTAGAAATTCGTTAAATGAACAAACTTCTTTTCATTACTTTGGTAATATGATGAATATCTGATAAGACACATGCTTAAAAGACGAAAACAAAAGAAAATTGCAAGGGAAATAAAATTTGCCCCAGTTTCGGTTCCTTGTTCCTCATTCAATTGATTCCCTGCAATCGTTTAATAATTCAACTGCTGTCTCTGTTACTACTTTCTTCAACACATCTTTCCATTAATCTTTCAGACATTTTCCCCCAGTATGGCCAATTGAATGCAGAATAAAAATTGCCCCAGTTTGGAGTTTCAAACCTCCTTTTATTTGAGATTTTGCCTATTTATTTGCCCTAACTTTTGCTTAAGTCGCCATCTCGGGTTTTCGACCTAACGGACATCTTTTCTTTTTTTTTTTTTTTACTCTAACTTTTACTTAGGCCGCCCTTTCGGGTTTTCAACCTAATGAGTTTTTTTTTTTTTTTCTTTTTCTTTTTTTTTTTTTTTTTTTTACTCTAACTTTTGCTTAGGCCGCCCTTTCGGGTTTTCAACCTAACGAGCTTTTTTCTTTTTTTTTTTAGGCATAAAATCTCTTGACAACATCAGTATTTACTGGCCTTGGCAATTCTTCTCCATCCATATTCTGTAAAATTAAAGCCCCTCCAGAAAATATTTGCTTAACGATGTAAGGACCCCCATAATTCGGAGCCCATTTTCCTCTAGTATCCTCTTGATTAGGGAGAATCTTCTTCAATACTAAATCTCCCGAACAGAATCCTCTAGGACGGACTTTTTTATTAAAGACTCTGGCCATTCTGCTTTGATACAACTGTCCATGACAAATAGCTGCCAACCTCTTCTCTTCTATCATATTCAATTGTTCATGCCGAGTCTTTACCCATTCAGATTCCTCCAGCTCTGCTTCCATCAACACTCTTAAAGAAGGAATTTCAATTTCTATGGGAGAGACAACTTCTATCCCATACACCAAGGAGAAAGGTGTTGCCCCAGTGCTTGATCGTATATTGGTACGATACGCGTGCAAAACATAGGGTAACATTTCGTGCCAGTCCTTATAGTTAACAACCATCTTAGCCACAATTTTCTTGACATTCTTGTTTGCAGCTTCAACTACACCATTCATCTGAGGCCTGTAGGGAGCTGAATTATGATGCTTGATCTTGAAATTTTCACAGAATTTTTTAATCTCGGCACCATTGAGATTAGCAGCATTATCTGTAATTATCCTCTCTGGGATTCCGTATCTGCAGATAATATCCCTCTTGAGGAATTTCAAAAATACCTTTTGAGTAATATTGGCATAAGAGCAAGCTTCTACCCACTTGGTGAAATAGTCGATTGCTACTAAAATGAAACGATGACCGTTGGAAGCTTTGGGGTTAATCGGTCCAATGACATCTATTCCCCACATCGAGAAAGGTCATGGAGATACCATATTGTGCAAGGGGAATGGAGGTACATTGACTCGATCTGCATATATCTGGCACTTATGGCACTTTCAAATATATTCTATGCAGTCCGCTTCCATGGTGGACCAATAATAACCGCTCCTTAAAATTTTTCGTGCCATCATATGACCATTAGCATGAGTCCCACAAATTCCTTCATGGACTTCAGTCATGATTAAACGAGCTTCCCGAGCATCCACACATCTGAGTAAGGTGTCATCATGGCTTCTCTTGTATAGAATTTCTCCATTCAAGAAAAAGGCTATAGCCAACCGGCGAATAGTCTTCTTATTCACTTTACTTGCCCCAGTTGGGTATTCTTTATGTTGGATATACTGCTTGATATCATGATACCAAGGTTTACCATCTGGCTCACCCTCCACATTGGCATAATACGCGGGCTCACTATGTACTTTTACTTGGATGGGTTGGACATTATTGTGGATATCCAACTTAGTCATTACGGCCAAAGTGGCCAAAGCATCTGCAAACTGATTCATGTCTCGAGCCATATGGGAAAAGGTCACTTCTTTAAACTTCTCAGTCAACTTGGTCAAATACTTTTGATAGGGCACTAACTTTGGGTCTTTAGTTTGCCATTCACCATTCACTTGATAAATGATAAGTGTCGAATCTCCGAATACTTTTAATTGCTTGATCCCCAAGTCAATTGCTACTTGTAAACCACAAGCACAGGCCTCGTATTCCGCAACATTATTAGTGCACTCAAAATCCAACTTAATAGCAACTGGATATTGTTTTCCGTCTGGCGAGACAACAACAGCTCCTATGCCACTGCCATACATATTGACTGCTCCATCAAAATACATCTTCCACGCAGACTCCTCTTTTCCTTCCTCTCCTTCTGCCATCAAAATTTCTCCATCGGGGAACTCAGATGTCATTAGTTGTCCACCCTCAAGAGGATTTTCAGCTAAATGATCCGCAATTGCACTCCCTTTGATGGATTTCTGAGTCATGTACTTGATATCAAACTCTGATAATATCACTTGCCATTTTGAAACCCTTAATGAGACATGAGGGCTTTCAAATATGTACTTCAGAGGGTCCATTCGGGAGATCAGCCAAGTGGTGTAATAGAGCATGTACTGCCGTAACCGTTTTGAGGTCCATACTAGAGCACAACAAGTCTTCTCAATAGCCGTGTAACAGGCTTCACAATCATTAAACTTCTTACTTAGGTAATAAATCGCCTGATCCTTTTTTCCTGATTCATCGTGCTGCCCCAGCATTGCCCCCATTGAGGTTGACAGTACAGTTAGGTATAATATCAAAGGACGACCCGATGTAGGGGGTACCAACACAGGAGGGTTCATCAAATAAGTCTTTATCTTATCAAAAGTTTCTTGACATTCTTCATCCCATTTTCCTGGCTGATGCTTTTTCAACAACTTGAATATAGGCTCACATTGGCTTAACCATTGCCAAAAGAGAGTTATTATGATCTATTAGTGCTTTGGTCAAAGTTAGCAATGAACCTAGCGATGTAATTAAGTCTCCCAAGAAAACTTCTCACTTCTCGCTCTGTCTTAGGAGGAGGCGTCTCTTGTATTGCCTTTGCCTTATCCGGATCCACCTTTATCCCTTCTCTGCTAACGATGAATCCGAGTAATTTTTCAGTGGATGCTCCGAAAACGCATTTATTAGGATTGAGCCTCAACTTATACTTCCTGAGTCTTTCAAATAATTTCCGTAAGACTGCTACATGACTTTCCTTTTCTTTGGATTTGGCTACAATATCATCTACATAAACCTCAATTTCTTTATGCATCATGTCATGAAATAATGTAACTATAGCACGTTGATAGGTAGCCCCAGCATTTTTCAATCCAAAGGACATTACTGTGTAACAAAAGGTTTCCCAAGGTGTAATAAAAGTCGTCTTTTCTTTGTCATCAACATCCATGGGGATCGATTATACCTGAATACCCGTCCATAAATGAGAACCTATGATTTTGCTGTATTGTCAACAAGAACATCAATATGGGGAGCGGGAAATCATCTTTTGGGACCGGCCTTATTTAGATCTCTATAATCCACACACATCCTGACCTTCCCATCCTTTTTTGGTACTGGCACAATATTTGCTACCCATTGCGGGTGTCTTGACACCTCTATAAATCCAGCTTCTAGCTGCTTAGTCACTTCTTCTTTGATCTTTAGTGACATATCCGGGTGCATTCTTCTCAACTTCTACCTTTTTGGTTCTACATCTGGATATAGTGGAATTTTATGTGATGCTATTCCAGTGGTCTAATCCAGGCATATCTCTCGTAGGACCATGCGAACACATCAAGGAACTCTCTCAATAGTGCCACCATTTCTATACGCTCAGGATTATCTACTATTCTCAACTCTTTCTTATCTTCTTCTGTTCCCATGTTAATTACTTCTATTACCTCGTTGCTCACATCAAACTTCCTCTCTGAGTATTCCAGCATTTTTTCAAATTCTTCAACAATCTCTTTCTCTTCACCAAATCCTAGATCCTCTTCATCAAACATTGCAGGGGAATTCATTGACAAGTTTTCAAGGTCCCTCTCACGAGACGAATTCTCTACAAGACTCACATCCCTGGAAAGTAATTTACGGGGAGTTGAAAAGATAAAATAGAGTAGAAATGATAAAGCAAGAGAAGGAAGTCTTTTTTTTTTTAAGAGAAACACAAGAAAAGGAAACTAATAAATGTAAAAAGAAGATAAGCAAAGAGAGTGACACAGAGGAATACTGAATAAACATGCAACTTTATTTAGTTAATTGTCTCAAATAACATAAATATAAGATAAAAGCATAGCTAGACATAAATATCTGCTTGTTACAGCATGACTAGACAATTACTTGGAAGCAATAACATCAATCATTGATTCAGATTGCCGTTCTTCAATGGCTCCTCTTCAAGTGAAAGGTCGGATTACTTTGTACTCTTCAGGGCATTCTTCATGCAATGCATTGATAGTAAGATGGTATTGGGGACGAATGACTTCTTCAGGCATGATTACTTTGGTTGGTTCCGGGAATGTTTCCCTCAGTGAGGAATATGCTTCATTTCGCCTTTATCACTCCTTTTCCCCAAAGTCATATTCTCCATTCTCTCTTCCAGAGTCGCTTCGCACCCCAATCCGAACTTGTCTAGCTTTTCCGGAAGTGAAATCGGTGTCCGAGTTCCTTGCAATTTTGAGCCCAGTGCCTTTTCCTTTCTCGGTACCCATTATTAGTCATAATTCGGGCCACCACCTGATTCACAGTTTGCATCGAGGGCTCACCCCCACTGAGTTCAGTTTCAACTACCTCAAAGCTATGCCACAAATTCTCCTCATCTTTCTCTGCACTTTCCACATACGACACTGAAACCGGTTTTGACACCATGATTTCTTCTTCTCCGTGTATAGTAATAACCGACCCATTCTCGATGTATTTAATACTCTGGTGTAGTGTAGAAGGAACGCACAAGAGATGGATCCATGGTCTCCCCAGGAGCATAGTGTAATCAGGCTCAATGTTCATAACTTGGAACAATACCTGAAAATTACTTGGACCAATCTCTAATGGCAACGTCACCTCTCCTAAAATGCCCCTCCTATTTCCATCAAAGGCTCGCACTACCATTTCTCGAGGTGACAGTTCATCCTCACTTATTGACAATGAGGTTAGAGTTGACTTCGGTAGGATATTTAATGCAGACCCCCCATCAATCAAAACCTTTGCAACTATATACCCTTTGCACTTAAGGGTTATGTGTAAGGCCCGTGGGTTTTTCTCAGACCGAAAGGTGATCTCTTCATCCATAAATGTGATCATGTTGACGTGCTTTACCGGGTCCACCATGCTGACAACATTCTCAGGGGTAACATCGGGTTTGACATAAGCCTCATTCAGTACCCTTAGCAATGCTTTTCGATGTAACTCAGATGTCAAAACGAGTGACAAAAGGGATATCCTTGCTGGAGTCTTCTTCAGCTGTTCCATCACATCATATTCACTCTGTTTCATGATCTTCAAAAATTCTTCCTCCTCTTCTTTCCCTCTCTCCTTTTCTCTTGCATTTTCCTCCTTACCCCATTCTTTAACATTCTTCTTCTTCTCTACTTCTACTGGGTCATAACATCGCCCACTCCTTGTAACTATATTAGTCACATACCCTTCATCCTGGAGTATTTCAGCAACTCGGGGCTTTGAAGTCTCTTCCCCGACTCCTCTTGTTTCCACCCTAGCTTCATAATTCCATGGTACTGAGTGGGTATCATCATAAGTAAATGGCATTGGCTTCTTGACTGTAACAACTACCCTCCCTGGCGCCGGGACTTGGTTGAGAGGTGGCACCTTTAGCACAAAGCGTTCTACCACACTAACTTCTTCAGAGGAAGCTACCCCTTGTCCAGCTTGTATTATTCCCAAAGTAAGTAAATCCTGGACCCGAACCTTGAAGTCCCAACAGTTCTCAATATCGTGTCCTGTTCCCCCACAATGGTAAACACATTTTGATTCTTCATCGTACTTCTCCTCTTCTTTTACTGATGAAGCTGGTGCCGTGATATCATAACCTACTTTCTTCAACCCCTCAAATATTTGAGTCATCGGCGTACGCAGGCTCATGGCATTCCTTATTGGGGGTCCTTCCATCTCTAAAGCATTCACCACATTCCTTTCACCATGATTAGGAATTGGATTACTGACAATACTAAGTTCAGCCTCTTCTTGAATGTCCAGTTTTCCATAAGCAATAAGCTTTCTTACCGCCATCTTGAAAGACTCACAGTCTTCGATTGAGTGCCCCGAAATATCCATATGATACTTGCAAGTTAAATTTGGGTTGTACCATGCTGGAAATGGTGGTTGTAGGGGACGTACAGGGTTCCCTGAGATGAGGTGAGCATCAAACAGCCTTTGGAATAAATCTGCATTTGAGATGGACAGTTTTGGGAAAGGGGTAAGTTTTGGGTACAGAAACGGCCTTGATTTTGGAAGTTTGGTCGAGGTTGTGGGTAGTTTTGAAAATTTTACGGAGGCCAAGGTGGGTACTGAGTATAGATTGGGCTAGTTGGTGCATATGGCTGAGGTACCGGGATATTGTTGATTTGGAATGGTTGTGTTTGAGGTATATTTACAGGAGGAGCAGTTGGGCCAGGTAGATGGGACGGTGCAAGTGTCTGATAAGAAGGGTAAATGTTTGGGTTGTATGGGGGTGGTCGATATGTAGGGTAGGATGGCGAATATCGGGTCGTAAAGGTCTGCAGATTCTCGCACGTAACTCACTTCCGCTCCTTTTTCTTAGGGGGAACCCTTCTTGAAACTACTTTCATTATTGCACCGGTAATTTTCCAAATTTTTTACCAAAATTTCAATTCTTTCTCCAAAGAACAATCAAATCAAAGAAAATCTCTATAAACGGCTACCGCCATTGTCCCAATATAAGGAGCTCCTAAAGTTCCCAAGAAGTATGAGCACATCTCACCAAAGTTAACGGCGGTTGCACTTGGGTCGCAAGAGTTCTCCACCTCTCGGGCATATTGTTTGAATGTCTCCTCATTTTTCTTCGCAATGTTCCCAATCGCTTCTCGAGTTCAATGTATCCAGATTAAACCGATATCGACCCATAAATAAATTCGCCCGGTATCCCAAGAGGAGATTTTTGAGAGGTGTTGGATCCAAAGCAAAGTGCCCACCAAACTTTCATGAAAGAAATTGACGAGGAACTTCCAATCCCTTGACCAAATGGACATTTTGGTAATATAAGTTTTTAGGTGGAAAAAGGGATTGGTGCTCCCATCATACTTGACAAATTGGGACTTTGAAATCCTTGGGGATGACGATGTTAGTGAAGTAGGGCACAATTCTTCTATCCCAAGGGGACCGTAGGTGCTAGGACCCTTGATCGCCTTAATTTGCTCTTCCATCTTTTCCATCCACTCTTCTTTCATCTTGTCATTCGAAATAGCAGCATGTCCAAACTCGTAGGAAATCCAGCTTGTCATCATATGTGGTGTTCCCACGTGAACTCGTATTACCATGGACCTCATTGCGAGTACCTTCTAATGAATGATATCCTTCTCCAATAGTGATCACTATTGATGCAAGTGTTTGAGGTTCCCCCACATAAGGTACCTCAAGAGCGACTCTAGTGGTTTGTCCTCATGGAAGTGGTATTCAAGTGGGTGCGAGTGTGCGCCCGGTTACTCCTATACCTCCAACTCCGCCCCATCAAGGTGTGGTCTCCCTCATGGCCGACAACATTTCCTCAATTCTTCTTTGAGATTCTGTCACCTCATTCACCATTCCTTTCACTTCATCTACTTCCAAACTTAGGTTCCTACCTTCGTTCTCGGCCGCCATTGCTGCAAGCAACCTTGTTCGAGCCCTTATGTTGTGAACACGAGTTTGATTGGTGTCTTCTTTTCTTGGTCGCGCAATGATTTTAAACTTTCTGTGAACAATCAAAGTAAAATTTGTTAAAACAACCATGATTATTATTGATTTGTTAAAGGACCATTGTTAATTTGTGCCGGGCGGTTTTGAGTGAGTATCTTTAATCTTTGCTCGTCATGACTGTTTCTTAGAACGTCTCATTCAAAAGTTTGTCATGACTATTACTTAGAATGTCTCATTCAAAAGTAATGGATCTTTAGTGCAACATAGGATCAGAAGAACAAAAAGGCATACTTTATTCAATTGAAAAAGAATCATCAACATTATTTAAGAGGAATACATCATTTCCACTCTACTTGAAATACATCATTGTCTAGTCTAATTCCTCCTTCTCAAATGATCGCACCCGATTTGATCATCCGCTTTCATTTGTCCAATAAGATTCTTGCAATACTCAATGAAGTCATTAATCTCGCCGGAGTCTTAAGAGGATCGACCATCTTATCCGCCACCTTTAAGTAATATGGAATGTCTGCGATTGCCGTGTTGGCTAGGCATGGGCACTTTTTTCGAGAATTGGTCTCTCCAAAAAAAAGTTTTCTCCTACCATTGGACTTCTTTTTTCCATCCATTAATGTCCTCGTCTTGTTGTCTTGCATGATCTATCATTTTCTCGCAAGTCCTCCCGTCCCCGTCGCAATGCCGCTTCATACCCCGCAATCTCCTCGACAAGGCGCAACCTCTCAATTCCGATCATGTCTTCATATCCGGTTGACATTGTCTCCACTTGTTGCCTCATACTATCGCTGCCGAAGAGCCTTATTCTCGTTCGCTTTGGCAATTACGAGCAGCCTCCTTGAGTTGTTGATTTTCTCGTCGAGCCTTATCTCTTTCCCGCCCTGAGCCTTAGTTCCTTATTTGCAGCCTTCCAAACATTTTTTGATTTTTGACATACTATCTTGCTTTGTCCGTTGCCTTTTGTTTGCTTTTTTCGAGAGCATCGTTTTTCTCAAGATTTTCACGCCTTAAAATTGCACATGCCCGGCGAACCTTTTCCAACTCGCTCTAATTTTCTTTTTCTTTGTTGGTTTCAGCCTAACTTTTCTCTTATTTCTTCATCTTCTATTGAAGTCGGAGGTAGAGACTTACTGACTGTAGAGGTTATTGGGATTTTAAAGGGTAACTTAACTTCCTGCGCCCTGTTCTTGACCCACCGCCTGTAACTTTCTTTAACTCCGCAGCTTCTGACTCCCAGCTCTTTACTCTTTCTAATAACTTTCTTCCAAGCGTCTCGCACTCTCCTAAGTGTCTCAGTACACTCCATTTGCATATCCTAGACAAAAGGAACGGTTTTCAATTCTGATGGTGGCCCCATCATGGGATAGCCTAATTGTCGCAATGCCAGTGCAGGGTTGTAGTTAATGCATCCCCGAGTACCTATGAGGAGAACATTAGGAAAGCCTTTACACTGATAGACCATTGTTTGCCCTTTTTTACGCTGTGGGTACCATACAATTTTCTTCTCCTCAAGTTTGGCCAATTCTTCGGCCCATTCGCGGCCGTTCCTGGTTTTCAACTGGAGCATCTTGAGACTTGTAATGGGACATGGGTCCTCGTAGCCCCTCTTGAACATGTGACTTGTGAGCCATACGAATAACATCGGTAGACAACATAAGATCCGCTTACCCTTCTTTTTATGGCAGAAATTCAAAGTATAATAAACATCAGCAAGAATGGCTGGGACAGGATTAGCAGCATTATTCCTTCGAGTGAGAAACACATCTATTGCTGCAAAATCTATCAAGTCTTCATTACTCGGGAATAGGATGCTGCCATAAATAGTGAGGGCTAACACATCCATAAAGGTATTCCAGTCTTCAACCTTGGCTAGGTGGTGCATGTGTTCTTCTAAATATTTCCTTGGGAATCCCTCTGTTCCTTTCCTATTTTGCTTTGCTTTTTGCAGATCCTTCACATGAATCTTCAAGATGTCTGCTATGGTTGGCATGGATGCATGGTGGCCTATAAAGAGGTATGGCTCTTCCTTTTCCAATGGCAAGCACAAGATCTGCTCAAACTCTTCCAAGGTGGGGGCCAACTGACAATCTTGAAACGTGAAACAACGCAATGGTGGGTCGTAGAATTGGGCTAGCGCGGTAATAGCTTCTACCGTACATCAACCTCTAACATATTCGAATCTTCCCATATCTCAAAGTTGAAGGTCGCGTTGTGTCTTCTTCAACATTCGGCCCAAACTCAACAAGCTTTTCGTGTCAACTTCATTGGCCTTAAGTCGCAAAGTCTTTCTCAAAACAACCTCATTGTGATCTGATCCCACGACACGTTCCATTATTAATCAAAGATACTCATTGTTAATCCTTAGGCACTTAGTTTCAACAGTCCCTCAACAAACCTAGATTTAACACATAAGAACTGTCAATGCATGGTTTTTGGAGAAAACATGATGCGAAGAATGATGACTTGTGATGCAATAATGAGTGAGTGAGTTATTGGTCCTTTAATAATGACTCATCTCCTCTTTTTTGGAAAAAAAAATTTAAGAGGGACGCAAGTATGGTTTGTCACATTAAAAGACTGAACAACTCACAAGATATGGATAAATCTAAAGGTAATGAAAGGTGTGCTCCCTTTGTGTCCTAATGGGGTTGCCTTAAACTTGGGAATTCTATCCTAAGGATCTAAGAGTCTTTCTGGTTCGTGAGAACTTCCATGGGGTGGCTTTTCTATTTTAAAGGTCTCTAGAGCCAAGTCCTATTTCAGAATGTTGACCACGAAATAGTGGGTAAACCAACTAGGTGTGGGACATTCATGAAAAAAGCTCACTCTAGATGAGGTTTTCGCGATAACCAAACAGGAAGTACATCCAAAATGGCTACCACTACGCAACCTCTACTTAACTTAGGCTTCACTCAGACCCGGGTATAGGGCCCCACTCGAATGTGTGTGCTTTTACGTGTAGGTGCAGTGGGTGCTGGGAGCGCACAAACCTTCACAATTCTAAAGACTACCCACATCCTCGCAAAACAAAGCAAATACAAAACAAATTCCAAAAGTTTTCTACCCTAAGGTTTAGATAGTACAATAATTAAAAAAATATATATAAAAAAAAAATCATCAAATAATAAAAGAAAAAAAAAAAAAAAGGGTAAAACAAACACATAAAGACCACAATTTTTTTTTTGCATAACTAGCTTTTACAAGCTTGACTCTCAAGTGTCCCCAGTGGAGTCGCCATCTGTCGCGACCGATATTAATCGCAGCGAAATAGTAACTTAAATTAAAATATATAATTAATTAGGAGTCGCCACCAATTTTATTTTTTATTAGAAAAAATTAGAAAACTCAAGAAAAATAGTCTTTGAAACCAGATTGAATTCGGGAGTCGGTTATGTGTAGGGAATGGTGGAAACTTAATCCCACAAAGACTTCTAACACACCCGTGGGCCCTAAGACGGTACCTTAAATTAATTTATGCAAATTCTTAATAATCTTTGAAAATATTTATTTTACCCATTTTGTAAAATATATGAAATAAACAAATAAATTATGAAAATTTAATTTTTGGCTTGACGAAATATGAGTCCCGCTCCTACGTATCCTCAGGTGCAATGAGGAATTCAAAGTCACGTAGTTCTTTAGAAAATAATTGTGGGTTGGTTGATTTTAATTAAAATAATTTTAAAAAATTTGAATCAACAAGCCGTCGCGGCTCAGTTATTCAAATTAAGGATTAAATAGGTGAAGCTCAAGGCCACGCTTAGAGACGCCACCCATTGATTATCAAGTTTGTTACAAAACTTTTATTTAAAATTATTAATTAGCGATTTAACTAAAAAAAAAATAATTGAACACATGATAATAATTTAAATATAATATAAATAATAATAATAATAATAATAATAATAATAATAATAATAATAATAATAATAATAATAATAATAATAATAATAATGATGATAATGTAAACCATCAATGATAATTCATCGTCATTAACTCAGACGTTTACAAAATACAAGGGTTAGCAAGTTCGTCGAACTCGATAACCCATATTATTATTATTATTATCATCATTATTTTTTAAAAAGAAAAAAATTATTCTTATATTTTTTAATTTATCCTTTCCTTCTTCCCCACGAGTTTTTTTTTTTTACCCTTTAATTTTTTTTCATTTTTTGACCCAATTTCCTTGCCTTAAGCCCACCTCCCCTGAAAGAACCCAAAAAAAAAAAAAAAAACTAATCTCAAAAGCGTAAAACGTTACTCACTTCGCTCAAACAAAAGGGGGGTTATTTTTGTTTCCTCCTCTGTGATATTTCACAGAAAAATACCCAGAGAACAGAGGGGAGCGTCGGTCAGCCGACGGCAACGGGAACCAAAAGCACAACAACGCCGGTCTAGACCGGAGCCGAAAGTTGACGGACCGGATGCTAGATTCACGGATCGGACCTACGTGGCAGCTGCACGGCTTCTGTTAGGCGCGGTGTGAGCTCCAGGCAACGGCGGCGTTCGCGGATTAGAAGGAAACAGAGACACAATGACGCAGCTGGTGCAGAGTGAATCCGATCCAAACGAGACACAGGCACCACGATTGGTGCGTGACGGTGGCGCGCGGAGGGACAACTTGGGCATTGTGCGGCGCCGACTCGCTCCAGTGGGTCACGACTCGGAGTTACGCGGTGATCTTCGCTGGGTTGAACGGAGATCTATTGTTTGGTTATGGGTTTGGTGGGCTACGGTTTATGGGATGGGAGTTAGAGGTGTTGAGGTTATAATGATGTGTTGGTGTTTTGGGGTGAAGGTGGAAGATGATGGAGTGGTGAGGAAGATGAGTTGACTCACGATGGGGAGTTACTCACTGAGTTGACTCAGTTGCTGAATGTTGAAGGTGAAATGTGAGGAGTGAGGGGTTGGAGTTATGGTGTGATGGCTGGTTATGGAACTTTGGCAGAGGTGATTACGATGAGGAAGGTGATTGCTTCGTGGCAGAGGGTGTTTGGCTAATTGCTGCAAAAATTTACTATGGAGAGAATAATATGGCTATGTAGGCAGAAGTGTGTACGTGAGGCTAGGCTGAGAGTGTGTCAAGTTCGAGTATATCGATCTCGATCTCTTTACGTGTGTGGTTTAGGTGTTTTATATGAGGGGATTAGGTGAGGTATTTGAGTTAGAATGTGACTAAGAGTTTGTTTAGGATAAGTGATGGGAGGTTTAGGATAAGTTTGTTTAGGATGAGTTTGAGTTAGGATGGATTTATGATAGGATAAGTTTGTATTAAGATGAGTTTGATGATAACGCCAAGGTTGGTTTAGGATAAGTTTGTGGTAGGATGAGTTATGATTAGTTTAGGATAGGTTTGTTTGGGATGGTTAGGATAAATGCTTAGGGATTAGGATAATCGATGGGTTGTGGGTTAATGGATTATGAGTTAACGGGTTGGTTTATGGGTTACTGATTAATGAGTTAATGGATTATTTTTTTATCTTTTTTTTTTATTATTCACAAAATGTCCCTAGGACAAAATTGTTTCACAAATTGTTACATTAATATTATATATATATATATATATATATATTTGTCATTGATGCGATATTTTCATAAACATTAATATGAGATTAACTTTTTGAATAATGAAATCTTTCTAACAATTATTATTTCTAAAATTTAAACTTATATCTTTTCTTAAGAGTGTAGTTCTTTATCACTACCCCAACCTTCGTTTGAACACATTAATGATATATATTTATATTATATATCAACCATGTTTTCTTAACTAACGAGTAACATCTTCTAACTGTAGCTTTATTGCAAAGTGACACGAAATAAATGCCAGTTATCCTAATTCTTCAACTCATGTCATGCATGGGCGTAAACAGTAACCAGCCTTCTGCATTGACAAGTACATTCAGCCATTCCCAATTAGCGATTAAAAGCTGTGAGAAATGAGATTGTCCACATATTTTCCGATCACCAACAGAAATAGAACCAATTTGACACTTGTATTTACTGTATCATATCCAAGGTTGGCCAATATCATTCGTGTAATCTCACTGAATCAATGAAAGAACTTGAACTTTCCTTTGCTTCCAAACTCCATAGAGAACAGTTCCATGGGCCAAAAAGACAGTTTGCGTGTATATATCTACTCACATTTGGATGAGTCATTGTCCTTCTAAATATAGCATTTTTTCAATAGATATTATCTATTTATATAGCATGTCCAAAAACAAGAACAGTTTATTCTTATGTCAAAAACTCCCATGTTGCATGAGTATGAGCCACGTACACAAAACTAGTCAACAAGTGTCAAATGACCAAGGCGTGTCGGTTTGTCACACGTGTCCCCAGTTTTGAGATGCCACAGCCATGCAAAGGTGGCAAAACACAGTTTCATGTCGTTCTCTATAAACCGTAGTAAGGCCTTTGGTTTCTCAATTGTGGTAACTTTCTTTAACTAGCACAAGCAGTTTCTTTTCCTTTGTTTTCAACTATGGATTCTACACCAGTCCAAAGTCATGCACACGAGCAGAATGAACATCATTATCCCCACAATGTTGGCTCACAACAAGGTACATTTAATTGGAAGTTTGATTTGATTTAAATTTTAAAGGAACATTCACTTGTTTCCTCTAATGGGCAATATTTTTTATTTTTCTTTATTTGTTCTTTTGCTTCAAATTTTGGATGTAGTGGCACATGGTGAAGAAGAGCACAACCATGACCATGAGAAGAAGTCGGTTCTAAAGAAGGTCAAGGCAAAGGCTAAGAAAATTAAGGACACAATTACAAAGCATGGCCATCATGACCATGAGTATCACTATGAAGATCAACATATCCCTGATGATCATGACTTGGATGAGGAAGATGATGAGGATGACGAAATGGTTGAAGATCCAGAAGTCCATGGAGCACCAAGTATGTTCTTTTCTAACACTGAGTCACAGAAGAACTAGTCATTATTTGTTCTGTTCTTTTTTGATCTGGTGAAATAGAAACTGGCCTTCAGTTAGTACTTCCTTTTCTAAGTTTTCTAGAAATTTTCTGAAAAATCAAAGGAAATAAGAAAATTTGTGGAAGATTTGGTACTTGATCACGAATCAGTTCGTCTAGAAGTTTAAGTTTTCATGTGAAGGCATATGAGTGATTTTATATATCTAATATGCTCCTCACCTAAGTTATTTAGACTTGAATTATGGATAATGCATAAGCTTATATACCTTGTATTTGAAATTCAATTTTTTATTAAAAAAATGAGGGCAGTAAAGATAAGTTTTAATATCATGTTAATCACATGTTAGATGAACCACATGAATGGTTCTATATATCTAACGTTATCAAGAGGAATAAGATAAAAAAACAGTTGATGAAGTCACATGAATCAAAAATTAATGAGAGGAATAAAAAAAAATGATGGATAATATGCTTCGTTGTTCTGCAGTTTATGACAGTGCCGCTATTAGAAGTGCTACACCAATGCAAGGGGAAACTTTTGGGAAGCATGGAGTTAATTTTGGAGGTACAACAGTTATGGGAGAAGAACCTCATCACGAGCCAAGAGTTGTAGTTGTTTCTCCAACAACTGAAATTAATCAAAGCAGAGCCATTGACCCAGCCAGAACATTTGTTGGGGAAGACATGGCACGTAAGGTTAATTTGGAGAGACCAATGGGATTGGAGGAAGACCCTCATGCGCCAGGAAGTAGACCTGAAGCACATGCTCCTGCCAATTATCAAACCAAAGTCACTGATCCAACTGGGGCAGGTAAGTAGGACGATTTAACAAAAGTTTCAGAACTCAATTTTCAATGATCTGTTATGGACTCCGGATTTCTTGGTGTGTTAAGATTAATGTATTAAAATTACAATCTCAGAAGATTTGGCTGTTAAATTGATAAAATGGGTACTTAATAGAGTTTATTTTGGCTTAATATAGTGTGGCGTTTGATTTTAGTAGAGTCCTCAATTGGTGACATAGTGTGATCCAAGTCTGGTAAGCATCCAAAATGGAAAATTGAGTATGTTGTACTAGGGAGTCCTATCGTCATATTGTGGATAAAGATTTGACAGGACTATATTTATGTACCGTCAGTTTTAAGATTTTCAATATGTGATTTCTTTTTTCACTGGGAAGTCATTCATTGGAAGTGGTTATTGCTAGCACGTAGCAACCATGCCTAGAGCAAATTCTAGTCTATTTTCTGATATTATGTTCCATGTCTTATGGCTAACAGGTGGTGCAGAAATTGACATTACCCCAGTTCAGAAATCTTTTGCCAGGATGAACGTCCACAATGAGCCAAAACCTAACCCACAACCAAAAGTCCTTCCAACTGATGCTGAAACTCAGTACCCTTCTGCTGGAACCCACCCCCAATTTGTGCCAGAGCTGTCTACTGCAACTAAAACTCAGTACCCATCTGCTGAAGCCCATGACCAATACTTGCCACAACTGTCTGGTGAAATTAAAACTCAATACCCTAGAAGCCAAGATCAGCTTATGCCAGAGTTGCATACTTCAACCAAAACTCAGCACCCTTATGCTAAAAGCCATGACCAAAACTTGCCACAACTATCTAGTGCAACTAAAACTCAATACCCTTCTGCTGGAAGCCATGATCAGTTTGTGTCAGAGTTGTTATCTACTGCACCTAAAACTCAGTACCCTCCCGCTAAAAGCGATGACCAAAACTTGTCAGAACTGTCTAGTGCAACAAAAACTCAATACCCTTATGCTGGAAGCCATGACCAGTTTGTGCCAGAGTTGTCAACTCAAACAAAAATTCACTACCCTTCTGCCGGAAGTCATGATCAGTTTTCTCCGGAGCCGATTCCTACAAGCACCAATAGGTACCCGGAAAATCCCCATCCAACAGGACAAACGTTCAACACCCCTACCACCACCACCACAGTTAAAGAAAAACCTCAACCACACTATGAATCAAAGGAGAAACCATCAAATCAAAGTAGTTACACAGATAAAATCTCTTCTGCGACCTCTGCAATCGCTGATAAAGCTATCACTGCTAAAAACGCGGTCGCGTCCAAGCTTGGTTACGGAGAAAAAGATGACAGAGACCGGAACGAAACAAGGTGCCATGAAGAGAACAAAAGTGGTGAAAAACCATCAAACCGGAGCAGTTACACTGGGAAAATCTCATCTGCAACCTCAGCTATCGCTGATAAAGCTGTTTCTGCTAAAGACACCGTAGCTTCCAAGCTTGGTTATGGCGAGAAAGGTGATAGAGACAACAAGGTGACAACTCATGAAGAGAAAAGAAGCGAGAATGCTTCTACCCCTACAGAATATGGAAAGAAAATTGCTGTCTCTTTGACAGAGAAACTAGCTCCAGTTTATGGGAAGGTTGCTGGTGTAGGAAGTGCAGTGAAGTCCAAGGTTCCTGGAAATGAAAGGGAGAGTTTGGTTATGGAACAGGATAAAGGGGTTTCTATGAAGGACTATTTGGCTGAAAAGCTGAGGCCTGGAGATGAAGACAAGGCTCTTTCTGAGGTGATTTCAGAAACTTTGTATAATAAGAAAGAAGAGCCAACAGAGATTGTTTCTGGGGAAGAAGAGCATAGGGATGTGAAGAAGATGGTTTCTGATGCTCTACACAAGCGAGAGGAAGAGCCTGAGAGAGAAGAACATCGACCCTTGGGGAAGGTGACTGAGTCAGAGGAGGTGAAAAGGAGGTTGGGAAGTGGGGATGAGAAGACAGAAAAAGGGTATGAAGAGAGCTATCTGGATAGCCCAGGAAAAGGTGTGGTTGATAAGCTCAAGGGTGTGGTTGGATCCTGGTTCTCCAAACCAGGAGAGAATAAATCTTCACAAGGTGATTGCCTCCATGAGTTTCCTTTTCTAGTCCTGCTTTTTGGGTCATTGGTTTTGATAAATCATTGCAAATTTTATACTAGTTTTAGCCCAAGATGAAACATAGTTGTTTGTTTAGATTATTATAAAACTAATTGGTATTAATTTTCGGCCTAGCAGTTTTTGCTAATAGTTTAAGTGTCATATTTAATTCTGATTTTGTGTTGTAGTTGCAGGAGATGAAGATTTGTCTAGGAATTCTGGTGCAAAAGTGGATCAGCTTAACCAAGCTGCAGGTGAAAGAAGACTCCAGGAGTCATCCAATTGAAGAATTGGTGTGCGAGACTCGTTATTATGTGTTTGTGTAGATGTTGGAATTTACATTATGATATTATATTATTGTTGTGTGGAGTACAAGGCTATATGTTATTATTTATCTTAAATGGAAAGAAGTTTGTAAATCATTCACAAGTCATGTTTTATCTATAAATTGTATGTTTTATATTTGATTGCATTCTGTCCTTTATTTTAACATTCCAATTCAATGTAAGATTTGGTATTACATACTTTTCAGTTTTCATTTCCATTTTTTTAGCAGAAAAAAATAACACCTCATCTTTTGAGGTTTGAGCAGAAAACCTAACGGCAGCACGAGTTTTTTTTCCTAGTTTGATGGACTCTACAAAGTTTTAATTTTCCTTTTAAATTCATCATTATAAGAAGGCTGTATCTAAATACAGAACTTCAAATATGATAAAAGAATAGTTAGGTTTGCTCGTAGAAGCCAAGATTTGTCTAAAGACTTCAAAAGCCATACAAAATTGAAAGAGAAGGATGGAGATACCACCAAAAAGAAAGGTGGCAAAAAAGGGAAGAAGTAAAGAATGACCAAACGCTGTATACTTGTGTAATTAGGGGTGTTTAAAGAAATTAAACAGCATTCATTAAGTTTGGTTTTTAAAATTTTGTGTGTGCTTGGTTCATGGTCTGTGACTTTAGATTAAATCTTTTAACCAAATAAACTAATTATATTTTATACATTTTATATAACTACTAGTGGATTGTGATCGTCCATTTTTTTTTAACTGCCTATCATTATATTAATAATTTATTTTTGTTTTTGGTTGGAGTTGGCCAAAGATATGATAATTCCTAGGCAGTTGTTAGTTTGTAAATTATAACCATCCACAGCTGATAACTAAGTAATAGTGGCATGTGGTTGACAATTAGTAACAGTAAAAATTATTATTATTTTATCATTGTGTAGTATCATTTTATGTCTCTCTTTATTATTTGTGTTCAGTAAAGAAGATGGTTTTTTTGGGAAGATCAAAATTTAAGATCAAAAGGACAATCTCCTTTATTAAGTAGTATAAATTATGTATACGATGTTTTTTTTTTAAAATGAGTATAGAGAATACCATACTATTTTTCTCATAGATTGAAGTTTAATAATTTTGATATTGGTTTTTTTTATTTGAGTTTCAATCCTTATAATTTTTATTTATTGAGGTATTGGTTTTTATTTTTTACTAATAAATGGTTCTTGGTTTTTGAATGATTAAAATTTAAATTAGTGAAGTTTTAGGGATTAAAATCTAAAAATAGGTATAAAGATAAAATAAATGCAAATCAAATAAAATTATAGGGACTAAGTGTTTAATTTAACTTTTTTACCTCTTAAGCCATTTTATCTATGATGCATATTTACTTCTAAATATATAGTTGTAAAACTCGATCTGATGATCAACTCAACTGAGGGACTAGATCACTAGTCGAATTGAATATAATTAAATAAATATAAATATTTAATATAAATAAAATTTATATAAAAATAAGACTTTTGTCTTTTATATTTTTTAATGATGAAGTAGGCTTTTGGTTCAATACTATTGTAAATTTGATGGCCCATCTTAAATACTATAGTTTTGGCATATGTTATAAAAAATTAAAAAAATTATTAGAAATAAAAGGCTTTTTAAAAGTTAGGGTTCTTTTTAAATAAGAATGTTGCCTTTCTCACTTTTCTTTTGAGATACATCGTTTACAGCTTTACTACCCCTTCCCTCTTCTCCTTTTCCCACTCACATCCCCTTCTCCCCTTCCAACAACTGCTAAGAAGATGGATGGGAAAAGAACCATGTCATCAAGAACTATGTTGACAAGCTGGCTACGACAATGGGGACAAGCTATAGCATGCCAGCAACGAATATCTCTCAATCATCTCTCTCAAATGTTACGTTTCAACTTTTTTTCTTCTTCAACTTAGCTGGTTCATGAAAATCAACCAATTTACACCGAGTTTACTTCGAACCAGCCAAGTTGAACCAAGTTTTACAAGTTCGATTGCAAATTTGATCTAAAAAAGGTCTTGAAATGGTCAAGGTGACCAGTTTATCGGTTGAACCAACTAATCCGATTTGAGTTTAATAATTATGCTTCTAAATGCTTATTGTAGTCATATCAAGTATGTATACGTATTGGTTATACTTTTTTTTTGAAACTTTGTTATTGAATAAGTGTGAGTACATTGGTTAAGTTGCAATGAGATAGTAGTATTGTTCAAGCATGCAACGAGCAAGTATTATTCAAGTACAAGCCAATTCATGCAAAACACAATATTTTGCTATTAATTTGTTTGGTTTTCAACTATCTACTACAGCTCCTTTTCAAATTATGCATCATGTTAAAAGTATTTTTTGCTTACTCAATGTATTTTATGGAGTTTTGTTGAAAAATTAAAGGTAGAATGTTACAAAAATTAACTTTTCATTCTATTTAATTACTTATTTGTCTATATTTTATATTTTTATAAAACATACTATCTTGCACCCTATCCTAGTTTTCAAAAATTATCGTGCTACATATACATATATCTATATTGATACGGGGATTCTTACTCATATTATGCAACAATTTTTATTTTTATATTTTGACATTTTTTCGTGTTACATTACTTATTAGCTTTCATCTTTCTATCTTCATTTTTTTAGGGGTTGGGGGGTGGGGGAGTCCAGTAAAAGGCTCACTACTAGGATGAGTCATGGGATAGCCCACAAGGGCTCATAGAGAGAGGGGTAGAATACATTGTGGGATTTCGACTCCAACACACTACTTTCATATCCTACTGATTTCATCCACTAAAAATAAACACATGAAAAGTGGTTGAACAATATGGTTTTCAAATATTGTCAAAGCCTAACTCGACATGATTTACAATGATAATGACCCACTCCATCGCAATCTCTATCTCATAGATAACTAACTAAAATAGCTCCTCATCAAAAGAGGAATGATCCCCTCTCTTAGGGTGTATTTGGTATTATGGAGGAAAAAGAAAATAAATGAATAGGGTAGAAAAAAAAAAGGGAAAAGAGATGTGGAGGAGTTATCACTCTCCTTGTTTAGTATAATTTAATGGAAAAGAAGGTATACTTTCTTTCTTTTGTTTGGTTTTAGGAAATAAAAGAATGAAATTGCATGAAAATGAATAGTGATGCATGTAAATTTTGGTGAGACCCACAAAAAAAATTTCCTTCCATCTTCCCTAGCTCCCATTCCACCCCAAGAGAGAAGGGATCCAAAATCTGTGAGATCCACGTATACAAAATCATTTCCTATTCTTTTCCTCTCCTTTCTTAAAGTCACACCAAACAAATGAATGACTAAATCATTTTTCATTTTTCTTTCCTTTCATTCTAAAAATGAAATACCAAACATAATGTAAAGATTATTCAAATAACTGACTCTGAATTAGAACATCCTTCACATATGAATTCTCTAAGTTAATAGGGCTATTAAATAGATTAGGATGACCTATTTAAGTCCAAGTCATTATGAGTCAAAAATGAAAAAAATAATAATTTGACTAACAAAATATTAACTCGACTCATTAATCTCAACCCATGGGCCTTAATGAATCACCAAAATATGGTACACAAATTTTAAAATATAACATATTCGTTCCTTGATTTGGACCTCCTTTCCTCCAAACTTAGTGCATTGATTGACATTATGAGAGATTTATTTACTCTTAATTAGTTATTTTTTTATTTTCTAGTCTATAAAAAATGTCTTAAACAGAGCTAAATAGGTTGCATAATTAAGGTTAATGAATAATCTTAGCAGAAAAAATATATACGAGCAAATTGACCAATTCGCAATTAAATAGGTTTGACTTGTTTAATCTTTAAGCTAAATGAGTCAAGCAAAAAATAAATGAATTCAAATGTATCGTTAAAAATTAAACTAACCTCTGTAATTTATCGTAAACAAATTAGTCTAATGAATTTAACTTGTAATAAGAATAACAACCCTAGGCTTAATCTCAACTATTATATTCAACCAATTCAACTATGAGTTTACTTTTTCTTGGGCATCCACTCATTAAAATCATTTCTAAATGTTTTTGGCAATACAACTCCACAACCTCGCTTAAAAAAAAAATACACTCAATACAGCAAAATAAGGGCATGATGGTAATTTTATTGAATCAATTTGTAAAATAATTTTAATGTTTAGAATATATTAATATGAATTAAATTAAATTTATTTTAATTTTATTAATTTTTTTAATCCTTAGTTTAAAAATATTTAAAAGTGTTTAAATAACTAAAAATAAGATTTTCCATTCAAAATCAAAGCAAATTGTAAGGCCCAATTATTGTCAGCCCCAAAAAAACATTTGAAATATTATTATATCCATACTAATGAAACGATGCGTTAAGCGATGTCAGAAGATGCACCCAACTGCATCTTCTTCTTCCTTCGTGTTAGGGTTTTGCAGAGTTTGACATAATCACAGTTCACACCAGCAGCCATGCACCAGATCCCGCAATGACGCGAATTCTTGACGCAAACTTCAATTTGTCGTCCCACACTCTAAATTATCGCGCCACACGGTACGGTTTTTTGTCCCTTGATTTTGTCGTGGAGCTTCTAGATTCAATCTACCTTGCGCTCCTGGGTTTTCGATTCAATGGATTTCCCTCAAATCGGTAGCACAATGGGCTTCTTGAAGCTTCCACCGCAAAGAAAAAAATCGATTCTTTTATTGAAAAATTTTTGTTTGCTGAGTGTTTCAGAGTTTCATAGATGATGATGGGTTCGAACCATGAATTCAATAACCCTTTTAGGTCATAGGATGGTTCACAAAATTTCCCATTGTTTGAACATTTCGCGTAAATTATGTAACCAACCGTTTCGTTGTGAGGATGATGGGGTTAGAAATGGGTTTGAATTGGTTGAGGAGCCTTTGAAGAAAATGTGTGAACCTACGTGTGAAAGCGTGAATTTGAACGAGGACGATAGCAACAACCGAAATCAATTTTCACCTAGAAATCGGTTAAGGATGGATGTTGAGAGGGTTCTTGAGGTTCTTGGACAAGACGGTCCCAATTTTGATTTTAGGTTTTCTTTAGATGAGTTGCGTATAAGGCCATCAGGGATTCTCGTGAGAGAGGTTCTGTTTGGAATGTTGAAAGGCAAAAACTGTGAAAATAAGGGCAGGTGTGCGAAATTGGCATATAAGTTCTTCGTGTGGTGTGGTCAGCAGGAGGGTTACTGGCACACGACGAACTCCTATCACTTGATTATGCAGATATTTGCGGAGTGTGAGGAGTTTAAGGCAATGTGGAGGCTTGTTGATGAGATGATTGAGAAAGGGTTCCCTGCTACTGCTCGTACTTTCAACATTTTGATTTGTGCTTGTGGCGATGCAGGTTTTGCTAGGAGATTGGTGGTGAAGTTCATAAAGTCGAAGGCATTCAACTACCGGCCTTTCAAGCACTCCTATAATGCAATTCTCCATTGTCTTCTTGTTTTAAACCAGTACAAGTTGATTGAGTGGGTTCATCGACAGATGTTGCTTGAGGGTTTTACCTCAGATATTTTAACTTATAATATTGTTATGTTTGCCAAGTATAGACTTGGGAAGTTGAATCAGTTCCACAGGTTGCTTGATGAGATGGGTAGAAATGGCCTTTCTCCTGATTTTCATACTTATAACATTCTTCTTCATGTTCTTGGTAAAGGAGACAAACCGCTTGCGGCTCTTAATCTTTTAAATCACATGAGAGAAACAGGAATAGAGCCAACTGTTCTTCATTTCACCACATTGATAGAGGGACTGAGCAGAGCTGGAAATCTGGATGGTTGCAAATATTTTTTTGATGAAATGATAAAGAATGGGTGTGTGCCAGATGTGGTGACATACACTGTAATGATCACAGGATATGTGGTGGCTGGTCAGCTTGAGAAAGCTCAGGAAATGTTTAATGAGATGATTTCTAGAGGACAAATCCCAAATGTATTTACATACAATTCCATGATTCGCGGATTATGTATGGCAGGAAAGTTTGATGAAGCTTATTCAATGCTCAAGGAAATGGAGACCAAAGGTTTTAGTCCAAATTTTGTTGTGTATAGTACGTTAGTGAGTAGTCTGCGGAATGCTGGAAAGCTAGCTGAAGCTCATGAACTGATAAGACAGATGATGGAGAAGGGGAAGTATGTCCACCTTCTTTCAAGGTTCAAAGGAAAAGGATATAAGAGATAGTCAGATAGTAGATTGTCTGAATGGAGATGTTAACTAATGGGGGATCAACTTATTGATCTGATTAACTGAAACCAATTACCTTCTGGTTTTTCAGCTGGTGTAGAAGCTGGAGAAATAAAGTATGTGATTTCTCCCTTCTAATATTTTTTTCTTTGAAAGCTATGTAGCTGACATGTAAATCTGTAAGCCCATCTTTTCATAATATATGATCAATATTTCTTGCTATTTGTGTTTATCATTCATAATATTACTATTTAGTCAGGTGACTCAGGTCTGGTAATAAGTGATCAAACTGGCAGCAATAATAGTGGTACTGTGGAGGTGCAGATGACTACATAGTGTCATAATTATAAATTGATAATAATATAAATTGAAGAAACTTGTTGGGTATACTCAGTTCTACATTATTGCTTGCAGATGTTGAACCATTAAGATTGAAAGCAATGAGAGCAATGAGTTGTTGGTCACCTGGTTCATTGGTCAATTTCCTCAAATCTGAAGCAAGCAATATCAGCTTAAAATTGCATTAAGCTATTCCCAAGAGCTAGATGTGCGGTATTCATTTTGTTGCACTCCACACACATGGTTAAATTGGTAGATTTGCTTCTGTGGCTTCAAATACAGCCATTGATCTGCTGTCATGTTCCAGATGAAGATTGAGAAGCGCAACCCCTTACTGTCAGGTTGTTGTTTGGCTGGCTCATTTGTTGGCTAGATATCTTGTGCTGAGTTAACTCATGATGATAGACATCTTCTGACATAATCCAGAATGTGGCGAGCAGTGCGTGCTGATTCTGAACAGCTAGATGCCGTCCTAGACATGTGTGAATGCTATTGCGTATGCAATATTCACCTTGCATGACATGTTCTATCGGATGCTTTCCTACCATGTATGAGTGCTATTGCCTATGCAATATGCAATATTCCCCTTGCACATGTTCTATTTCAGATGGCTATGGTGTTGGCCATATTGAAGTTTGTTATAGATATCATCTTATTTTTGGCCTCGAAAAAGTGAAACACTCCCTTCTGTATATCTAAATCCGGTAATTCTGCTAACTCTGACAACTTATTGCAGTTGTTTTTGTTGTACACCAACTTCCATTATTTTATCATTGGTTTAAAAAATTCCTAGGTAGAAACCGCAGATGTCAGATTCGTGTATACTCTTCACTCTTTTGTGAACCTAATGACATTGGAAGGTGAGAAACAATTCAATGACCCCTTTAGATTACATTTATGTAATTGCATGCTTCATGATGTTTATGCAACTATTTGCCCCTAGAGCTTCTGGATAAATGTTTTTCCTTCTTCAATACATTTATATACAGATGTTGTCTTAATTCTATTTGATTCTTTGCTTTCTGATTTATCTTCCTAGTGATCCTTTCAGGATCCACAGAGGCCCAGATAGTCATTTGTTTAGTTAGTTTGATACATGCTGTAGAGTGGATTAGTGTTTGTTTGGTTTAGCTTTCGGAAGGCTCAGAATAACAAACGGGATTCCTACATTGAACAATGTTGTTTAGGTGGGTTTTCGGCATTGAGGTGAATCAATTCTCACCACCTAGAATCAATTATTTTTTAGAGCAAGGAATCCGTACCCTTTTGGTTCACTAAATTTAGTTTGAGTTTTGTTAACAAATGTCTTAAGTAATCTAAGGACATTTGTTAAGAATTCTAAAATTGAAAATTTTTAATGAAACGTAAATTTTTTTCCATTTCTTATGCACATGATGTGTTTGGATTAACTTATTTTATGTTTGAAATAATTTATAATCCAAAGCTCTCAAAATAAGTGATTATTATTTTTTAAATAAACTGAACCGAATATGCACTAAATATTTTATTTTTTATTAAAAAATTCTTATTTTAGATTCTTTGTTGACAAAACTCATTTAGTATTACTTACATCAAAGACAAAACTTCTTTTTTTTTGCTATAGGATAAACTTATTGTTTTATCATCGCTCACATTGTCTTGCGAAAGGCGTTGGAGCAGGCTGGGTGACAACTTTGGAGACACCGGGGTTGATGCAAAGAATTGATCTTGTGTCGTTGCATTGACCAATTACGATACCCCACTGATGTTTTTAAACCTGCATCGATACAGAACGCTCCACCTCTGATTTAGTAATTTTACCTCACATTATCTACATAAAACTAAATCTTATAAAAATATATATTATTTTTCAAATATAAATAAATTCTTTTATTATCAATGGTTTTTCAACCTAACCCAAACGTATACTAAAATTCAAGTTTTTAATTATGCTCTCACTGTTTCAGCCTGCTATTCTTTGTTTCCTTTTGACATTCATATTATTCAAGTTTGTTCGTTATCATTTTGTTGGGATGCAACTTATAAAAGAACTTATTCCTTCCAAAACTCTACTGAGACGATTAGAGCTGTGGAGTCGTCCTTCCAACACCTTTTTCCCCTCGTACCTTTCTTAGATTTTATGCATCATTAGGTTCATCTTGGTCATTGCTAGTTGGTTTTAGTTGTACTATATATAGAGGATCTTATTCAGTTGAGAGGAATATTTATTGTAAGAGATTAGAGGAGTAAATTTTGACTATTAAATTTTTTATGAATGGTCAAGATTAGAACATAAATGTATGTGACTTTTTTAAGTGATCACATGACTTTCAAGTAACTTTTAATCTTGACCATTTATGTATAGTTGTATGATCAAAATTTACTCCTCTCACCCTCTCACAATAAAAATTCCTCTCATTAGATATGTCCCCTTATATATATATATATATATATATAGGATCTTACTCAGGTGAGAGAAATGTTTATTATGAGAGATGAGAGGAGTGAATCTTGACCATTAGATCTTTCATGAATGATTAAAATTAGAACATAAATGCATATGACTTTTTTAAATGATCAAATGACCTTCAAGTAACTTTTAATCTTGACTATCCATGTATAGTTGTATGATCAAGATTTACTCATCTCATCCTCTCACGATGAAAACTCCTCTTACTAAATATGTCTCATATATATATATATTCTGGTGAATGTTATATTATATTCTTGATTGAATTGGTCAATTACATACTTTAGTGTCCGCAGAGTGGCATTCATATACGTACAATCAAGTCATGAACGCCTAGTATGACAATTGATCGATGCAACTAAAGCACAACCTATTGGTGCTCCGTTAAGGGCCGGATAACCTTAAATGGATAGTGATCATCTATTTGGTGCCAAAACTACATTTGAAATTTCTCGTTCCAATTTATTGCAGGCTTCATTCACGTCTAGATTCATTCATTGTTAATGCAAATTCAGCATCATAAAGAAATTTGACTGATTCACGGTGTTGTACATATCTTTGACCAAACCAAGTACAATATCATCAATTACAAGCTAGAATTCACGAGTCACAAGAAAGGCCCTTGTATTTTACAAATATCACCATGTTATATAACCTAGAGTTTACAACTCACAAGGCTCCCATTACTTCACATATAATAAATAATTTTTATATTCTTACATCAAATTAAATAATATATATGTATATTTTTTATATTTTATTTAATATAATTCATTATATATATTTTTTATCACTTTTTTTCAATCAATTATATCTCTTAAAAAAATATAAATAATATTCCCTTTTAAAATTATAAAATGATCATTTTTCTATAAAAAATATAATAATGACATTCACACATTATTTTTATTATATTATTCTTCTATATCATTTTTTTAGATAACAAAACAAAACAAATGCACATCATAACATATACTATCTCTATATTTTTTCCTAAACAAGAGTGGTGTAAAGAAAAAAGTGTGAAAAAATAGTGTGTAATATTCATTTTCCTAATAAATAAGACCAAAAACCTGCTATTCCTTTTCGCCTTTTTTGCGTTAACATCTCTCATTCCATAGTATATTTTTTCTCTACATCCTATTGATTGCTATATTAGGAAAACAGAGTTTTTTCTTTCATCCTACAAAATTGATCGATCTTCGCCTCTGTATAGTTGTATCATCTGTCTTCAAGTCTGTCATAACCATTGTTGGACTCCAAAACTCTTGTGTGGACACTAGTCGGCACACTCACAGCATATGTGGAACAATAAAATTTGAGTTCCACGTATAACTGAGTGTGTCGACCATAAACACTATTGATTTGTGGACACCAGTCGGCACATTCGCAGCAATGAATTTATTTTTTTATTTAATATTTTTTTATTAAGTATTAGGAGAGTTACTAAGATTTTCAAAATTTAAAAAAATATATATCAAAACTCTATTTTGAATTCTCATTATTTATACACATGTTTAAGATAATAATTATAATTGATTAAGTTGGCACTTGCATGCTTAAAGATGCAGAGTGACCTAGAATAATTATTTAAACAGTCAAAGCACATACTTATTATTTGAACATTTTTTTCCCTAGTTGAAACTAGTGCTAGTAAAACGGTTTTTCAGTAAGCATGCCATAAATTTAAATTGATTAGGCATTCTTAGAGCATAATATTGTGCCCCAAAATATGTTGGGTTGATAAGTGTAGGACCATGATTGTTTCTTGTAGCCAACAAAGAAAATGAGTGTCATTGATGCCCAAAATGGACCATTTAGAGCCTAACCTAACCAAATGGGAGCCGTTTACAATGTTCTTAATAACTAACTTTTGGAGCATTGATGCTCCTAATAACTTTACCTGTTACAGCAGATAAAAACCTTTGATTCCTTTTTTTTTAATTCTTTTTTTTTTACAATGAAAGGAAGATGTTACGTCAGGTTTGCCACGGGGCGATGCAAGGTGCAAGGTCCAGAGACTTAGAAATCACATACCACCGAAGTTGGAGAAATTGTGGAGGTGCAAGGTGGCCACATTGTCTGCTCCACCGGGCAAGGTGTGCACTGCCAAGGGACCCAAGGTGGTTTTCAGCAACCAAAAAAAAAAGTTTGGAAAATAAAAATAAAATAAAAACTAAAAAAACGGAGAAAAGGGTGGTTTTCATTCTTCTAAGCATAAGGGAGACCACATAAGGGGGCCTTGACCGGATTCTATGATGGTGGCGCTGGGTTCAACAGAGACCGTAGGCGTTGGCATGGTGGAAGCTCGAGTCTGTGAGAATGGAGGTTCGGGCTTGGCTTAGTGCGATGGGACGGCGTTGTTTGGCGGCTCGCGGTGGAGCGCAGCTGAGATTTGATGGATGACAGTGAGGTAGCGGTAATGGAGGTCCTAAGGTTAGAAGTGGCTGTCCAATGGCGGAAATCTGGTGCTTCAGGGTTGAGACATGGCGGTGGTTCATGGTGGCGGAAGTTAAAGACGACAACTTCGATGGTGCGCAATGCGATGGCTTGTCGATGTACTTACCCTCATCCACCATTGCAACCAGGGCTAGGGTGGGAGATGGAATTGAAGAAGAAAAAAAAGGAAATTACTTATTATGAAAGTTGTCAATTAAGAACTTAAACTGTTGATCATTTTTATAGTATTTTTGTAACAAAATTTACAATGATAGATTATAGAACACTGATATTCCAAAATTATTTAGGAATATATAAAACGTTACTAACCAAATGACAAAAGAAAATGATTAAGGCAAATGCTTTGCTCATCAAGCAATCTTGTGCACAGCCATCCCCTCTCGCTCTCACAAAAATAATTTGAAAACCAGCTTTGTCTACACTCAATTCGTTTATTTGGAAGGATGCATTGATCGCTAACCTTTTGGACATTGGTGCCATTGAGTTTAGAGAAAATGACCCACAAGCGAATATGAAAGGAATTTCGTGATGCCAAAAATTTCTTGGTCTTAGTGCATGTTTGAGTAATTTTTTTAAGGAAAAAAATTATTGTAATAATATTTAATTATATTTGAAAAATTAATTTTAATTTTTATATAAAATTTAATGTGAAATAAAAAATTTTAAAATTAATTTTTATAATACTAAAAATTAAAATTTATAATTTTAATTTATAAATTATTTCTTATATTTTAAAATATAAATATCATTTTATTCTCAATCAAATAATTTTTTTAATTATTTTATATCTATTTTAATTTTTAATACATAAAAATAATTTTTTTATATTATCTAATTAAATCAAATTAATTTATAATTACTTTTTAATTAATATATCTAGATATAAAAATAAATTAATTATAATCAATTATAACAAAAAAATTTATATAATAATTAATTATTAAACATAATCAAATTTTCATAACATTCTCAAATAAACACTTATATGCTAACTTTTGTCCCAATTCACAAGCATGAACAAAAGTCATCGATATTATCACAGCCAAAATAGCCATTTACATAATAAAACTAAAGTAAACAAAATTTAATATTGGAACGAATAAAGAGAAAACTAAAACCATTTGAACATCCAATATTATCATAACAATTTTGCTGATTACCAATTACCATAGCTTCTCTATATTGGAAAATATGAAACCGATAATAAGAAAATAAAAGGAAAAATAATTAAAGAAAAAACCGATGATAAGTATTCTCTTTATTTCTTTTCTATTGGTCAATTTTGGGATATTCTTTTAAAACTCATTTCCATCTTGACAATTGATTTATGAAGAAAAAAAAAGATTGTAACCAACAGATTTTGAGAAGAAACCCACAGGAAAAAAAAAAACTCTATGGACAATTTTGCAACTTACAATGGCTTCTCAATATAGGAAAATATGCAAAACAAAAGAAAATATGCAAAACAAAAGAAAAAACAAGGAATTTGAAACACCAGATGATAAGTATTGCCTTTATTTTTTCTCCTCCTTCTTTTCCTCCTTCTTCTCCTCCTTTTTCTCTTCCTTCTTCTCTTCCTTTTTGTTTTCTTTCTTTTCTTCTTTCTTCTCTTCCTTGGCAGGTCCAACTGATACTATATCTACCTTCCCTACTTTCTTCAGCTTCTTCACAACTTTCACTGTGTCCATTTGACCAATCACAATCAACTTCTGCTCCTTGATATCTGCAGCAATTGAATCAACACCTGTTGATCAAAGTACCAACAATTAAACAGATCAGTCCTTAGTTATACTTATACTATATTCCATTAATATGAATTCAAGGTAGAAAATTTGGATTTCTATGAAATACCAATACCAACCATAGATATCTGCAGCTGCTTCTATAGCTTTCTGCTTTGTTTTGTCATCAATCATAGTCAAGACCTTTAACACAACCTTCTGCTATGGATCCAGTGAGGGACAGAACATGCACAGAGAGACAGGGAAAGAGAGAGAGAGAGAGAGAAAATGGTAAATAAAATTAGTAAATAAATAATTTTTAATGATTTCTCTGAATCATACATATAAATATATAGCCAAACAAGCATGAACATGTGCATAAGCAATCCAATTAGGAAGAAAATAGTTCTGCAGAGAAAAGAATATGGGAATCAGTACCTGAGCCATTTTTGAAGAGGAAGAGGGTGTGAAAACAAGGAAGAATCTGGAATGAAGGATTGAGACTTTTGAGGGGTTTGTACTATAGGGTAAGGCGTGAGGTTGTGGAGTTCTTCTTTTATTTGTGCCTGTAACTGTGTGAGTCACATCCAACAGATAGACCCTTTAAATGCAATTTAACCAGCACATAGGACAAAAGAAAAAATTAGCCTTAGAGTGAAGTTATTTTTTTTTTAATTTATTATTATGTATTTATTTTATTATTTATTTATATTATTTAATTAAATTAATAAATATATATTAATAAATTAAATGAGTTTTAAGAAAATAATTTTTAGAAGTATCAAAACGGGTAAGGCCGACTCATTCTAGGCATCCATTTGGGTCATGGTCATTTTGATCAGTTCATTCGGCCACGTTATTTTCGGTCAAGATTTTACTTTTCAACCCAATCTATTTAACTAAATATAGTATTATTATAATGGAACAAATTTTATTCATTCGACTCAAACCTATTCAGATTATTTTTAATTTTATATTTATTTTTATTAACCTAACTCATCTCATTTATCGAGTCATTCGGGCCGATCCATCGAGCTTAACCCATTTTTACACCTCTAATAATTTCTACCTGAATCCAAGTTCTGTCCTACGACAAATGTTTGACATAGTGATGGCACGTTATGTGACATTTGATTTTTCTATTCTTTTTCATTCTCGTTTTCGTGTTATCTTTTCCAACTTTGGAAAACGAAATTTGATCATGCCAGGGGATGCAGATTATAATATGCAAACAGTGAAATGGAAAGGAAAAGGGAAAAGAAATTCTTAAAGAAGTTAAACTATTATATTGACATGGCGGGTAAGAATATGTTTGAAAAAAATTTAATTTTTTTAAATAATTATTTTTAAAGAATTAAATTATTTTATGAAATAATTATTATATTTAGATAAAAAAATTATTTTTTAAAAAAAAATTATACGAAATTTAATATAAAATAAAATTTTTTTAATTAATAATCATAAATTAAAGATTGGAACTTATGATTTTAATTTATAGATTATTTCTTATATTTTGATATATAAATATTATTTTACTCTCAATTAAATAATTTTTTTAATTATTTTATACTTATTTTAGTAATTTAATGTATAAAAATAATTTTTTATATCATCTAAATAAATTATATTAGCTTAAAATCACTTTATAACTAATGCGATTTAAACATAAAAATGAATCAATTATAATCAATTATAACAATAATCGATTATCAACATAATTTATAAATTTTAACTTTTTCAAACAAACTCTAACTTGTTAAATAGTCTAAGGGATTTGTTAAAGAGTATTATATGAGAATTTTTAAAGAATTTTAAATTAAATTTTTTATACAAAAATAAAATATTTAATGTATTAAAAATAAAAAAAAATTATGTTAAAATTTATATTTATATTTTTTTATAAAAATCCATTAGAAAATTACTAAAATTTTTCTTCTTCAACATATTGCCTTTTCTCTTTGTTTTTAATTATTTCATTTTAGAAAATACTCTATGAGAAAAAATTTGTAAAAGCAGGATCAAATGCAATGTCCAATTTCATAAAGTTGTTTTAGAATTGTACGTTTCTTTCTTCTTTGTAGCACAAAAGTTTGAAAGTCTTTTTTTTTTATCTTTTGTAATTAATTTTTTTCAAGATCTAGGTCGGAAGTCCATTATGTTTTAAATCAAAACAAAATGCAATACTCAACTTGGTGATAGATGTAATGCGATAAATTTTGATATTCAAATACATGCATCATTTCATATAATTATTTTTTGTACTAATGCCAATGAGGCATTAACCAAAATTTCCTTATGAAGACAAAGAATTCTTGTATTAACTAACTTGAAGAAAAGCATTGTCACTTCGCAGCAGACATTTAAATGGGCTTACATGTATAATATTCTTCCAGATTGTCGTTGTAATAGTATGTGCTTTCACCAGACTACTACTTCATGTTGCCACAAAACTTTTGAAAAGGAAAAACGATATAATTCTCAAGACCACTAGAACATAATCAAACATATCCAAAACAAACTAGGATCCTACAAGAGTTTATCTCATAAATATGTTAATTTTTTTCCCTCATCTAGGAAGGCATTATATATAACTAAAGTGGTTTATATCTTTTCTACAAAATTCACTCCATCCATCTTAGTAAACACCCACAATTGAACCATAAGTCATGCAAGGACGATGGAGGGGTCAAGTTGATGAATAATTATAGCGACTTCAAATTCAATGGTTCAAAGTTAAAATTACAGTTGGTGGGTCAAGTTAGTCAGGCCAACCATTGGAAAGGACCATTTTCTGCTCCTCCTTTTCTAAATCAATAAGCTCTTTATTCAAAAAGTTGTAATGGAATTATGGAAGACTCTCCCCTACGTACCCTACATGTAAAGTAGTACAGTAGCAATTGGTACACAACATAATAAAATGCAAGAAAGATTTGGAATATCTCCACACTCCACTCACGTTGTCGGAATCAGAACTCTGTCGAAGAAATTTGGTATAAATAATATTTGAGTAAATTATACATACACTCTTCTAAGTTTAATAATATTATATTTAATTTCATTTTTTTAAAATAATATTTATTTTTATTAATTAATCAAATTATATAATTATATAAATATTATTAATTAAAATTTATAAAATTTTTAGCATTTATAATTATTTATGAAAAAATATTTTTAAAAAATATTATTATGTATAAATATTATCAATTAAAAATTAATAATATTTTTTATCAATTAAAATTTGATAATATTACTAATTAAAAAAATATATATATTTTAAAAAATTCTTTGCACACCCACACAGAAAAAATTATAAAAGTTTATTTTATAAAAAAATATTATTATATATAAATATTACTAATTAAAATTTGTAAGATTTTCAATACACACAATTATTTTTAGTATGCATAATTTTTCATAAATCATCATGTGAATGTTGAAAATTTTATAAATTTTAACTGATAATATTTAAACAATTATGTAACTTGATTAATTAATTGGAGAGTGAGTGTCACTTTTGAAAAAAAATGATATTGATATTTTTTTAAAAAAATATTTTTTTATAAATAATGTGAATGCTGAAAACCTTATAGATTTTAGCGATAATATTTACATAATTATACAATTTAATCAATTAATGGGAGTGAGTGTCATTTTTAAAAAAGAATAAAGTTGAGTATAATATCATCAAACCTAGAGGAGACTAAGTGTAATTTAGTCATAATATTTCATATATACAAAGAACATATACAATTATATTTATATAATATCATATTAAATTTTTTCACAAATTTACATATATAATTTAATAATTCTACACATTATTATTATTATTATTATTATTATTATTATTATTATTATTATTATTATTATTATTATTATTATATATGTGCGGTATATTTCTACCCTTTTATTTTTTATTTAATGAATAAAATCATATATGTTAAACTTACATGATTTTTCATACAAAATCTAATAATTTAAAATTTACTGTTATAAAGAAGAATTTCTGATTTGGACATAAATTCATTTTTTAAATATCATTATTATTTAATTAAAACTAAATATAAAAATTATAAAAAATATAAAATTATAAATACTCCTTACTTTACCGTTGTAATTGCTTTTAAAGTTTAAGCACTCGTCAAGCTCCCACTCTGTAATGTAATTTTTTAATAAAATTTTGTAGTTATAATAGATTCTTTATTATTATTTATTTTTTAATTCAACCGTCACATTGAAAGTGATCATGAAATATCAAGTATAAAAAATTTCACATTTGAAAAACTATTTGATACCTCATTGCCCCATTTTGTTTTGTTGTACAATTTATTTTTAAAAAATATAAGTAAAATTCAACTATTAGCTAAAATTTAATTTACATGATCATTAAGATAATATCCCATTATTCAATGGTTGAAGTTAATCAAAAAAATTATTCAACGGTTGAATTGGTTGAATTTTCATTATACAAGATAATATCATACATTTGTATTGTTTATAATGGATTTATCTAAATGTTATTAAGGAGGCTGATTGAACAAGATTTTTAGTTTCATTTCTTAGCATAACAAACCAGGCCCAGCTCGGGTTTGTATGTGTGAGATTCATGTGCCTTACCCACATGTAAGACCCAACGCAAGTTTGAATAGCAGTCATCACTCAAAGTAGGCGTAATTTGTCTCAACAAGAAAAAGAAAAGTAAAAGAGAAGTTGATGGAAATTGTTTATAAATGATAAGGTTTTGTTAGCACACTTGTTAAAAGATTTAAAATATGAAGTGTTTTATGAAAAAGAGTATTTAACACATTAAGAATTAATTTTTTTTTATTTTTTATATAAACTTTTTTATTTTAAATTTGTTAGCAAGTATCTTAGAAAATCTCATATATAATAGATAACTTGATGTATAATTTTTTCTCCAATAATTTATACATCTCTTGATTTTATATATTTTTCTGAAGTAAAGGGTCGTAGAGCTAAATGAGTTATAATCCAATGTTGATGTAAGCCACGGTCAATAATAGAACTTGAATTGAGCATAATATGGCACTTTGCCCCAAGCTTGCTCATGCAGTACTGTCAGTGGCACTGACACGGGCACGACACGGATAGAAGAGAACGACTCGCACACAGACAGTAATCTAGTTAGGATGAAAGTGAATGATTTATAATTAGACAAATAATAAAAAAAATTCTTCAACATATGGTTTAAAGTTTAATAAAAGAAGTGACTGTTAAAAACAAATAAAAGAAGGATGAATTTTTTTTTCATAAAAAAATAAGTGACTTTTTTTTTTACGGGGAAGTGAATGTTAAATGCAGGGACAAATATAAAGGAAGGATGAATTTTTAGTCTCTAAATTTGAGACATATTTGAAGAAGAGTGCATTTTGAATATTTTGATTCTTTTGAACTTTTCTTTTATATAAAATTGGTCACTTTTTAACTTTTTTCTTAATTTTTGTTGTTGGTTACACTACAAAAAGGAAGGAAGAAAAAAATGTTTATGTGTTCTAATTGTATTTAGATCATGCCTAAGTCATGTCCAATTTATATTCATATCGAAAATATGTATATCCAACCAAAAGAAAAAAATAATTAATTTTATTTGAATTTAATTTTAATATATTATTAGTATATTTTTTTATATTATTATTTAATTATTTATTATCACATTATTAAAAATATATAACTCTCATAATAATTATTTTAAAAAACATATATATAATAATGTATAATTGATTGATGATATAAAAATTTTACATTAATAATATATTAACATTAAACTCATATTTTTATTTTGTTATATTTGTATGCGTGTTAGACACATATTATGTGCATATACCTGTTAGCAATTTCAGTGTTTAATACAAGTCTCATACATCCACAAGTAAAAAAGAACTGTGTAGTATTTTATAGGATCTACTTAGTTAGATTCTCAAAATCACATTGAAAGTCAAGGACCACCTCAAAAATATCACATTAAAGGTTGGTTAGGCCTTATATTAAGCTGTATAAGGTATAGATAAAATTACTTAAAGAAAAGTAATCAAAGAAAGAAACACGGTGGACATTGAAAGGAAGCATATATTAATACACTCATCAAAATTGGCAAAAAATTAACCAATAAACAAACACAAAATTCTTCATGATTCCCTCGAAGAGCAAAAAATACCTCACTCAATTTTTTCATTCTTCATCTTCTTTTTAAGGAGAAAGTGGAAGTGAGGAACACAAGTATGAACCTTGGTTACATTATAGTGCAAGCATGAGGGTTATCATCACTAAAGAGTGAAGCAAAAGCCTCATCAGATGCCACAGCAACTGAATAAACAGCAGGGGTGTGGAAGAAAGTATGGACTCCAGTGGTTGCTTCACTTTTGTATGCATCATAGTAATGGTTGACAATGTAACTCGGGTACTTGTAAAATGAAGCAAAATGAGTATGCCCTGGAAATGGCCATGGCTCTGCTGCCTTGCCTGCACGTTTGATTGCTTTCAGTACCTTTTTCTCCTCCAAGCCATAGCCTCTAACTGTTATTTTTTGTACCTGCATTTCAACCTCTACCTCATCTACTCCTGCAAATGACACATTAAAAAATCAACATGATACTTTCATCAAAATAAATAAAATATCAACATGATACATACAAATATACAATGTAATCATACAAATGGGCAAATGGCTCAAGCTGACCCAACTCTTCTTTTTTTATCTTTTTACAAGGTGACCCAACTTAGTATAAGTGGTACATGGGCCTCGTAGCCTAATGTCACTTGGCTCTAGGCATGTTAATTTTCAAGCCGAATGAGAGCCCGTCATTTCTTGTTTTTTCTTGAGCCCATCATATGTTTTATGACCAAGACAGAAAATTGTACACTTCAAGACGTCATCTACACGACTACACCTGTTTAATCTCAGTACTGGCCTGTGCTATATTATTTCAACAGCTACACATTATAATAAATTATTAACATAACTGTGGAGGTATATAACTTGCAAGCTTTCGCCTCGAAATAGCATTACTCAAGAAACTTATCAAAGAAATACAAGGTCAGGCCATCATGGATGATGTAGATAATAATAATAATAGAAATATGAAGGTGCAACTCTTTACAAAAAACATAATGCATTTGTTGTAAGCCTGTAGAAATTATTTTTATTTCTAACAACATGATGGGTGATGTCTTTAGTTTGATATGAGGAGCCAATCCTAATTTGTAGTTTGGAAAACTGCGCATGAAGAAATATGGAGCCCAAAAGGGAAGCCTACACGTACATAAAAATGGTGGTGTAAGTGAGGAATGCACATGGGATTTTGGGAATCAAAGCCCAAATAACATGCTCAGATCAACCCCAAAAACTGTTCCTATGGCCCATGTGTACAAGTTCAACTCATTGCCTCCACTCTTCAGGAAATAAAGGAAAAAAAAAATCAGAATTGCTTATTCAAAATGTACCTTTCAGCTTGAAGAGAGCTTTCTTTAATTTTGATGCACATCCCTCACAATCGAGATTTGGAACTCTCACCTCTATCATATTCTGCAATATCCCAAATTGCACCAATAACAGACATAATCAATCACCTTCTCTTCAAGGACACAATATTATGAACCATGCTGTGTTTGTGTGTGCCTGAAACATAGAGAGATAATAGAAGGAGGGACTTACAGACATTGCTTGTTTAGCTTAGACAAAAATATGGAGAAGGCTCTTAGTTTGGAGCACTGAAGTCTCTGTGCCAGAAGAAGAAGGTGGTTTGGTGTGGTCACCCTTTAGCTTCGAGCAAAGTGATGTGTTGTTGGTTAATGGTTACTAAACTCCGTGAAGGGTCTCTTTTAAACAGTTAGGCTGAAAAAGCCTTATTGGGTTTTGAAATTCCAAAAGGATGCACAATATAGTATATTCACGCGTGGATATGGCACAAGCGTGGCTTCCTCTTGTCTTGCGCTCCTCAATTTTGAGGCACACTCCCTGCCCTCTGTCTCTTTCTCTCTCCATTGAAATGTCACCTCTACCGGTAGATATAAAATTATTTATGGGTGTTTACTTAATAATTTAGGATTCATTCTGCATAAAGTATAGGATACGAAATATTAGATTTGATAGAATAAAAAAGAATTTGAGATATTAGGGTATTTGGAGTTGTAATAGAAATTTTTTATAAAAATTTATATATCAAAACTCAATTAAATTTAATTTATTTTTTAATATTTAATTAAATTATATATTATTTTAATGTATAAAAAGATTTGATAAATAAATTTATATAATATAATATTTATATTAAATAAGCGATAAGATTATAATATATTATATTCGCTATCTTATTAGATTTAATACGATATGTTAAACAGGCCTTTATGCTTCTTAAGAGAGTTAGTGATTAACATAATATTAAAGAATTTATAACTAAATGATTAAGAGAAAATGATTTTCTTATGAAAAATTTTATATGAAAAGATCATGTGAAGATTGATATAGATACAAAATTTTTAATACAAGGTCCCACAAATTTTAAAAAAATCGTATTTATTTCTCTTTGATATTGTCATGTAAAATTTTCATGAGAAAATTTATTTTCATGATTACGAGTTCGATTCTTATTGCTTTAGTTCTTCTAAATAAAAAAGTTGAATTTGAAGCTTTCGGGAGAATTGTTGATTGACACCATAGACCACCATATGAAGAAAACTAATTGGCTCTGTTTGGAATGATGGAAATGCTAGACATCACTGATCGATTCCTTCCCTTTTTCTCTTTTCTTTGTTGGACAGAAAGCATGATGACTAGCTGCATATGTTGTAGTGCAGGACCTTGCTTGTGCACTCTCTAAGGATGCATGGTGGGCCGCCATTTAATTTATAGATATGATGTAGATTTTAAAATGGGCAATCATGTACTTCCAAACATTTTTGTCGAGTTTAATAGCTAAATTAGAGCTACAAATTATTATTGTGTCTGGAGTAGAGGTTTGTGCTACACATGTAACAGCAGAAACTAAATGATGTTATTTGCATAATTCCTGCTCACAACAGCGCACAATTGTATGTATAGCTTAATTTAAGTTGATATTGGTAAATGCACCAAAAATGTTCCAAGTGGTTGTTGTGCCCTTAAAGTTTGGTATGTGCCCATAGCAATACTAATCAAATGGTTAAATGGAAAAAAAAAAAAAAAGAAGTTGATGATTTCAGCTACCTAAACTTAAGATGAAACCACTGTTATATAATGCTCAGTTGTGAAGCAGAGGACTAACTAATCTAAGCTAATTTTGTTATAAAGTTTGACCACCAGTTAAAAGAACTTTCGAAATAAAAAACCAGATAACAATCTTCTGGGGTAAAGTTGATTTTAAATATTTCTCACAAAAGCTTCTTTTCAGAAAAAAGGCAATTCTTGCAAACAAAACTTATTAAAAATATGTCAAACAACCAAAAAGCTGTTGTGTCACGTGTGAAAAATAGTGAACAACCCACGCTGCTTAAATTCTGCAACCATCCTCATCCAGTGTGCAACAATCTTCTCTCATGTGATGAAAAGAGCCAAGTACTTGCTATTTCTTGAGGATCATCATCATATAGGCACAATATATGAGCAGAAAGAAGTCAACAAACCAGAGAATATTATGTGAAGATGGAGGGACTTGACATGTTTTGTGGTGCGCCCGCTTTACAGCATAAAGTTGCAATATCCAGCGCTAGCTCTGCTAGTTACTCTTAAAACAAGGACCTGAGCCAACTTCGCAAAAATCTACTTAGTAATTGTAAAGTGTCTTCTTAGCTCTTACTAAAGCAGAATGGTTTAGCAACAATCTATCTTATTTTTAATTATATATTTTACACAATTCTTTTTAACACATATCATAGATGTTATCATGAATGACCTATAACCTCTATGCAAGTTCACCTATCTTGCTAGTGTCTCCAATTAGTTGACACATTATGCCTCATCCGTATGAAGATATGCGAAGAGAAGGTGATGTGTTGATAAAATACACACATTTTGTCCTTGATTTGATATGAATTGAGATAAATTTTTGTGTAAATTTATACCACTTTAATTGCATATTTATGAAATTATCTTTAGTAATGTGAGTTTGTTTATTCTCTATGATTTTAGGTTCAAACTGGGTGATTTGACATAGATTCATGAAGACTTGGATGGGTACAATGCAAAGAAGTTGAGCTTGAAACTCAAATAGCCAATATTCGTAGATTTCCTGACCTTTACATGATAAAATGATCATGACTCGAGTTATAGAAGTTGAAATAATGTGATTCTAGTGGCGTTGAAAAGATAGGAAGGAGAGCTACAACTTATATGAAAACTCCAAGACCAAAATCCCACTCCAAAAGCTCATACAGGGTAACCCATGTGAGCTCACATGACCTAGTGTAAGGTGTCCAAGTTGTCCCAGAGAGTCACACTGGGTATCCCATGTGGAATCCTCAGCTCACACTGGATACCTCGCTCACATAAGGTACCTCGTGTGCGAAACAGGGAACACATTTTGGGTTTTTTAAATTGATTTTTTTGACTTATTAGGGATTAATTAAGAGGATTTTGTGCAATATACACTTTTATTAGGTTAAACCTCCTATTAATAGACAAGATTAAGGTTGGGCAACTTTTACCAAAGATTGGAGTCACAAGGTTTGATACGAGTTCAAGGAGACATTCATCTAAAATATCTAGTTTTCTCCTTTTTCTCCTATTCCCTTCTATTTTATTATTTTAGATAAAATCATGATTAGCTCTTTGACTATTATTTTTGTTTGTGTTACAATTACTATGTATGACTAATTTTCTAATTTCTAATATTGTAATGTAACTCTTTAATCTTCTATATTAAATTATTGATTTGATTTTTTTAATGAAAAGTTATTGTTCTTGATTCATTCTTAGTGTCTTTAATGCTTATGGTACATTGCGCCTTTACATGATCTTAGGCTAAGGTGAATGATTGAGAGATGAAATCTAATTGCTTGAAAATTTAATAATTGAACTTAAAAAATTAAAACTTAGAGATAGACTTAAATCTTTCAAGGAACAAAATGGTTGTCATGAAACTTAATAGGTTATAACTCAATTAATTACTATGAGACTGAAATTAATAGGATTTTAACACTTTTTTAGTGTCAAAAGATTAGGTTTTAAATAATTTAAGATAAACAGCCTTCAAGAATATAATTGATCATTAGCAGAGATAGAATTAATATTCAACATAGTGAATATTGTAGTAAAATCTTAGTCTTAAGCTTTTAAAAACTTAGTTGAATTATATCCCTTTTTAATTTATTTACTTGCTTTATTAATTTTTAATTTTGTTTAAAATTGTAATTTTATATTTATTTTTCTATCATTTAAATAATTGATATTGTCATAAAAGTTAATACTCAAATTGATGATAAGAATGATCTTATTTTACTACTTAAACAATTCGTTCATTTGTAGAAAATTCATATCAGAAGGGGAGATTAAAGAGAAAGTGAAGGCAATGGAGAAGAAAGCTTATGATTTAAACTTAAATCACTTCGTATGGTCTCATACACCAACTAATTGAACAGGAGCATGAAACATGGAGTCTAAACTCATGAGCTCCACATAGGCCTTATGAAGTGTATGCCCAATGAATTGCTCGAATGTGTAAAGTATAACTATGTTCACTTTAAAATTCTGGACATGTGCCAAAGTATAATAACAAGTTCATAACGGCTTTTTATCAAACTATTGATAAAATTATTTATCAAAATATTATTTTTTTAAAATTATTTATTAAATTATTATTTTTTAAATTATTTATCATTTTTTAAAATTATATCAAATTATTATCTTTTTGTCTTATGTGATATTTTTTAATATTTTTTGATCAATTAAAATATGTCAAGTAAGATGACACATTCATGTAAATTACGTCAATACTTGGGTTGACATAACCTTATGTAGATGCATCATCTAACTGGCCAAAAAATATGAAAAAATACCACTTAAGATAAAAGAAAGTAACATTTAATATATAATTTTAAAAGAAAGAATATTTTAATAAATAATTTTAAAAAATAATATTTCAATAAATAATTTTACTAACAATGATAATTTAATAAAAAAACCATTTCACAACTACAGGAAAGATATGTACTACACCCAAGATATTAGGTAAATAGTATCTCCACCTCCCACATAAATGCAGCCATAGAACAATGAAGGAAGTGTGGTGGTATATTTAGAAGAATAATTCTAAATTCTTATACACAATCATCTTATTAATTTTCTTAATTATTAAATAAAAATATCAAATATTTTTTTATATTTTTAAAATATTAAATATATTTATTTTTTATTAAATACTTTATTTATTTAATATTAAAAAGCCTTCAAACTGACAACGAAAGGAAAATACTTTAAGGGAGAATCATTATTCATTGTAAATCAGTGAGTTTATAGTCAAATAAAATATCACTTCACAAAATTTACTTTAACTGAAGAAATAAACCGAAAATTTCCCCCAAAAAAGAAAGAAGAAGAAGCAAACCAAAAGTGTTTTCATACAAAAAAGCAGTGATATGATTCCATAAGAAAAAATAATTAGTAATGTTGGTCATTTGTGCTACAAAAATCTGCCTTATTCTATGATTGGTCAAACATTTGGAAGGCCATATTTTTAATAACGAATTATCTCTAAATTCAAAACGATTAATTAAAAAAAAGTTAGGTATGTGCCTTTTTTTTTCCTCTTATTTTATTTTATTTATTTATTTAGCCATTTTATTTTCTCCTTCACCGATCCATAATCTAGTTTTTAGAGGATTTAAATTTAAACAAGGAAATGGCCAAAAACAAAACATAAACAAGGAAATTGTTGATAACCTAGGCTAAAAATAACCGATGAGTTAATTTACTTAGATATTATTTTCCATTTTTTAATTTTTTTAATCTTACTAGGAAAGCATGTCATTCTCGTAATCCTTTAAATAGATTCAGAACTAAAAACATACACACATAACCCCCACTGTTTCTTGTACCAAAAAAATAACCCCATTGTTTTCAGAAAGATTATTCAAAGGCTTAAATTGATGTTGGGCTTTTGGGCCCTAAAAGGTATAGTCCAATAAGGGTACCCATAGAAATTTCTTGGGTCAGAAAGCGTAATTACTGATCACACCACAATAGCAGATAATAATAGCTCCTTGGATACGGCTTCTTCTGTTTGGTGGAATCACAGGCATTTCGTCTACTCACAAACCTTGTAACAATGGCTTCCTCAGTTACCTCTTCCTTTCAAATCAGGTCAAGACCCTAACTTTACCTGCTGCTACCTTTGTCTTTCTCTTATTTGGTTCTGTTATGCAACTTCCTTTCTACATTCCCTGTGTTACATTGCACTTCACTGTTCTTCAATGATGCTTATATGGTTGTAAAGTGTTTCATTACACTGAAAGCAAAAACACCCATTATGGGATTCATCTTCCCTTATCATAACAGCACACAAAGTCTCAAACTTGACATAGCCCAGTATTCTTAAGTCTCTGACTGTTACTGTTTCAACATGTGAATGTAGTTTTCTTCTACATGACTGGCCCCTGCTCCTTCAAATCTCAGTTGGGTCTAAAGATTATATGTTTGCTCAAGCAATTTGTGGGTCTTTAATTGAATCTGGTTGTCTAGATGACCTGCTTGAAGATAATACTCCTTGTTAATATATGCTTGAACTTCAAATTCAATAAAATGGATGTTGCAATGAGGATATTTGATGAAATGCTTGTTAGGAGCACAGTCATTATTTGAAGAATAATCATTCTGAATCTGCTTTCCATATTGCAAGTGAAGTTGAATGAGTATACTTGCTTAGTAGTCCAACAGGGATGTAAATCCTTGAAGAGCTTATTCATGGGGAATAGATTCATGCTTTTACTCTAAAAAAAGGGCTTTGGGAGATTCATTTTGTGGCCACTTCTGTATTTTCTTTTACACAAAATCTTGATGTGAGGCATTTATTATTTTCTAGTAGAACATTGCACTTTGCTTTTCTTCAAAATTGCTTTTTTCTTAAGGCTATGAAATGGAAAATAACTTCTAAATTAAAGGAGCACATCAAGTTAACCAGGCCTTGTATCTATTTCGGACCCTTGGGTTTTGTTTTCTCTAGTCTTCTTTTAATGTATTCATATGATTGCTACAATTTCTTAGTTGATGAAAAGGCTCATTAATTCAAAGTAAATATTTTATAAACTTGAGAAACCTCACTAGTCATTTGCTATCCTATTTCAGCAATTTGAAGTCTGGTTTCTTTGGTGAGAGAAATAAACTCAGAGTTTCAAGTGTTCCTGCTGCTTATGTTGGTTTCTTTAGAAAGACTACAGAATGTAAGGAATCACGAATTGGGAAGCAACCAGTTGTAGTGCCATCCAATGTGACAATCAACTTGGAAGGGCAGGATATAAAAGTAAAAGGCCCTTTGGGAGAACTTGCATTAACTTATCCTCGAGAGGTGAAAGTTGAGAGGGAGGAGTCTGGGACTCTAAGGATTAGAAAGGCAGTCGAAACCAGAAGGGCCAATCAAATGCATGGGCTTTTTAGGTACTTCATTTTACTGACCCTTGTTTTAATTGGGAATATTTCATTTCTGTTTTTCTCTCAATTCATGCTAATTGTCTTTGTACCAAATTAGTTATTAGCAGAATGCGGCGCGTAGTGGCCACCCCCAAAAACACTATAGCTAAACTGGTGGTCGCGGAATGGCCGCTACAGCAAAGATAGCTGTTGCAATGAAAACTTCATAAAATTTGTAAAACACATATAGAAGATGAAGTGCTGTGACTGTCATTGACTGGAATGATGCCATAGGTTCTGGATAGGATCTATTTAGGAGCTGTGTGCAAAGTAGAGGATGAAGATGTGCAAATCAGGAGCTTGTGCAAAACAGAAGTAAGAGCTGTGGAAGATTGTGCCATGTGAGTGCGAAACAGAGGCCAGTTAGTGCAAAGATGGTGGATGGGTCATGGCTGTGGCTGGTTTAGTGCAAAACAGAGATGGGACATCAGTCTTGGGTTTGAAATGTTGGCTGTGCAGTGTTGAAGACTTGAAGATTGTTTCAATGTGTGCAAATGAAGATGAAAACCATAAATAGAGGCCTAACAGTCCTAATTTGGTGCTGCTAGGTGGGCTTTAAGTGGGGTTAATTAAGGGATTTTTACACCCATATAGCATAGTGGCTGCTATAGGCTCTATTCTTGGCCGCAATGGGCTGCAATTGCGGCTGCTCCAGCCGCAACGCTTAAGCGCTGTGCTATGGGTGTTTGGGAGCAGGGAAGAGCCACTCCACTCCGCTATGCCACTGGAGCAGCCGCTATGGACAACTCTGCTTTGTACCTATGTTTAGTTCAAAACTATTTTCTTAACACACTTTAAAGAAATTGGAACAAAACATTTTATTTGATAATAGTAAACAAGGGAGATTACTGATGTTTATGGCATAATGGTAGTTGTAAATTTGATTCATTTATTGGTGTTGCCTTCTCATGACAATAAACTATTTGAGCTAGGTGTTGGTAGTTAGTATTTGGTTAACAATTACTTAAGACAGGAAAGCAGTGATGCAGAATGGTTGAGCTTGTAAATTAGGCTAATTTACGTTATTTGTAACCGTGATAATTTAGGGATTTTATCATAATTATGTTATTTAGGGATTTTATGATGTTTCCTTATTTTTAGAGATTTTATCTTTGATAAGTTATTTGTTTTTAGGAAACTATTATTTGACTAAGATTTCATATTTGATTAGGTTTTAATATCCTTTTGGTTATAAATACCCCTTAGGTGCCTATGTTATGAAGATTTGATATTGATTAATGAAGGATATTGTTTTTAGAATCCTGAGGAACTCCTAGAATTCCTGGTTATTAGAACCCCGAGGGTTCTTGTTCTTTTCCTAGCCCGTCTATATCAAGCAGTCATTTAGAAATTTTCCCAAAGGAGAAAGAAATGGAAGTAACAAATCATATTGGGGATAGGGTTCCATTAAATTTTGATTGGGAACTTCCATTTTGATGTTTCCCTCACTCTTTTGTCCCCTTCTCTTTGGGTGTGTGTGTATGTGACAAAAAGCTTGTGTTCTTTGCAGCTTTTTAAAGCTGGAGGTGGTGAGAACATCAATCTCACTCTCAGTGTGAGTAACTTTTACAATTAACCCTTGTAGTTTCAGAGATTGGTTATTTTGTGTTATTGAACTTGAGATATAGTAATATCGTAAAGGGTTCAAGTTAGACTTATGCCTGCATTTGTAAATAGTCTCTAAACTACAAATTCTATGCAATACATTGTCCAGATACTCTCCATTCACTTTTCTTTTGTTGAATGTTGGGGGAATTGAACTCTTGGTATCTCTTGGCTTGACATAATGCTATTATTATTATTGTTGTTCCAGTTCCATGTGTTACATCAATGAAAGTTTTTGTTGTATGAGTAGAATCATAGGTTTCACCTTTGAAGTTTGAAAGCTTAAGCAGTGCATCACAATTTGGATTCCTACAAATATGAATAATCTTTCTAATTATATTTAATTTGTCTGTATATTCATATATTTAACTCGTGGTTCGCAAATAAATGTTATTAGGACGCTGACAGACAACCTGGTGGTTGGAGTATCTAAAGGTTTTGAAAAGAAACTTCAGCTTGTTGGTGTTGGTTATCGTGCTATGGTAGAAGGAAAAGATTTAGTGTTGAATCTTGGATTTTCTCATCCTGTTAAGATGACAATCCCTGATGGTCTCAAAGTGAAGGTGGAAGAGAACACCAGAGTTACAGTTAGTGGATATGACAAGTCTGAGATTGGCCAGTTTGCTGCTTCGATTAGGAGATGGAGACCCCCGGAGCCATACAAAGGTAAAGGTATCAAATATGCTGATGAAATTGTAAGAAGAAAGGAAGGAAAAGCAGGGAAGAAGAAGTAACGGGGGGTTTCAATTTTCTCTTTTTATTTATCTCCTGTTGTTTTTCCTCATTTGCTAGTAATGGAAATATTAAATACACTGAATAAAAGAAATTCATATTGATTAAGATAATTCAGAATCACTTCTGCTCATGATCTTTATAGCATAGCAAAAGCTGTCATTATAGTGAGCATGAATTGATGGATAAGCTGTCTCATGTGAATGCTTAAAAAGCCATTTTTTTGGTTATCTTGATATCAATTTCAACAAGAAGCGCACTGAGGCTGGCTGCTCATCATTGCAGATATTGAGGATGTGTTTGCCAACCTTACAAATGACAATGACCGTTGATGGATATATTGAAGGGCATGATAATCCGTTGAGCAGCCAACCCTAGTCTATGCTTCTTTTTGAAATAATAATGTTATGTACACACATACGTATCATATCACATGTAAAGATTTTATCATCTAATTATAGTTACTTTTACCTTATTCTATGCACACTAATACTCTCATTCTGTCACCTATCTTAATGTGAGAAGATGCATTTCTAAATAATGTGCAAGAAACATTTTTTTTTTTTAAATTCATTTATGCGTAGCTTAAAAAGTAACTCCCAATAGGCGTGTTGCCTTTTCAGGCCATTTGTCTTCTTCACATCCTTTTTGGTAGGTGACCTTTTTGAAAGATAAAATGGTTCAGCTAAGATCTATTGATAAGTAAGAAGCAACCATTCAAACCGATTTTATAGGAATACTTATTGAGTTGATTATTCTGGTTGGCCATTCCAAATATATCATTTACAAAGTAATTCAAGGAAGCTTTTTCGTTTTTTTGGTCGTAAAATAAATGAGAATTTGTTTTTGGTCTCCAAAAATAAAGAGAAATTGAATTGCTAAATTTGGCAATTTTAACTTTTTGGGACACTTGGCTTGCAAAATCCCATGCATTACTGTGTGATATCCCAGATGTAAATTTAGCCCAATTAAGGGATGCAAGACAAAAATAAAACAATAACAGATAAGGGACAGAGGCTCATAATTCTGGAAATTTCCAAAACTGATGATTAAATAATTCCACTTCCACCATATACGGTTTCCAAAGATGATTCATACAACAATTTAATCAGTCAAACTGGCACTGATGTGTGGAGAAGCTTTTAACAGATTTGGAGTTTTTCAAATTAATTGTTGGTGCAATACTTATTTTGGGGAGGTTCAAGCAAAGAAATCGAAAACTTACGAGAATTGAGCTTGCACAAATTGGCTGATTTGGACAGAAAAAAAAATTGTGTGTTGAAAACTGAGGACAGTTTTCCAACCTCTTCAACAACTATATTCTCTTACTGGCCAAAAAAAAAACTATATTTTCTATGAGTAAGTCAGCAGGGTTGGTTCAGCTGCATTTCACTTATAAGGCTATCTGATTTATAAGTACTATTGTAATTGTGTGTGAAGGCATGTGACATGTAACCTTGAAATAGAGAATCTTCCTCTCCTTAAACTTTTCTAAAATGTTAAAATCTCTTTTCTGGAAAAAAGAAAAAGAAAAAAAGAAGGTAAATTGGGCTAATAGATTGTTGGCAATTTGGCAAACCAACTTCGTCATGTCCTGCCAAACGGTGGGTGAATGGCTGAATGCAAGAAAATAAATTGGTGACTCGAGTCAAACAAACTTACTTAACGCATCAGAATCACTAAAATTAAAATGTTAATAATTTAAAAATCTTTCTCAAACTTTCAGTGGGCCATCTACCTATAAGTATAATATGTTCCTAAAATGTTTTTGAGCATAGATGTTATATGCTTCTTTCTTATTGATTTGCAAGAATGTTACATCAATGATTGAGAATCACCATTTATAATCTGTTCAACAAGTTGCAGTGTCAAAATTAATAATTTATTTTTCAACCCTCTCCACCAACTCCTCTCCCTCAAGAAATCCCCTGGGCACATTGAAAGGAAGCTCATTACTGGCCCCGCCGCCACCCACGACTTCATGCAGGTAGACTTCGATGACGATTCTGACCCTTATTCTTCTGACTACTTCCCCCTCTTACTCAATCTTGCCGTTGGTGTGGCCGTTGTCACTCAGGTGCGGGAGGTGTCCCTTTGTGTTAAGCAACACCACCGTGTTCTGGCCATTGAGGTGCTCCTACGTGTTGAGTCACACCATCGTACTCCGACTACCGAGGTGTTGCTCCTTATACGTCGCCAGCATAGAAACATTCATTTCAACACCTAAAATTAGAAGTTTCCACCACCTTCATCTAAACAAAACCATCCAAAAATTAATTTTAGCTTTGTACAAAAATCAAACAACAACCAACTTTAAATGCACAAAACGAAAAAATAAAATCCATTCGCGAGAACTGTTACCTTACCCACCAGAAGTCTTTGCCTCACTAAAACCCCAGATTTGCCACCACCCTAAAACACCGGCAACCAACCATCGTTGACCACTACGCCGCCTAGTCACGAATGAACCCAACCACCTCAAGCCCCAAGTCGTTTCCGCTGTCTAACCCAAACCACGTCTTCGTCATGGCTCCTCACCGTCCTCTAGTTTGAGCCGCCACACTCCTCCACGCCTGCATCGTCGTTCCACTGTCCAGAACCTCAGCCTCCTTGCCACTGCCGCACCTCGCCTGAAGTCATTTCATACCACACTCAGACCCAACCATCGTCACTCTCAAACAAGGTCAATTGTTGGAGTGAGAGGGAGAGGTTTGTTGGTCCCTTAGATCCTTGCACGAGGCAGCACGAGCATCAAGAGCAACATCTTTTATGTAATCTAACACTTACAGCAATTGTCTGATCTAGTTTGTGTTACTTCCGGTGACAGACAAAGAGAAGAAGAAATAAGAAAAAAAATATAATATAAAGGTTTAAAAATAATTACTTATAATGTGAAGGTTAATAAATAAATAAGAAGAAACCTATTGTAACTTATAATAACAAGTAAATTTGATAGAGTAAAGATGCTCAAAAATATTTTAGGAGTGTTTAAAACGTTTTCTAAAAGAAATTGAGAATATTATAAATATATGCTTACTTTCTTATTTGTATGTATGTTCTAACATTTGAGGAGGAAAAAAAAAGGGCTTTGGGGTAAGAAAATATGTGATCTTGAAAATTTTGGGAGCATAAGTGAGTCCCTATGTAACTAAATGTGTGGCTTTATATTCTCCAAACATTAACATGTAGGAAGGGGTAGAAAAAATTTCTGTTATTTTATATCCAGTTAAGTTAAACAACTACAGTAGCATTCTTGTTCGTTTACACTCGTAGCATCCCATTTTACGTTAATTATTGTCTCATTTATGACAGAAAAAGTTCGTTGAGTTGGCAAAATGCAATAACAACAGTAACAACATTATGTTTTAACATTTTCATTCTCCACATTTACTCCTCATCAATGTACCTTATTGTACAAGTCATAGGTGCTTACTTTAAGAAATGGAATTACCTCAACGAGAAATTGTTACTTCCATGGGAACCACCATCTGCCTCAAATTTAAAGCGTCTCAGTTTGAATAGAAATATATTTATATTTACCACTTCTTTATTTGAGACCTATAGTATAAGAACAGATTTTTACCCTAATTTTTTTTTACCGTATATAATATATCTCTGTCCTTTAAGAATGACAACGGAGTGGGATGAGGATAGATAGTATTTCACCCGCTCTCGTCTCTATTTATGATCTTTATGAGAAAGATGAGAATTCGTGAGTATTTATGGAAATCTAATAATTTAAAATAAGATTAAAAAATATAAATATAATATAATATAATATCACATATAACGTTATTTTTTAACAATTTAAAATTCTTATAAAATTAAAAAAAGTCATAAATAATATATTAAGTTTAATTATATTTTATAATAATCAATTTATATAAATAATTATTACAAAAATGAATATATTCATTTAAAAATATTTATCGTAAAATAATAAAAAATATAATTTTTTATTTTATCTCAAAGTATAATATATATATATATATATATATATATATATATGTGTGTGTGTAAAATACTAAATGAAAAGATACATTTAATGAATTTGCACAGTTATCCATGAGACAAATAGTATGATCCCAATCCCGTTTTTATTTATTAAACAGATATTCATCCTTTGTCTAATCACCAATAATCTTCTCAGATACCCATTGTTAGTTGTTACATATATTTTTGTCATTCTTACCATCCTCCCCGCTTTTGTATATGTTGCTGCTTTTTTTTAATATTAACTTTAATTTTTAAATAACTTTTTATTTGTTCCTTTACTAACTACATCTAAGTATTACTTCAATTCCTTCTACAATTTAAGTAAAATTCTAATCATTGTTCTACCCCAAAAAAAATTCTAATAATTGTTGTCATTGTGATTGTTTCTTTTAGGAAAAATTTAAAAACAAGCATTTTGCTTTTATTTTGTGTATTTTATTCCTCAAAATTCTTAGTGTGACATTTTACTCCTACATATTATTCATTATGGAAATTAAGACATCTGTCATAGCATCATTAAAATTTCTGATAAAATCGTAGCAGTTTATACTCATCAGTTTTTTAACTGGTACAGTTTACCTTCCATTAACTATTAAACTTTGTAACTAATTTTAACTGTACTACACTACTATGTCAAAAAGGAGAAGTTATTTTGTAATATGAGAGTAATACTCTCATAATCATACAATTATTAGATTAAAGAAATAAAAATATTAAATTTAATTTAAACGATTATACAATTATTAAAAATAATACTCTCATAACGTATAAGAAGAATTTTTTGTCAAAAAAAAGATTGAGATCTACTATCTCAATTCCCTGTACAATTACTCCTCTCCTAATTAAATTATTTCAAATAAGATAAAATTGACACATCATTACCTTACTCTTTATTAAAAAAATTAACACCGTCCACCATCTTATTTTCTCATCATCTTCTTTCCCTCCCTGATTCTAAAGTCTCTCTCTTCTCCCCACTTATTTCGGTCTTTCGGATGAAATACATCATTAGCGATCTACACTTCTAATTCTCTTTTCTTTCTCACTGCCTTTCATTAAAAATAAAATAAAATAATCGCATCCCAATAAAATATCTTTTTTTTTTCCGTTTTCAAAATTTCATTGTTTTCGTAAAATTGCCTATTTCATTCGGTTTACTTTTTACGCTAAGATCTGAGTGTTCTGTGAATTTCTCTTGACCCCATATGCACAGACTATTGTTGGATGACGGTATGGAGGTGCTGTCGAGATTGTAAAATCATGGAGGACAAAAGATTGTGATTGGTCTTTATCTTTGGGGAGACTATTTTGCAGTAAATTGAATCCTGAATTCTTTTCATCAATCTAGTTTTATAATTGATATAAAGCTTCAGTTTCCAGAACCAATTAAAACAGTTTGGCTGCATTATAATTTTTAGAATATGATAATATCTATTATTTATAACTAATTGGACCACCTCTAATTGTCACATATTATTATTTGATTTCAATTAAATCAAAATTATTCTCGTTAAAACTATTATTATTACTGTTATTATCCCACGTCTTCTCTCGTTAGCCATACCTGTTGTCTATTTTTTTTTTTTCATTTCTTTATGTGGACATGCCATCTAATTATAACATATTATGGATAATTATATAAAAAAATAACAAAATATAAAAATAAAATAAAAAGATGAAAATATCTATGAAACTCACGATCAGGTGTAATAATAAACACTCTGTCTATTGCCAATCTGAAAATATAGAGATATACAAGGACAAAAGAAAACAAAAAGTAAAATGATCCGAGTAAAAAAAAGAAATGCACTTCAACGCTTGAGATAACGAGGATGTGCAATCTCTATTCTCAAAATGGTTGGAAGCAATGCAGTAAAAGATAATCGGTCAGAAGTGGAGAGAAAGATAGGAGAAATAAATAAAGACCTTAATTTTTTTGACAAAGTGTAATAAATTAATTTTTTTCATTTCTTTATGGAGACATACCATCTAATTGTAACATATATATTATATAATTATATATAAAAATAACACAATAAAAAATATAAAAAGATGAAAATATCTATGAAACTCACGGTACTAATAAACATTATGTCTATTGCCAATCTACAAAAATAGAGATACACAAGGATAAAAGAAAATAAACAGTGAAAAAATCCCAGTTAAAAAAGAAATGCACTTCAACGCTTGAGATAACGAGGATGTGCAATCTCTATTCTCAAAATTTTTGAAAGTAATGCAGTAAAGGATAATCGATCAGAAGTGGAGAAAAAGGTAAGAGAAATAGATAAAGATGTTAATTGTTTTTTTTGACAAAGTGTAAGCTAAATGATGTATCAATTTTATCTTATTTGACATAATTTAATTGGGAGAACATAGAAGGGAACATAGAATGGGAAGAGAAGATTTTAATCTGTCAAAAATAGACAAAATAAAACACATATATATAATATTAGAATAATTAGACCTAACTCAACTTTAAAACTTAGTTTAAAGGGAGAGAATTGTCCAAGTCTAATATAAGTACTTTGTCTATATTCCAATTCAATATGAGACTTGACATATATATATTAGGAATGTAACACCAAGGAGTTAGTAGATGAATATGTGATATGTTGGTAGACCCGCAACTACATGTTCAAATATCAACTATGTGATACTCGATGCAAGTAATATTTTTGTAAAATTTTTAATCTCGACGTGAATGATTTGATTTTGATCAAACCATTGAAATGAATTAGTTAAAGTATACATAAACTAATTTGGATACTATTAATAGTAATAAAAAATTTAAAAAAATAAATTACACTAATTAGTAATTTTTTTGGTAAATACATAAACTAAAATAAAATTTTATATATTTTTTAAATATTGCTCTTGATTTCTTATTTCTTTTATCTCAGTTTTAAATACACGGAGTTAACTTTTGTTAGAGATATATGAAGGTAGGGATGACAACGGGAGAGGGCGAGGACGGGTAGTAGCCTCCCGTCTTCTATCCTCGCGAATAATATCGCCTCCGCCTATATATCCGTACGAAGCACTCGTTTATCTTTCTACCGTAGTAACGCAAGTATCTCATGGATATTTGTGAGTATCAAGTAAATTATAAAAAAAATTCAAAAAATCAAAAAATAAAATAAAAAATAAAAATGAAAAAAAAAATTATAATATTATAATTTTTAAAATTTATCTAACATAACTTAATTTAAAAATAATATCAAACACTTAAAATACTTTTGATTTATATAATTTTTACAATATTTTAATTTATATAATTAAATTTTTTAATAATTTTATATAAAATATTTATATAAAATTTTTACGAATGCATCGTATGCAAGATTTTTGAACCACCTCATTACTATTTATTAAATAGAGATAATATTAAATAGATATTTATATCCACGAAAGAAATTTGACAGGTATTACCCACCTCTATCACAAGTATTACCCGCTGATACTCACAAGAGTGGATAAAATTGACATCCGAACTATGTTGCAGGCCACCCTGGCGCGCAAGCTAGTATTCTATTTGTGGTCTGTGGAGGTCGCGATTCAATCATGTATTGCAAAAAGGAAAATGTTTTTTGTTACAAGCTAAATATGGTCGAGGTCTTTTTATCGTATATTTATATAAGATAAATATTAAATTAAATGGTATGTAATTATATTATTTTTATAAGATAAAAATGAATTTATGAATAAATTAAAAAATAAAATATAAAAAACAGATGAATAACACGACTCATTACAAAATAAGTTAATTATTATACTACAACATTGCTTTTACAGATAAAAAGACTACTACCTTTTAAAAGTGGTGGGGTTTAAAGTTTAATAGTCCTGTTGTCTGTCTAATTTTTATATTTTAATTTTTTTTATTTTACTTATAAATTTATATTATATCTCATAAAAATATTATAATCACATATAATTTGATTTGACATTCTTCTCATACAAAAATATGATAAAAAAAGTTAAAAGATATTTGATTGGATGGAAAATAATTTCCAAAGTTTAAACCCAACAATTAACCATCGATGGCCCATCCACAAAAGTGCTTTTGAAGAGTTTTTTTTTAAATACATATTTTCAAAGTATTATACTTAATTAATTATTAAATATAATAATAACAAATAATTAAATTAATTTTTAAAATAAAAGTTATTGATTAGAAAGTGCAATACTCTATTATATACAAGAGTGTGCAAGAACGGTGACTTTTACGTGGACCACTTAGTTAATGATTCATCAGTGGACTACCAAAATGACCTGCAATAGCGAGTTACTCTAACCCTAATCTTACCTTGATTTGCAAAAAAATTTGACAAAAAAACAGACATGGCACAACCTAGCGGCCACCATGTTCTAGAGAACACAACCCCAAGCCACCAAACCACCATCATAAACCCATTTCCCTTGTTCTAGGGTGGCCACAAAACACCATCCTGCAAACCACTGCTTAGCCACCATCTCGAGCTAGCACCTTAACCATTGAACCTTGTCAACCTAGCCTCCACCGTCGGCAAGACCTCCAAGTAGCTAGCGACCCAACACCATCGTGTAGTCCTGTGTTTAGCCACCAACACAACGTTAACCGCCATCGTTCCATCTTCACCACCATCGAGAGCCACACTACTACCACGAATTGCAGTCCAACCACACCTTATGCTGTCGCTTGATCTCCTCTACCCACCAAAAGTTGTTGCCATCTTCACGATCTCCTCCGTTGCCGATAGGTGGATCTTAAAATCAAGATACAGATCCCATTTTTAATTATGTCTTTAATTGATTATTATTGCCAAATACTAATTCATTATTATCAATAATAATTTTATTAATTTTATGAGTTAACCTGTTGCTTTTAATATTTATTGTTAATCTAATATTTACAATATCTAATAATTATGGTTAAATGGTCCACCCATGAACCATTGACTAGATGGTCCATTTTAAATGTTACCGTGCAAGAACTTCTTTGGTTCAACCAGGAACATCTAATATAGACCACCTTAGGAGTGGTTTATGAATGAACTAATTACAAATCAGTTATTAATTTATTATTAAAATAAATTAATGACTAAAATTAAAATATTAAATTTTTATAAATTTTAATTAATAATATTTAAATTCATACACAAATTTAGTCAAATTACTTTTTTATGAATAATTATACATATAAAAAATTTATAAATTTTAATTGATAATTTTTACACATATCTAAATTTATATATAAATCCTATAACTCACATATTCATGGTTGAATTTCTTCTAAACCGATCCATGATAGTTTTCTCCCATTTCTTTCACGAGGAGAGAGAACTTTCCTAAAGGAGATGAAATGGTTCCCATTACATGTGAACCTGAATGCAGATTGCATACTTATGTCTTTCTGACATTTTAGTCTATTTATTTATTTATTTTTAATCACGGCTTTTTTCTTGGGAAAATGCAGTGTTCCATTTTTATAGGAGATATTCTTCTGCACAAGTACATATTTATATTAGACAATTGCTATGAGTGCATTCTAGTCGCGAAGTTACTAATTAGGTTTTACCCCACTCTGTGTACCGCTAAGCTAGGTCTATCCCACGGTGGGTACGTCCTACCCATTATGTGTGTGCTAAAAATAAGTGTGTGCCTATGCAGGAAATATTGTTTCCATATACCACAAATGAACTAGCCTAAAAATAAACTTGTAAGTTGTAACTAATTGACATAGTTGACTTTAATTCTAGCCAACAGAAAAGTCCTAAACTAGCTGATTATGGAATTTCAACATAAGATTACGTAGAATCGAATTTCTGGATAGTTGATGAGAAAGCTTCATTCCGTTTATTTGCATTTGGATGCCGATTTTTACAATCCACTTGGACTTATAATTAGGAAATAGGAACGTGCTTCAAATTTTACCCAAAAAATTAAGCTTAATGTTATAAAAACAACAATTTGATTTCTTTCCTATATTTCTAAGTTAAATATTTTTCCTGCCGTTCTTATTTTACTTTATTGCTATTAAATCTCTCTCTTATAGTTTAGTAATTAGATGGAAAAAAAAATCTATGTTTACAATTTAATTAAATTTATGAAAGGAATTGTGTTTCTTGAATAATATATAAATAAAATTTAATTATTTTCTAGCTTGATCAAAGTAGAGTAAAAGGAAATTCAAACTTTCTAAGATATGCATTTATAATTATGAATTAATCAAAATTCCTAAAAGTGTTTGATTAAATAAAGTACCTTTCAAGCGTCAAAAAATAAAAAATTAAATACCTAAAAGTGTTTTTATATTCACTAGATTGTCTCAAAGTATTAATTGAAATATATAAAAAATTACGTCTTTACTGGCTCCATAATTTTGTTACCATACAACGAGAAAATAGAGTTTTCCTTTTAAATTTTTTTAATTTAATTAGTTTTCATTTTATAAGGGATATTGTTAAAAATAATTGAAAGTGAAAGATACGTATTTAACTATTTATATCGAAAACATGTTACTAAAGATTTAAATTTTGATGCATATTATCAGGATGTAACAAATATTTATAGTAACGGCATTTAAATTATAAATCTTAAAATTAAATATTAATTATCACATTTAAATTTCATATCACCAAAGTATTCTTTAGCTAAAATTTCAATTTTTCATATAATTGTTTAGAAATATTAATAATATATAATTATTTACTGTGTATGAAATATTAATTAATTATTACTCAATTGGTAGATTGCAACCAAAATGTATTATAAACATACTTACATTCGTATCTCAAGTGATAAATAAGCTTTAGTTTAGCATTTCAATAGTTTTAGTAATTTAAGAATTTGAATTAACGAGAAAATCACTTATGAAAAGAGACACATTCAAAAGGATGTAGAAAAAATTGTCAGATTAAAAAAATTATTACAAATTATGAACAAAGCTTGTTAGATATGATATATGTGCACATTTCTCATATTCAAAGGTACATACATGGTGGGAATGGAGAGTACAGGTATATTTCTAAGGTAGGATAATTTATAATAAAATAGAAAGTGTGTAAATATTAGATCATGTATACATAGGTAAATGTGAAAAATGATTGCGGAATAACTGGTTGAGGCAATAACTAAATTCCCAAGATCAGCACAGACCACTTGCACCGGTTGTTCTCCAACCTCTGTACATTTACCTAATTGTGGCCATGAAGTTTCATTTCCAACGCCATAAAAGACACGAGCCCTTTGTCTTCGCCGCATTTGATTTCATACCATATAAGCAAATAACAATCAAATAAAACAGCAGAGTGAGCCAGAGTCATGCACCTGTATACACTCACGAGGTTCAAGCTCAAAAAAAAGTCTCCATTTTGAATTGACACTCAAACTCTTTCTTCTCATCTCCTCTCTTTTTCTTTCTCTCTCTCTATGATTTCTTCGCTTCAACTCTCTCTTTCCCCTTTTCTGTAATTGCCCAAAATCTCTCTCTCTCTTAAAGACCTTTTTCAGTTGTGTCTTTTTGAATCTCCGATCTTCAGGCCCTTAGTTTGTTAAAAAGTTAGACATCTTTTTGAGATTCTTATTCAGACGCATTCCCATTCTTTTCAACTCCAATTCACATAATCAAAACACAGTGAGAATTCTAAGGTTCATTTCTATGATCTCTTTGTCTTTGTGTCGATTGTTGTTATCTTCTTCTATATTTATCTCTTCAGGTACACATCCAATTAGCTGAAACTCACCGACCCAATTGAAGATCCATTTCAAAGTTTGCATCTTTGAATCATTTCAGGGACCAGAAGCTCAAAATCTCAAAAGGGTGGCCAATCAGACAGGGACAAAAACATAGAAGCAGAGCATGAGAGAGAACAGCGTTGTGGTTGTGCAGGGGGAAGAGAAATACGGATCGGGGCTTTTTCGTCATTTCAAAGATGGTATCTGGCGGCCAGTTATGAAGTCATTGTCGAGATCCACTGTTGTTCTCGTCTTCTCTGTCGTCCTCATCGTCGGCGCGTTGGTTTACACGCGCTTGCTCGACACACATGTGAGTATTCATATTATTACCTCTTTTTTGCGTCCAACGTTGATTGGGTCCATGAGTTCTCTATTTTTAACGTTGTTTGTTTGTTTCCAACGTTACGGTTGTCTGAAACACAGACAGACGGGGGAATTCCTCTTCCTCCGGAGGAGGAGTGAATTCCCTTGGTCCGAGGCATGCATCATTGAAACGACATTGTCGTTTACTCAGTTAGCCCACTGACCCATTGGTGTGGTTTGTAACAGCATGTCTCAGTCAATTTCTTACCCATTATTTGCATCAGAAATTCTAATAAATATGGAGTAATTAAGTTAGGTGTACTTGATAAATTATATAATTAATTATAATATATTATTATGATTAATTATTAATTTATTATAATAGTTATTTATTAATTAATGATATGATTAATCAAAATTAAGTTAAGTGTTTTAAGTTTATGCAAATTTCTCTATTTGCATATGTTAAAATGTACATAAAAAATGATAATTTATTTGCAACTAGGAATTGGTCATAGTTTTAAACGAACTGTACTCTTAAGGTAGGATAACGCTTCGAACCCTGGAAACTCCACTTGTGAGGAGGATATAAGTATATCACTTCTTATTTGAATAAATTAGTCTCTAATCTAACCCAAAGTATGAGAATACTTGAGAAAAAAAAAGATAATTAACTTTTTTTTAATATTTTAAATAGTCATTTTTTCTAGCGAATATAAGAAACCTTATAGGTTTCAATCAGTACATGGCTAGCTTTCATTAGTCAACAAAATACATTCACTTAGGAACACATACACCAAGGCCCACACATTGCACTTGGGAAGGGAGAGAAGGATGACTTTGAACTTTGCGCAAGTTAATGATATCAAAGGTAAATGTGAGATTTAATCCTAAATCTTTGTAATCAACTTTAAAAAATTTTATCAACTGAGTTTGCTAGTATCTTCATTAAATAGTCACAATTTAGCTTACTATATTAACAATTTTGTTATTTTTAAGGGGTACAATTGCACATAGAATGTAACATGAAAGTCATTCTTTTAGATACTTCATATCACCTATTTTGTGTGTATGGTTTATATAGGCCAAAGGACCTACAAACATGAAGGTTTCTTGTGTAAGAAATAAAAGAAACTCCTATGTAAGTAAGGATTCAGGTCGTGTTAAGACTATTCTATATCAAAATCTTCTTCTGTAAATAATAGTACTTTTTATGTAGATAATTTAATTACACACCTTTTTTTAGGAGTGTGTGGTTCATACTCACTCAATTTAGAAACACTACACAAAAATTTGTGTAACAAAAAATTTAAATATAATATAATATTGCATAAATTAAAATATATTCAATAATATGAAAAGTAACATATGAAGCTTTATAAAAGATAAGAAGTTTACAAGTGAATGGACAGTCGGCTATTTAGCTATAATAACTTGATTGGAAGTGTAAAGATATAAGGTAGTGGTAGGTTTAAGTCTTCCTAACAAAATCAAAAAGAAAAAAGAAAAAAAAGTAAAAAAAAACCCATGAGTTACCCTTTCAGTTTTGGGTCTTCAAAATGACATCAGCAGTCAGTTATGAGATAGCATAGTGCATGGACAGCGATTTGAATAACATAATACTATAATAGTAAGAAGGCCAAAAATATATATAATAGTAATATGATAATCAGGAAAGCGATGTCGTTTTAAATGAATTGGGATTTTAGGGCTCTTGCTAGAAAATTCCAAGGCGGCGCCGCGAGTGCCGGCTAACCAGACATAGAAATCCGAAGAACATGAGTTGTAATAAGCCTTTCTAGGCCACGTATCCTTCAAATCTCGATGACACACCTAGAAGTGGGACCCACTACTGATTTTAGCAGATCGTCTATGAAATACCAAAACGGACACGCGACATTTTACGGACGGGCCACACGCACACGATACGGACCTTGACGGTGAACACATTAAAATTAAAAAATTTAGAACCTGACACTCAGATGACGGACTAATGGCGTATATATATATGTATATAATTTTGATTTTAAACATTTCAAACACAATTCCTCAATGATAACACAAGTATCTTCATTTATAATTAGAAAAAAAATTAACAATAATTAAAAATTGAACCACTAGACCAGAGTGAAACTCGCTTGAAACTTGAATTATTAGCACACAGTAAACACAATATATTGAAGAAGAATAGAATATTTTTCTTGAAGGTGGATTGGGTGATATTGGGCTTGTGAGCCGTGATATTAGTACACTGTCACACAGTAATTTTTTTTTTAAATTTTAATGGGTTGTGTTTAATATATATTTGCGGTGTGTCCTGGCCGTGTCCTGATGTGTCTTAACCGTGTCTGCGGTGTGTCTTAGCCGTGTCTGAACTAAAAAAATAATTTTTTTAATTAGACACACTCGGACACATGAGACACATGTGTCATATGCGTGTCATAATATATCCGTGTCGGATACGTATCTGACACGCAGACACGCCAATCAAATGGCGTGTCCGTGCTTTCTTGCAGATCGTGAACCATCTAATTATGTGCCACCTGTTTCATGCACGTAAGCTAATTTGGATTTTATTTCCCTTAAATTATTAAAAGGTTTTAGATACTCATTAAAATATTAAAATAAAAAATCTTAAATAAAAAATTAATTTTTTAATATTTAATATATTAAATACTTTATTTTTATCTAAAATTTTATATTTTAATTTTCTTAACAAATATCTTTTAACTAATCTCATTATTAAATGATGCTAGTTTAACGGTACTAGGCTAGAACTGCACTGCACCGCACCAAACTAGGACGCGTGTTTTCCTCTCACTTTTCTAGTTTTTTCTAGTTTTTTGGTTAACTTTTGAAGCAAGTCTTATGCTTACATTTGTATGCAATTAACAGTAATCTATTTGCGTTATTAAAGTTAAGCTAAGTTATGTGCGTGATGCGTTTTTCTAACCTTCATTGTTTGTTTGACTATTTGTAGTTATATTAGTATTCTTCTTAATCTTTACTATTAAACTTAAATAAAATTTTGTGAGTTAGATGCACATAAATGTAATAAGAATAAGTGGTGTTTGGAGATGTCAAAAGTCTAATTATATGATTTCGTATTTAAAAGAATTAGTTTCACATTTAAAAAGTATAAAAATACTCTGAAAAGTAAAAAAGTATAAGTGGTGTAATTTAGAATAATATTAGAGAGAATTTTTGAGAAATAAAAATAGAAACTTCTTGTAAAAAAAAAATAGAAACTTCAAAGATAGAAATTAAACTATTTTTAACTTTATATTAAAAATTATTGATGTGACATTATATAAACTTTTAAAAAAGAAAATTAAACAGATGTAAAATTTAATATTCTTAATTTTTATATTTGTGACATTACTTTAAATTTTATAATAATTGCCTTGTTGAACGTCGATGATATATTGATTATTAAACTATGCATTGAAATCTAATCTAATGGTGGTGCCATAAGATAGGGGCAAGTGGCAGCGTTGCGTTGAATCAATGGCGGGCTCTAGTTGTGAACTTCTATTTAGTTTCATATCTTCATTTGACTTTACTATGATTTGGAATCTAATTCATTCAAAAATAAAGCATCTCAGTCTAAAACCTTATTCTCTGTTGTCATTTTGTGTTGTGTTTAGCAGATCATTTCGGGAGGTTCATCTTCCAAACCAATACTAACCACCACAATATACGACACGCGTCCTTTCATAGCCAACGAAATACCCAAAAAACCCCGGAAGCAAATACAAATCCCATTGAACTGCAGTGCATACAACCTCACTAGAACATGTCCCACCAATCAACCAATCTCAGATCAGGACCGTTCATCTGGTTCCACATGTCCAGAGTACTTCCGTTGGATCCATGAAGATCTTAGACCGTGGGCCCGCACGGGCATAACAAAGGAAATGGTGGAGAGGGCTAAAGAAACAGCAAATTTCAAGTTGGTGATATTGAAGGGAAAGGCTTATTTGGAGACATATGTGAAGGGTTTTCAGACAAGGGATGTTTTTACGCTGTGGGGGATCCTACAGCTGTTACGGAGGTACCCTGGCATGGTGCCTGATTTGGAGCTCATGTTTGATTGTGTTGATTGGCCAGTGGTTTTATCTGATCATTATAGTGGGCCTAATGCTAAGGACCCACCACCACTCTTTAGATATTGTGGTAATGATGCCACCTTGGATATTGTCTTCCCTGATTGGTCCTTCTGGGGATGGTAAGCCCATTTCACTTTTTACCCTTTTTAATTTTTCTTTTTTAAATTAGGGGTAAGTGTGGTGTAGTGTTGTCAAACCAGATCAAATATCAAATATATATATATATATATATATATATATATAATCTAACAAAAGTGAAGGTTACTTATAAGTTTTTTACATTCATGATTTCCATGTGAATAGAACCATAAGCATTTATTTTAGTTTTACAGACTCATGATTTAATTATTATATACAAAATATGTATGAACTGTTTGATCTACTATCACGTACTAAACTTAGTTGATTCTCAATGAATTTTGATTTAAGTGCAAAATAATTCTATTATGAACGTTGTGGCATATGTGATATGAGTTGGTGTTGGTATGTAGCAGGGAAAGATGTTAAAGGAAAGTTTGATTCTTTTGTTTTTTGTGGTAAATAAATTAGATAAGAGTTTGGTTGTCAATGATCCATAATTGTGACGGCAAAAGGAAAGGGAAAAAAAAAAAAACACAAGCACTTTAATATTGATTGGCATATTTTGTCTCTTGTATAGGCCTGAAGTTAACATAAAGCCATGGGAGATTTTGTTGGGAGAGTTGAAAGAGGGCAACAAGAGGACAACATGGATTAATAGAGAGCCTTATGCTTACTGGAAAGGTAATCCCGCTGTTGCTGAGACTAGACAAGACCTCATGAAATGCAATGTTACTGACAAACAAGATTGGAATGCTCGATTATATGCCCAGGTACAATTCTTCTTTGCTTTGTTCTATATTTGTATTGCAAATTCCCTTATATCATTTTTAAGTTCCAATTGCTAATTTCTACTAATGAAAGTTGTAAATTTTTGTGCATATAAATCTATTATCCACTTTTGCTAGTCAGTTTAGTTTAGATCTTGGGTTGAATGGTTCATCAGTGCTCATTATCAATTTGGCCTTTCAGAAATTGGTACTATTTTCATTCCAAATCATCCATTTAATTATACCGCATTTCTAACTGCAAAGTGATTCTTTGATTAAAAGGATTAAAACATTTCCAACGTTTTTTCCGCTTGGAAAAAGAGCATGGCAGGTTGTAAGCATTGCTAGTAGCATTGTAACATTTTTCTATCTATTATTTCTAGCCAAAAGGAGAGTTAAACCTTATTCGGGAAAAAAAAATTATGTTCACCATTTCCTTTATAAACAAAAGTTATAAATAAGATAATGTTGCAATAATGAATACAACTTCAATTTTCTCACATCATTTTTTTACATCACTTTTAATATTGATTAATGAAGTATAATTTCGTAATTAATCATGTATATAAGTTGGTTAATGAAGTAATCTGTTAACTAATCAATACACATGATTCTCATTAATAAACTAATATATGTAATTAATCACGAATTTGTATTTTATTAATTAGTGTAAAAAATGATATAAAAAAATGATGAGATGATTATTTTTATAATGAATATTATAGCAAGCATCTTAACAAATGAAAATATTGTTCTAGGATTGGGGTCGGGAATCGCAAGAAGGGTACAAGAAATCAGACTTGGCGAGCCAATGCACTCATAGGTATAGCATTCAAACTTTGCGTAGAACTTGTAAGTTACTAGATGTATGCATTTATCACTATAAAAATATTTTATTCCAATCATGATGGAACTTTGCATGGAACTTGTAAGTTACTAGATATATGCATTTATCACTAAAAATATTTTATGCCAATCATGATGTGTGCAGATATAAGGTGTACATTGAAGGTTCTGCTTGGTCTGTCAGTGAAAAATACATTCTAGCATGTGATTCGGTCACCTTTCTTGTAAAACCCCATTACTATGATTTTTTTACAAGAGGGTTGATTCCGGTGCACCACTATTGGCCCATTAAGGAAGATGACAAGTGCAGGTCCATTAAGTTTGCTGTGGATTGGGGTAACAGTCACAAGAAAAAGGTAATCTCAAAGTTCCACTTATTCACTGAGGCTATAACATAATTTACCAAATTTAATCACATATACAACAAGATTTCACTTCTAAGTATATGTTTTGAATGTTGGATCACTAAATGGTCAAGGTCAAAACTGACTGAATGTGATAGTTGAAAGGATTTATTTAGAACTCCTTTTGTGACCTAATATGGGTCACTTGGTCAAGAAGCTTAGCATGTTTCATCCCTTACATCATTGCAAAATTCATATAATTAATTATTTTAAAATGTTTGCTTAGAGCAAAGGATAAATACGAATTATTAATGTCTACTTTTTCGAAAGAGAAATTACCTGCTCTTTGAACTTCATCATTTCTTATTGCTGTTTCTGAAATTCATCAGGCACATAATATTGGAAAGGCGGCTAGTGATTTCATTCAAGAAGAATTAAAGATGGATTATGTGTACGACTACATGTTTCATCTCCTAAATTCGTATGCTAAACTCTTTAGATATAAACCTTCTGTTAGTGCTGAAGCTATTGAACTATGCGTGGAGTCCATGGTTTGTAGAGCAGAAGGATTAGAAAATAAATTTATGATGGAATCATTGGTCAAGGGTCCTGCAACCACCAACCCGTGTACCATGCCTCCCCCTTATGACCCTCCATCTTTGCATGCACAATTAAGGAGAAAGGAAGGTTCAATTCATCAAGTGGAATTGTGGGAGAAAAGTTATTGGGTGAAACAAAATATGAAATCTTAATGTATATTTTTCACATATTCGAGTGAACATATTCATTCTTAGATTAGATTTTTTTTTTCTTCCAAACATATGGGTTCTTTTGGGAGATATAAATAGAATACAACTTGTCTCTTAGATGGCTAAATAAACTGTATATTGATATTTATGAGAATTATGAGTTTAAGACACAAGGACTAATGAGAATTAATATTTGGCTTGTTAATGTTCCATTATTGAAGCTTATTATTATCTTTGAATGAACTAAATAATGCTTTAACATGACTATGGTGCAATGAAACAAATTAAAGCAATTTAACCGGTTAACATGTGAAGAAAGAAGACAGAAATAGAATTCTGCAAAAATTGATCCAACAGATAAACATGTGCTAAACTAATACACAAAAAGTGAAGAAGAGAAAGCATTGATACAAGGTTGCCAGGAATGAATATATTGCAAGCTATTGAATTCTTTGCCGAAGCATTGGTATGTAGTGCAGAAGGTTATGAAAGAAATTTATGATGGCTACAAAGTGCAAAAACCAATCCATGTACCATGGCACTACCCAACAATCCTCGTCTTTACGCGCAAATTTTAAGTAGAAACTAAAGTACAATTCAACAAGTGAAATTTAAGGAAGTAAAGATAATGTGGGGAATGCAACCTTAATGGCTTCTATCTATTGATTTCTTTTATATAGGTGCACGTATTATTCTTTTTATTAGGATATTCTCAAATATATTGTTCTTATTGGAAGATTTATTTGGAACAGGCTGTATTTTATAAATGTGGTGGTTGAAGCTGATTTATTATCTTTGAGCTTCATTTGTAAAATAAGGTTAGAAGTTTGAAAAACAAAGAATTTTGAAAAGTGAAGCAACAATTAAAAGGTGCCAACTGCCATGGCAAACAAATAAAGTAAACAAGAGATCAGGTATCCTTAAGTTTTGAGAGAAGTCTGTGCAAGATGAATGGAAATGCAACAACTCAAAGGATATTGCTAATTATACCCAACTTTAAGTACATCACATGTTAATACTAAACATCATTACTAGCACAACCTTATTTAAATTGAGATAAAAAGGCATCTTCAGATAAGAGGAAGAAAGAAGAGTACATGATAGTCATGTGTCAGTCATCAACACAATTTCTCTGCATCCGCTTCTCTAGTTTTGCTACTTTCAATGCAACTGCCACATATATCTTGTCTGCTGCCTCATCCACATGTCGAAAGCAAGCATACCTCCAATTCTTTTTGAGCAACAAAACGCCAATAGCTCCCCAAAACCCAATTGCAAAGCCAAGGGCTATGACAAAGTAAAACCATACTTTATCTGACTCATCCTTTTCTCCACCTTTATCTTCATAGCCTCCGCTGTGAGGAACTTGATGAGAATCATCACCAGGGCAAACATTTTGAAGTGGAACTCCACATAGATATGGGTTACCAGCGTAAATAAGCGGATCATTAAGAACTTGCAACTGATTGCCTCCTGGAATTGGGCCTGAAAAGTTGTTGTTTGACAAGTTCAAGTGACTAAGAAAGGTTAAAGTGGACATGCTCCTTGGAATAGCACCGAAAAGCTGGTTATGAGAGAAGTCAATAGATTCTAGTGACTTCATGTCTCCTATCATTTCAGGGATCTCTCCAGACAGATTATTGTAAGACAAATTGAGTCCAACCAATCCAGAGAGGGAAGTTAATCCTTCAGGAATTGATCCAACCAAACTGTTATTTGACAAGTCCAAGTTGATTACAAATTTCAAGATTCTAGAATAATCAAGTTCTCTTCCTTTCATGACTTGCTTGACATCCTCATGATTCCACTCTTCATTCGTGGCATTACTGTACCTGTTTGATTTGCTTGAAACCATTCCTCCAATATTGCCAATGCAATGAGGAATTGAACCGACTAAATTGTTGTCAGCAAGGTCCAAGATTTTTAATGTATACAAATGGCACAAGCTTGATGGGATACTACCATTGAACATGTTTCTCCGCAATCGGAGTATTTGCAGCAAGAAAAATGTGTTGCCCATCCATGAAGGTATGACACCAGATAATTGATTCTCTCCAAGATCCAACATTATCAGTTCACTTAAGTTTATAAAGGACGATGGAACTTCTCCATATAGACTGTTGTTGTTCAAATGCAACCACTTCAACAATGAAACATTCCCAAGCGAGCTTGGAATATCACCTGATAATTTGTTGGATGACAAATCAAGCTCGTACAAAGCTTGAGTGTAACTCCAACAATCTGGAATTTCACCAGATAATCTGTTGTTGGAGAGATGAAGACTGTACAAGGTTTTGATTTTGCACAATGAGCTTGGTATTGAACCATTTATATGGTTATTGTCAAGAAGCAAGTACCACAATTTGGGCATTATGCCGCCAAGATTTTTTGGAAGTGATCCAGTTATTTGATTGCTGGAGAGAGACAAGTAAGTGAGACTCATCATTTGGGGCCAACTTTTTATACTAGTAACTGTGCCTTCCAAGAAGTTAGAAGAAAGATCAAGGTTAACTAGATTCTGAAGTTGACCAAAATTATCGAGAATGATTCCACTAAAATAATTACTTGCAAGACTAATAAATTCTGCTTTTCTGAGTTGACCTAGGCTTTTAGGAATGACACCATTAAAAGAATTGTATGAAAGATTTAGAAATAGTAGGTTTTGAAGCTGCCCAAGATTCCAAGGAATAACACCATTTAAATGATTAGAAGAAAGGTCCAAGTATTCTAGATTCGCAAGTTGCCCAAGAGAAAAAGGAATGGGACCAAAGAATGAATTTGAGCCAAGATGAAGGCGTTGTAAATTTTTAAGTTGTCCCAACCAACTTGGCAAATTAGCACTGAACTCATTAAAACTCAAATCCAGTACCTCTAAATCATAGCTATTGCAGCTAGATAAATTTTCATTGCTCCAAAACACCTTCCCATGACCCTTGCTTTTAGACAAATCAAACTGTTTTAAATGACACAAATTTCTCAGAATTGATGATAAAGAACCCCCCTCCATGCTTGTGAAATTATTCCTGTTAAGAAGGAGATGGACAAGACTCTTTAACTCACCTAACCAAAATGGTAGTGAAGTAAGGTAGTTCCAAGAAAGGTCAAGAACTGTCAGGGAAGTCAAATTCCGCACAGCATCAGGAACTGGACCGTAAAGCAGATTCCCTGCAAGATCTAACTGTACAAGGTTCTTAAACTTACTTAACCATGATGGTACTGAACATAGATTGTTAGAACTATAGTCAAGGACTCTAATGGAAGTCATGTTTTGTAGAGCAAAATGAAATTGACCAGAAAACCCATTGCGACCAAGGAATAGACCAACAAGGTTATTAAACTTATCTAACCACAGTGGCACTGATGTTAAATTGTTAGATGAAAGGTCAAGAACTCTAATGGAAGTCAAGTTTCTTAAAGGATCAAGGACAGGATTGTTAAATGCGCCTGACAAATCTAGTTTGACAAGGTTTGCAAGTTTACCAAACCATGATGGCACTGAGTGAAGATTATTAAAAGAAAGGTCAAGGACTCTGATGGAAGTCATGTTCTCAAAAATATGTGTTGGATTTTGAAGATAGTTCAATGCTAGATTGAGGACTTGAACACTAGCAAGATTTGTGACATTAATAGGATAATGAGGAATTGGCAGGTCTCCAAGTCCACAATCAATTATGTGTATCTGTAACAAAGAAGGAAGCATGTTAAGTACCTGAAACAGATTCTGTGCATTCCCAACCTCAGCACCTGTTATGCTAAGGTATTGTAATGATGAAAGTTGAGCAAGCCAACTAATATCATCAAAGCCAAAGCCATTGATAGTAAGAACACGCAAGTTGGTGAGGTTTCCAAGACTGCTGGGAACTATCCCTTGAAAATCAGAGCTTAGAGAAAGATATCTCAGCCGCTCCATAGAACCAAGGAACATTGGTACTGCACTCCATCTAATTAAAATTCCACTCAAGTCCAAATAACTCAAATATTCTAACTGCAACAGAGATGGATTAACAAGAAGAGCTTCCAGCTGATCCTCAAGAGGGTCGCAATCGTACCACTCTACCCAAAGGGTAGAATTTCCCTCTAAGTCTTCCTTAGGGAAGCATGGATCCTTGAGGTCAACCTTGACAACATGTCCAGTATCATTGTTGCAGGCTATGCCTTCCCATGGGCAACAATCATAGCCTTCCCATGAGGAAAGCTTATGTGAGAATGATGGATAATTGGGTGGTTGATTATCAAAGCTCAAGCCTCCTTTGAAGTTCAAAAGAGCCTGCCTTTCTCGTTCAATGCACCCCAAGGTTGAATTTCTGCACAAACATAACTCTGCAATCTCAGTGAACAAGAAAAGCACAACAAATCCAACACTAGTCAAGTATTTTCTCATTTTTGCGGGAAAGAGTACCATTTGAAAGGCAAAGAACTAACTCTGCACTATATATAGATCTAGAAATAGTATTTTCCAAACTAGTTTATCCTTTTGACCAAATATATTTAATATTTATAACTTCATTTTTTAAAAGATAAATAACACAAAGTAAAATAAATTCACAATTACACAAGAAGTAAAAATTAAAGAATGGCGGACAACAAAAAGTAGTATCTAATTGTTTAATTTGACAACAAAAACTTAAAACTTAAAAGAATGGCGGGCAGACAATTTTATCACTAAATTAAGTAATATATATTCTTTTAAAAAGAAATAATTCTAATCAAATAAAATGTAATTGAGTATATATGTAATAAATAAAACAGCTACCAAATCGGTTATTAGCAAAGGGTTTCTGAGCAAAGTGGACTTGCGAAGACTTTGGTTCTTTCCCCAGCGGCAATGCGGCATCCCACCCCATAAGGCAACTAGTCCACCAAGTAGGACGGGTTTGTTAGGTATCCATTAGGTAATTCGTCTGTCATAAAAACATTATGGCATTGCAGTATGTGTATTCTGCCTAATTCGTCTTACATAGTGCAAAGAATGGAGAAATTGGTGCTTCCAGACCATTATGTCTCCATGACTCTTTCGCACCACTCAGGCACTCACCAAAAAGTGGGTTGATCAAACCAAATTGTTAAATCGTTCAAGATTTATTCTCTACAATTATTAGAAAGTGTAATCATGGCAGAGAGAAGCAGTGGGCAAAACATGAAAAGTAGACAAACTCGGATTTTTTCACCACATTTTTTTTTTACATCACATTTTTTACATTATTTTTCATATATATCATTGATTATATTATTTTTTTATTATTTTTACTCACTTAATTATAATTATTAAAAAATACGATAAAAAATGATGTAGAATAAAAAATAATGTATCAAAAGTAGAGAATAAACATAGTAGATAATATATTAGACTAAATGTTTTAAAAGCCGAATTAGGAATAGAACTTGCGAGATTTTCAGGTTATGTTTTGATTAGTTTAACAAATTAAATTAGCGGGTCAAATTGTGGTTGAATGAGATAGCATAATAAGGGATAATTAAACCAATAACATAGTTGATTTACGGTCTAACAGATTGAATTGGCTGGTCTAATCTAAATTTCAAAACACTGAATAGGATAAGTCTACATAGAGCTCGAGTTGTTACGACTTACGAGGTTTAACTTTTTCACCATTAGACGCAAAGTTCTGGAGTGTAATATTTTACCCCTTTGTATGAGACAAGAAGGCAAAATGCCTAGAAAAAAAATAACTAAAGTTAAAATATCACAAAGGATTTAAGATTGAGGAACCCAAAAATGTAGAAATTCTTTGGTAGGCTTGTTACATTATCCCGTAGGCATTCAATTTAACATTTGATATGTATAAAGTCATTTAAAAAAAAATGGAGCATTCTTAATCATATAACCTTACATATATTTGAAAAAAGTTCATTTAAAATGAATTTGTATATAAAAGTAAATAAATTGTGAACACCCACGTTTTGTAAAAATAAAAAATAAAAATAAAAAATCTTTCAACCCATTAGCTCATTAACCCTTAAACTAACTCATTAACCCGTAATTCATAAACTAACCAATTAACTCATAACTCATTAACCTACAACCCATCAGTTATCCTCACACTTAAACTCATTACTTATCTTAAATAAATCTCATCAGTTATCCTAATCCCTAAGCACTTATGCTAACTATCCCAAACAAACCTATCCTAAACTAACCAAAACTCATCCTACCACAAACTTATCCTAAACCAACCTTGTGATTTTATCATCAAACTCATCCTAACTCAAACTCATCCTAAACAAACTTATCATAAACCCTCCATCACTTACCTTAAATAAACTCCTAATCACATTTTAACTCAAACACTTCATCCTAATCCCCTCCTATAAAAACACCTAACCCACACACGTGAGAAAAAGATCGGAACCTATACTCAGAACCTGCCACACTCTCAGCCTAGCCTCACGTATACCCTCCTGCCTAAATAACCATATTATTCTCCCAATCGTGTGGCTTCCCACACGCAGCAAACCCTTGCAGCAACCTGCCAAGCACCCTCTGCCATAACCAACTCCATCACTTCCTCTGCCAAGCACCCTCTGCCACGAAACCACCACCTTCCTCTATAATCACTCCACAACACCCCTGTCCTCCAACAACTACCAAACCTTCATTACCATTAAACCATTCACCACCACATCAACCACGTGAAACCACCATCCCCAGCTTCCATCAACCCACCATCCTCCTCACCACTCCAACTGAGACCCTCATTAGAACCATCGGAGCCACACCACCAAAGCCATTCCGGTTTGCCACCCGACGGCCCGGTACCGTGAAGAACTCAGCTTTGTCGTCGTACCTCGGACCCGATCCAACCCGTTTCACCACCACACAAGCACCCAGTCCGTCAACCCAGCATCCACCGTGAGGTCCGTGACCCACATTGTGACCCACGTTGGAATCCTCTGTGCACCGTTCCCAACCACCCAACCGCACGACCCGCTCCGAACAGCGTCGCTGGACTCGCAAACCCATCTACGACGGAACAGAGACGGATCACCTCGTCTCTGTCAAACCGATTGAACCGTCGTTCCGCATCACATCCATTCCTACCCATCCTCCCTCGCGCTCCAAGGCCGCACCGTGTCTGACGTCGCATAGTGCAAACAATGGAGAAACGAGACGACCATTGCGCCTCCGTTCTACGCTCTCCGCCGCACGTTCCCACCTCGCGAAGTCTCGCAACTCGTCGGCAAGATTTGGATCTCCACATTGAAAGTGTAATCATGGCAGAGAGAAGCAGTCGGTCTGCGCTGAAAAGTGACGTTGGAGCAGCCATTGTTGAGCCTTTCTTCATAAATATATAAGTAACAGAGCCTTTTTTTGTTTAAACCGTAAGCTTCTATTTCTTACTTTCTATTTTGAGTTTTTTCTTTCTTTCTTAAGGGTAATGAACTTTAACTTAGTGGGCTTAAAAAAAAAAGAAGAAAAAGCCTAAAAAAATGATAAAACTAAAAAACTAAAGAATATGAAATAATTAAATGTTTTTTAAAAGAATAAAAATGAGTTATCTGGTCAAATTGTGGTTGAATGAGATAGCATAATAACCCTTATATATTTTGTAATTCTCAATTGCAACAGATTGATGATTTACATTATTTACATTATTATTATTATTATTATTATTATTATTATTATTATTATTATTATTATTATTATTATTATTATTATTTAAATTATTATTTTCAATTTTTAAGTTAAATCGCTAATTGATAATTTTAAATAAAAGTTTTGTAACAAATTTGATAATCAATAAGCACGAATGAATCGTGACCTCTCTCAGCGCGATGCCAACTTTTATTTAATCATTAATTTGAATAAGCCGAGAACATGACGGTAATTGTTAATTCAAATTTTTAAATTTTTTTAATAAAATCAACCAACCCGCCAATATTTTCTAGAGAACTACGTGACTTTGAGTTCCTCATTGCACTAAAGGATACGTAGGAGCAGGATTTATATTCTGTCAAGCCAAAAATTTAAATTTTCATAATTTATTTGTTTATTTCATATTTTTTTTACAAAAAGGGTAAAACAAATATTTTCGAAGATTATTAAGAATTTGTATAATTAATTTAAGGGGAACCGTCTTAGATTCGTTCGTTTCCCATATGTTTTAAAAGTCCAAACAAGCGATTAAGTTTTCACCTTTTCCTACACATAACCGACTTTCGAATTTAATCTGGTTTCAAAGACTATTTTTTTTTTAATTTTTTAATTTTTCTTAATAAAAAATAAAATTAGTGGCGACTCCAATTTTTATTAATTTAAGTTGCTATCCTGCCATATTTTTCGATCGCGACAGATGGCGACTCCATTAATTAATTAATTTTTATTAATTTAATTCTTAATCATATAACCGCGATATTTGAAAAAGTTCATTTAAAATGAACTTGCAACATAAATAAATGTATATTTATCTCTAATTTAATCTAATATACATTATAATCTTAATTCATTAAATGATTTAAGAATTAATATATCATTAGTTATTCAATTTACATACAAACTCACTTTAAAATAATCTTATCTCACATAGGGACCGACTCACTTGTAGAAAAGTGAGAACACATACTTCCACTCACATTAAAAAAATTTCTATTTCTCATGATAATCATTTGTTATTCATGCTCCTTCATATTACTAACTTTATCTTCATATAATGTGTAAGTAAGTAAATTTGTAATGAAATAAGTTAAAATTCTTTTAATATTTTTTAAACTGTATCTCACGTAATTAAATGTCAAGATTATTCATATAAACATAAATAGAAAAATATTTGATAATATTATTTGAAGAAAAAAAATTATGCTTGTGTGTTGACCATGATTGCCTAAACTTTCTAGTTACGTCAATGATATCACATATTTACTATTATTGAATGGAGTGGTTGTGGTAAGTAGTAATTACTCAAGAATTACTCACCCAAAATGCATGTAATATGATAGATTCTTACGTATTGCGGTGTGAATGTAATAGTATCAACGGTTTGCATTTCAACATCTTATGTGAATGGTAATATATTGGTACTATTTGAGCTAAGCTCCACAAAACCATATTAGACGCCCTGCAACCAAACTTTCTAACATCCTCGTTCCCTTGTAATTGAGAGGCATCGTTCTTTGTTGGGGTAATTGTTGCTGCTGTCCTTCATCTGTCAAAACACATACATTGAAACTCAAAGCGCTTCTCAGTAAAGCCAAAGTGGGGATAAAAAGACGAATATTTGTGCATGGATCATTACCAGAAGGATTAGGAGAAGCACTGATAGAACCACCACTGGAGTTCTGACCCAGTTGATTAAAAGCTTGAGCTTCAGCTGACTTAGGATCCAAATGCAGTAGTGCTGCTCAAATCATTTCAAACAGAGATTCAGATTCTTTAAAAAAGGTTCACACCCCAAATGGTTTGATCTTTCAGAGTTGAAAACTTTGAGATAGCTTTCAGCAACATAGTATTACATAGATTAATAGCAGGGGATTTAGTACATGTTTGTTTCAGATTAACTTAATTATTTTTTTGGAGAAAAAGTTATAATCGTATTTAATCATATTTCTTAAAATTAACTTTAATTTTTGAAATTTAATATAAATAAAAACTTTTTAAAATTAATTTTCATAATACTAAAAATTAAAACTTAGGTTTATAAATTATTCCTTACACTTTAGTATATAAATACCATTTTATCTTCAATCAAATAATTTTTTAATCATTCTATATTAATTTTAGTAATTTAATGCATAAAACTAATTTTTTTATAATCCAAACAAATCAGATTAACTTAAAATCATTTTTTAGTTATGTATCTAAATATAAAAAATAAATCAATTATACAAAAAAATTTATATAATAATTAATTATTGAGCATAATCAAATGTTTACAATTTTTTCAAATACAACTTAAATAATTTTCTTTTCCTTGAAAATATGATAGTGTAAGTGTGACAAAGAGAAAATTAGAACCAAAATTATTTGTGTATGACTGACAAACCATAGCACAGGTTTGTGTCTTTTTTTCTCAAAAGTCAAAACATGAGTAATATTTAGATAGGCACAATCTATCTTAAATATTCCACTCAAATTATTATTTAACATATATAAGAGTGTGACTCATATTAAGAATGTACTAATCTCTAAAAAATGCTTTTAATACATGTCAATTGTTGAATGAAATGCTTAAAAGAGATGATGTGGTAAGCAGTGTCTAACAAAAAATTTCTTCTTAAAAGAAAAAGAGAGTGATTCAAATTTAAAATCGACTAATATAAATGAGACAAAAATCCTCTAAAATGAATATAAAATAAGCAAATGAACCTACATCAATTATTAATAAATGGATTTACTAATCTATCAATAATTAAGACTTACTTATTCACTTTACAATAATACTCACTTTAAAAGATTCTTATTCAATATAAACGTATCCGGACACTGGGAGAGATTATCAAGAGCTTTGCAAAGAGAAGGCAGGCCAAGAGCAAGTGTGATGTTAACCTTTAAGCCAAGGTCAGTGTTATGTACTTTTTATTGTTCTTGATGGCTTGTATGAGACCGCTGCAACAATCTGGTGTGGGAGCTTTGGCATCGCCACCAACGCATGGCAGACATGTTGCAATAACTGTCAGTTGTTCTGCACATTTCTGTTTCTCTTGAGCCGAATCCCCCATTGCATGGCTGATCAACATCAATGTTATTGCTAACACTAGCATGCGAGGTAGACTAGCTCCGGGGTACTGGAACCTGGAAACCATTTTCAAATGGTGATGAATGTTGGAGTAGAGACTGGAGATAGATTATAAGAGATGGAACATAAATGTGGCTAAGGTAGAAACTAGTAAGTTGTATGTGGTGCTACAAGAAGGAAGTTAAATTCCTACACTGTTTGGACGGGGAAGGAGACTAGTGGGTGTAGTAAAAAAATCTTTTGCTGCTATGTGAAGCCACTGAATGGTTGTTCCACCCGCAGTTTTGAATAATTTTGGATCTGTTTTTCAGTTTTGAATAATAAATCAAAATTTCCACTAATGCATAATGCATTGTATTAATTTATGTTTAAAATTGATTGGTGTGGTTTAATGTAAAAGCATTGCTGTGCCTAAGAATGTTTCTACCGGACTAATCCTCGGATAATTCATTTTTCATCTAGAGTAGTGTTATTCACACAGGCAAATCACTTTACAGGTCTTACATATATCTAATCACTATAGACATTATGGCTATGCTGCCCACATAACTTGCAAATAATGGAGAAAGTGGTGCTTGCACGCCATATATGACTCTTTCACACTACTCACCAATTAGAGAGAAAAGCACCTGGAGAATATTTCAAAATACGTAGATATTATATTAGGGTAAGTCCACCAAGAACTCAAGCTGCTTAGAGGCTCAGCTTTTTCATCATTAGATGCATATTGAAATTTACATTAGACCAATCAAATTAATTTCATGAACTCAAATCAACTTCTTCAGAGTCAGTGTGCATCAGTCATCCACCCTGTGTTTAATAAAATTTGTTGTTTCTACCCACAGCTTTGAGCTTTATTATTATTATTATTATTATTATTATAGAAAACTACTTCAGTTTTCTTCTGTTTTGTTGTAGACCAGAAGGATGAATCTTTTTACATAGTGAGCTGGGCATGCAATGTTGATGGCACCCCATTTGTAGTGGCCGGAGGAATCAACGGTGTAATCCGAGTCATTGACGCTGGCAGTGAGAAGAAACACAATGTATTTCACAACAGTCAAGAATTGTTCTTTTTTACAAAAATGAACCCGTTATGGTAACAATAACTTTTACAAAAATTTGAAATTTGAATCTTCTACTTTATTCTTCTTTTCCTTTTTCTCAAAAACCCTCATGGAACAAGGTTCCTCGTCACGGGGAGAAATATTTGTGTCCCCGCTTTTGCAATTTAGTTCTCCCATTTTCTGCCATTATGCGATTCCTGGCATCCAAAGTGGGTTTTGACACTCTGGATTTTTGGGGTCCCTGAGTTATGTGAAGGTTTCTGGCACTATGGGTTAAGCGAATTCGGTGTTTTTTTATTGTTTTTTTCCTTTGACAAGGCTTAGATGAAGGGATGTTTTGGTTCCCTGGTCATTTTTTTATGCTAAGGTGAGAGTCACCATTCCAGGCTTCTCTCCCTCTCTGATTTGGAACTTTCAGTTTAGTCTATCTTCCTCTTCATCTCTCCCAAGTAAATTTCCCCATGTAAACTACTAAAACTAAAATATGTTTTGCATGCATATGAACCCGAAGCTCGATCTTTCCTCCATAGAATCATGGCGCAATTTGTGTTACGTCATTTGCTCAAATCAAAATAAGACGAGGCCTGGTATGTTATGTTTTCACTCAAGAATTTATGATAGATACTCATACGAACAATTGGTTGCTCTGTTTATGATAGATGTCTTCCTGAATCCTGAGTGCCATATTAAGAAGAGAATATAGTCTTGGTATCTACTCAGTGTGTTGCTCTATCTTCAAGAAACTCTTCCAATTTTCAATATAAAGTGACACTGTGATAGTAGCATGCGTGTAAAAAGAGGAAATGACAACACCATGTAGTTTGTGCTCCTGTAGTGCTATTTGGATTATTTTAAATTTTTACCATCTTTTCCCAATTGAAATCAAGCTACTTTAATAGTTTCAAAATTCTGTTGATCCCCTTCAACTGAATATAAAACAGCATGCAAACCAGAAAAGCTATATCCATTCCAACTGAATATTAAAGTATTATTTTTTTTTAAGAAGGAGATACATACATACACCCTTATATAATTTTGTTAAATTAAATTTCTTGACAAACCTTATAGGTGGAAGGAGAAAGGAAGGTGTTAATTTATTGAAGATATTTGAAGGATAATTGGTAAGAAGTTTGGATGTCCGCAACGTGAAACTAATTACTAGCACTGTAATATTATTTCCATTAACTACAAGGTAATATCGTTTGTCAGAATTATCTTTTTTTTTTTCTGTTGAATTTGTCAGAATTATCTTTAGCTGCTGCATAGTCTATAACTATAAGATGAAAGAAGTTTCTTTAGTATATCTTCATATTGAATAGCCTTTTTACCTTATTAGTTTTGTAAATTTATCCCAGGACTCAATGGTTGGGTTTTTATTGTGTGCTACGGGACAAATGAGATGGTATCTTCACATAGGAAATAACTCTCATATTTTTACATCAAATAATATATTTATTTTTTTTATGTCTCATCTAATATTATTCATTATACATATTTTTTTTTATCATTTTCTCTCACTCAATTACATTTTTAAAAAGAATGTGAATAGATCTTACTTACTCTTTTTAAAAGTGTAAGATAATCATTTTTTCATAAAAAACTCTAATATGAACCATTAATTTTGAGTCATTGATTTATTATTAAAATAAACCAATAATTTAGATTAGAAGTTAAATTTTTATAAATTTTAACTAATAATACTTAAATTCACATAAAAATATAATTAAATCGCTATTTTTTCTTTTTTATGAAATAATTATAAATATAAAAATTTATAAATTTTAATTAATAATTTTTATATACATCTAAATTTATATATAAATATTATCAAATAAAATTTATTAATAGACCCACACTTGTTGGATCCTTAATAGCCTCCTCCCTTCACATAATGTTGAGTAGGTTCACATATTTAAGTAATAGTATGCCTTCGTTGTGAATATTTTGTGGAAAGTTCTCTTCCTGTATTTTAACTTTTATTGAAACAAATAAAGGAAAATTTCAAACAAATGTTTCTTGACCATAGTAGATAAGGGCAAACCTTTAGCAGAATTAAGTCATAGGTTAGGATTATCCTCATGGTCCAGTAACTTGCCAACTACAGCTCCCTTCACTCCAGCGTTGGATGCAATTGTGTAGATTGGCAAGGGCGTCAACATCGCTGTTACTCTGCAGTTCATTGAAAATGATTAGAAGATTTGGCTCAAGCTCTTACTGTTATCTATTGATGTGGACTGTAAAACTTATGATAAGTACTTAGGAAGCTGGTCCAACCTTTTGTCTTATGTAATTATCCTAATATCTTTTGGATTAAAATTTTCTTTTATTTTATTTTGAAATAGCACTAAAGTTTGATAATTACATTTTAAATGATAAAATAAAATCAAAACATTAAAAAATATCCGTGCATTTGCATTCTTCTTGCAACTTACCCTTTTTAACCCTCTGAAATATATATTTGTAGGTCATTTTCCTTCCTCAATCAGAGGCCAAACTATGGCCTAGCATTTATACTCCATCCCTTTCTTAATTTTGGTAATAGAAGACCATGGTTCCTGTTATTCACTGCAACTGTTGACAAAAATGCTAAAAATTGTTTGTACAAGGCACAGGCTCCTTACTAGATTTTTCAAATGTGTTGAACTTATATGACATACATATAATAATATATGAATTGTGTACTAACTTAAAAATATTTGAATATTGTTGTCACCAATCCAAATGGTAAGCATCTAACTTTCAAAAATTTGAATATCACAATATTGTTTTCGAATATTAGAGAATAATTCAAAATAGTTAGACACTTAGGTTGAAAAAATTGATTATCAAGTTATTATACTTGAATATAATAGGTCCAATCTTTATTGGATAGCTACTAAGTTAGAAATATTCGATTATTTTTCATCAAAGTTTAAATGGTGAGCTCTTAACTTTTTTAAAAAGATAAATTCTTCTTTGTATATAGATATAATATATCATTTTTACACATATTCATATAAAAATGAGATTTACTCATAATCCATCAAAAATAAAATAAAATATTCATTAAAATTCATTTTTACATATCAATTATATAAGTGTATGTAAAGATGACGTGTTATATACGTATGCAAACAAGAATTTATCTTTTAAAAAGAGGGGGTATTTTACCACTTTCGTTTCAAGCATATTGGAATATGAGTGATGTGATAATGGAATAGCACATTATATTCAAATATTTTACTCAAAAGTTGACATATGTGATATTTGAATTATGTAAAATATTATGAAGAAAATTGGCATTGCTTTAGAGAAATATTCTCTACATAAATATTCCATTATCCGTTAGGCACATACGACACTTGATATTGTACACACAAGGCACTCACGACACTTCATATTACCCATACAATGGCATGTGCTTTCCAAATTCTCCATTTATGCAGAAATGATGCATTAACAGGGCAACAAATGATCACAAAGCCATAATAGATCAAATTTCATTTTCAAGTGCAGGTATCCATTTAACTCAAAAAAAAATCTCATGGATCACGGCCCTCCTCCATATTGAAATTCTTACCAAATAGCCATGATCTCAAAAACAGAGATGCCAATAACAGGATTAACTAACATTCATCATATATCAACAAGATAGTAATGCACTCAAGTCATTTTGAACAAGACAGACCATAACATCACATGTTCAGGAGCAGTACAAGACTTACAGCATCAAGCATCTCTTCAGGTCACAGCATCAAGGTGGCTGTGTACAGCAATACTTTGACCCCTTTTGTTTTCTCTATTAAGATTAGCAATGTATATGAGGAAGAGAAGAAGAACAGGAGGAGAGAGAAAAGTGACTAGAATTCTCTATTGCACAAGTAAATTAGTCTAACATTACAAGAATAGAAAAAAGAGTAAAACTATATATGCAACAAATAAAAGATTAAACTACCCTTAAGATAAATAAAATAAGTAAAACATAAATGCACCATATTATCTAACATCCCCCCTCAAACTCACGATGCATCAACAGGAAGCATTAAGAGTTTGTTAATCAAGAAACGAAAGCGTGGAGTGGAATGTGACTTTGTAAACAAATCAGCAATTTGCATAGAGGAAGATACGAAGGGTAAAGTGATGGTCCCATGCTGAAAGTGGTGTCGAGTGAAATGACAGTCAATCTCAATATGCTTGGTGCGTTCATGGAAGACTGAGTTGCGAGTGATTTGTATAGCACTCATATTATCACAATACATAGGAGTGGGTCCAAGGGAAGTGACACCCATAGACTCAAGTAACCAACGCAACCAAACTATTTCGGCAGTAGTGGATGCCATGGCACAGTACTCAGCTTCGGTAGAAGAGCGAGAGACAACAACTTGCTTCTTACTCTTCCAAGAAATGAGAGAATCCCCCAGAAAGATGCAAAACCCTGTGGTAGACTTACGATCGGTGGAGTCACCACCCCAATCAGCATCTGAGTAAGCACGTAATTCCAAGGAAGATGATGAAGGAAAGAGAAGACTCTGAAATTGAGTACCTCGAAGATAATGAAGAATGCGAAGAACAGCTGCCCAATGAACTGTAGTAGGAGAAGCAACAAACTGACTAACAACATGCACTGCATAAGCAATATCAGGTCTAGTGATGGTAAGATATACCAAACTGCCAACAAGAGTACGATACAAAGTGGGATCTGACAAAGGAACACCATCAGAAGAAGTATACCGAACATTATGCTCAAGAGGAGTATCCTTTGTTCTAGTGTCAGAGAGATGAACTTGTTCAAGAATGGTGCCAATGTACTTAGATTGAGAAAGGAGGTAACCTCTAGGAAAGTAAGCAACTTCAATCCCCAAAAAGTAACAAAGAGTACCTAAGTCTTTCATCTCAAACTGATGGGCCAATTGGAGTTTCAACTCCACAATCCTGTCAACATCATCCCTAGTAATGATCATATCATCAACGTATAAGGAGAGCAGGATACGACCATGAGAAGTGCACCTGAGAAACAAAGCAGAATCATACGGGCTAGAGTGGAAGCCAAGAGATGTAATCACAATAGAGAACTTCTCAAACCAAGCGTGGGGAGCTTGTTTGAGCCCGTAGATAGTCTTCTTCAATTTACAAACTTCATCTGGATTATGAGAAACACCTGGTAAAGGAACCATATAAACCTCTTCTCGAAGATCACCATTCAAGAAGGCATTTTTAACATCCATTTGAGAAATATGCCACTGGTGGATAGATGCGACTGCAATAAGAGTATGAATAGTAGTCATTTTGGCAACAGGAGCAAAAGTTTCTTTATAATCCATACCATATTATTAAGAAAAGCCTTTAGCAACTAAGCGAGCTTTGTATCTCTCAACAGACCCATCAGACTTGGTTTTGATCTTATATACCCAACGAGAACCAATTGCAGTTTTTCCTGATGGAAGAGAGACAAAGTCCCAAGTATCTGTCTTGTGCAAAGCAGAAAGTTCCTCTGCCATAGCCTGCTGCCAAAGGGGATCAAGAACAGTCTCTTTATAAGAAGATGGTTCAAACAAACTATGAATAGAGGTTAAGAAGGAAGCAAAAGAAGTAGAATAACTAGAATAAACAAAATCTGGTAATTTAGTGGACTTACGATCACGATGAGGATAACGAGGAGGAGGAGGAGGAGGATCCACGATCACAAAAGGTTCTTGGGGAGGCGCAGGGACAGAAGAGGCATCTGGATCTGCAGAACTACTAGTGTCAACCTTGCAAAGCTCAACATCAGAATTATTTTGGTTATGGGTCACAGGAAGAGGAGCGGTGTCAGAATCTGTGTGAAAAGGATCAATGTGGGTGAGATCAGATTTGGTAAGGGCATGTTGACTAGAAAGAATGGAATAAAAGGGAATATACTCAAGAAACACAACATAACGTGAGATATAAAGTTTTTGATTTGTAGGATCATAATAATGATAACCCTTCTGACTATCACCATAACCAAGAAAAACACAAATCGCTGATCGAGAAGACAGCTTACTATGTTCTACATGAGGACGAAGAACAAAGCAAGTAGAACCAAAGACTCTCAAGGCTGAATAATCAGAAACACAACCATATAATTTCTCAAAGGGAGACAAACCAAGTAATGAAGAAAGAATTCTGTTAATGACATCTTACCCAGATGAGGATAGCTTCCTCCCAAAACTCACTTGGGACAAAGGCAGACAAAAGAAGGGAACGAGTAGTTTTAACAATGTGGCGATGTTTCCTTTCAGCAACTCCATTTTGTTCAGGAGTGTCAGTACACAAAGTTTGGTGAAAAGTCCCATCAGAAGCAAGTAATTCAGAGAATTTATTAGAAGTATATTCACCACCTAGATCACATCGAAAGCACTTGATAACAGCATTATGTTGAGTTTTAACAAAAGCACGAAACATATGATAAATGCCAAAAAATTGAGAATGATGTTTCATAAGATAAACCCAATAATAACGAGTGCAATCATCAATGAACGATACATAATATCTAGAACCACCTTTGGTAGCAATGGTGATGGTCCTCCCATACATCGAATGAACCAAGTCAAAAGGTGTAACAGAAACTAAAATACTTTTAGAAAAAGGCAAAACAGTAAACTTAGCAAGTTTGCAACCACAACAGTCAGAAATATCATTAGATTGCAACTTTCCTAAAGTCCCTGTAGAAGCTAAGTATTTCAGACGGAAAGAGGAAACATGTCCAAGACGAGAATGTCATAAATAAAAACTAGAAGACGAGGAATTCAAACGAAAAGACGACGGGTCAACACTAGAAGCTGCAACATCTGGAACTCTCAGTTCATCCAGAATATAAAGTCCCCCTGCCTACGGCCTGTCCTAATCAGCCTCCTGGATTGCAGATCCTGCACAAAATAAGAGGTGAAGAAAATAAAGCGAGTAACCAGAATCACATAATTGACTAACAGAAACAAGACTCAAAGTGAGATTAGAAATGTAGTAAATATCTGAAATGGACAAATGAGATGTGGAAACAGACTCAGTACCTGCTAATGGCATAGGAGTGCCATCAGTAGTCATGACTGACACAAATGAGACAGGATGTAAAGACACAAATGATTTAAAATCAGATGACATATGATGAGAGGCTCCAGAGTCAAGGATCCATATGAGTGAAGATATACTTGATAAGCTAGAGGAGAGCAAACCTATATTGGATTGGGCAGACATGGCATGTGGTTGTATGGCAAGAAACCTCTGGAATTGCTCAACAAGATCAGATACTATAGGACTAGAAAATGATGTACTCTCAGCTGACGGAGGAACAACTGCAGCAACATTTGATGTTGGAGGCTTGAAGTTTCGTTGACTAAACTGACTAGGAGGTCTCCATTGAGATGGTTGTTGTGTTTGCTGCGACTTATTCAACAATTTTGGACATTGAGCTTTCCAATGGCCATTTTGCTTGCAAAAACTATATTCATCGTAACCAACCTTTCCATGAGATTTATCTTTGTTAGAAGGAATAACAAAAACAGATGGGTTGGGGAGGATTCCTTTATCTACATTCCCTTTTTCTGATTGAGACTTCAGTCGAATCTCTTCAGCTAACAATTCATTAACAACCGAATCAACAGTTGGAAGAGGATTACAATGCAAAATTGTTCCACGAAGCCCTTCAAAATCATCTCGAAGAGCCATAAAAAACTAAACCAGACGCTGTTCTTCTCTACGGTCAATGCACGACTTAAAAACTTGTAACTCAGCAGATTCAATAAGAGCCAACTGGTCCCAAAGATTGCTCATAGCAGAGTAAAATTCCTGTATGTTCATGTTGTTTTGTTGAAGAGCTCGAATATCTATCTCCAACTGATATTGCTTTGCAAAATTAGACTGCACATATAACTTTTGCAAATGATCCCAAACCTCCTTGGCCGTTTCATATTTTTCTAGTTGAACCCCTATAGACTGCGAAACAGAATTGTTGATCCAAGTAATAATCTTCGAATTATTTACCTCCCAGGTTTCTAACTCTGTTGTATATTTCCCATCTTTTTCATCTTTTGGCTTAATAGAGGTTCCAGAAACATAACATCACATTCTCTTGCCTTTCAAAAAATTCTTCAACACATAACTCCAATATGAATAATTCTGCCCATTCAACTGCACACTAATGGATTAAAGAGAATCATCCTTTTCTCCAGCCATTACAAACAATCACAAAACAGAGAAAAGAAAACCCCAATTTCTACAAATGGGCCTCTACAAAATCCTAACAGAGAGAACCGCAAAAGGAAGAACGAATTGCTAACAAAAAATCACCTAGGTTGCTGTCGAAATGAACGGAATGGCGTGTGGGCCGCGAAAGCTGTGGCCAGAATCATCCTTGCTCTTGATACCATATTAAAATTAGCAATGCATATGAGGAAGAGAAGAAGAACAGGGGAGAAGAGAAAAGTGGCTAGGGTTCTCTATTACAAAAGTAAATTAGTCTAACATTACAAGAATAGAAAAAAGAGTAAAAATATATATGCAACAAATAAAAGACTAAATTACCCTTAAAATAAATAAAATAAGTAAAACATAAATGCACCATATTATCTAACACTCTCAAACTCTCAATTTTCCTCATTTCTTAATCTCTCAAAAGCTCACCGAAAATGCAAATCATAGAAAAAGAGAAATTATAAAATTGATATTCAAATTTTATGGAATTAATAACCAATCATTTTGTTCTTATAAGTATTAATGTTTCCTTTAAATTAAAATTTGATATAATATACAAGTATATACTACATGGCAAACATATATATATATATATATATATATATATATATATATATATATATATATATAGGGTGGGATCAAGTTACACCGATGTAAGTCAAAACTATTTTACACCATTGAATAATTTTTTATTAAATACTTTTTTCATTAAATCTACTATTAGATTAAAAGTTTCTATCATATAGATCATATTTATAAAATTTTATATTAATTTAAAATCTTTTAGTACTTTATTAATATACGTCATATTTCAAAAGTATATATTACTTTAATCTTGATATATATTAATGAAGTACTAAACAAATTTAGATTAATGTAAAATTTTATAAATATGATCTATATAATAGAAACTTTCAATCTAATAATAGATTTAGTGAAAAATTATTCAATAAAAAATTATTTAATAATATAAGAATAACTTTAATTTACACCGATGTAACTTGATCTCTCCCCATATATATATATATATATATATGCCCATGCCATGGACGGGCTCACTTACTAGTTTAAATGGAATTTGACTCCTGGGCAATCCACTTTATATTGTATTAAAGTACACTCTGGACTAAGTGGAGCTAATTCATTTATTATACAAGTCATGGTAACTTCTAAATCCATCTTAAGGTATGAATAGAGAAATGATGGTTTAAAGAACTTATTTTTATGTCTATGGTACACCACTTATATTTTAACTATTTGGTCTCAAGATTTTCATGAAAATACTTCTGTGAATGAGCAACTCAGCATTATTAGATTAAACTCGAAAACTAGATGTGGGAATTACTTTTAAAATCCAAAATCTTGTTTCTCATAGAACACAGAAAACGCTACTTGCACAAGGGTTGCTAAGGGCATTATGGCTGCCATCGTGCACAAGAAGAATGTGCCACCCCCCGGTTTCCGTAACTTGCTAAAAAAGACATGCATCTACAATATTTGAAAGTAGATTAAACATCATCATATAGTTGTAGCGATGTCCTAAGCCCTAACTCGGGATTTGGTTTTTCTCCACCAAAATAGACGGACTAAGATGGAAGTCCTTGAGGTTGAGCTAAAATTCAAGTTGTGAAACAGGGCCAAGCCATCATTGAAGTGTTGAGTGTTGTGGATTAGTATAAATGACGTATCTTCACTGTTGGATTGTAGGACTAGTAGCCCGTGCCTTATTTACTGAGTAACACTAATTACTTGCACACCTAGATTCTTCGCATATTCCTTTGTCCTACAAACTTTTCACCCAAAGGAGATGTGTTAGAGCACAGTTACAAGATTCCTGCAGCAACCCTTCCGCATACCACATACCAATTTATGGCACTTCTTAGTATGAAAAAAGTCTAATAATCGTATGGTAAGAAGTGACAAATCACGTGTACTAATATATGTACCGCATACTAGAAAGTACAACAAATTCATGTTGAGTGTCAAATACTAATGTTTGTACGATACACAACTATACATATTTAATTTAAAATTTTTTTTTCCACTCTGACATGACTATAATATTATTAATTATGAATTTTTTTAAATTTTTAATTTATATATATATATATGTCATGTCTATATTCTATAATTTTTAAAATTTAGTATGCCTCTGTGTCTGTATCTATGTCTTGTCGTATGTCTGTGTCAATATCTGTGTTTCATAGTTAACTATGAATTAGAGTTTAGAGACAACTTGATACCCCTGGGAATGATTGACCTTTCAAGTAATAAGCTGTCTGGAGCTACTACCCCTGAAATTTCCAAGCTATCTGCTTTGCTATTTTTTGAACTTGTCTAGAAACCAAATGTCTGAAGAGATACCAAAAGACATGGGAGGTATGAAGTTTTTAGAATCCCTTGATCTGTCATTAAGCCACATTTCAGGTGAAAATCCCTTAAACCTATCTGATTTGTCCTTTCTCAGTTTCTTGAATCTATCATAAAACAACGGCAGAATCCCCACAAGCACCCAACTTCAGAGCTTTGAGTCATCAAGCCACACAGGTAATCCTGTACTTCGTGGTCCTCCTGTGATTAATAATTACACAAGCAGAGAAGATTTGGAGAGTGATTCTGTTGGCCATGTTGATGGAGATTTTGTTGGAACATCAGACTTTTATATGGGAATGGAAGTTGGATTTGCAGCAGGATTTTGGGGGTGTTTGCAGTGTTCTTTTCTTCAACAGAACTTGAAAGCATGCTTATTTTCAGTTTCTTGGCCACATGAAAGGGCTGATTTATGTGACTATAATTGTAAAGGATAGAAGGTTACTAGCATGTTTGGTTCAGCTTAAAAGCTGAACCAACAGCTTTTTTTTTTTTTTTTGTTTTAAGCTGTTGAAAGAGAATATGAACATGTTTGGTAAGTTGGCTTCCCAAAATCAACAGCATGTTTGAGAACATGTTTGAGAACATATACCCTAAACCCTAAAAAGAACATGTTTGAGAAAAAAGTTGTTAGATGATAAGTTCAAATTTGAGCATTATTCTAAAAAGTTGTTGAGATTATTCTCAATAGTGAGAGGCAAATATCATTCTGTCTTCAATCAAATAAATTTTTTAATCAATCAAATAATTTTTTAAATTATTTTATATCTATTTTGATAATTTGATATATAAAAATAATTCTTTTTTATATCATTCAAACGAAATAGATTAATTTAAAATTACTTTTAAGTTAATATATCTAAATATAATTTTTTTATAATCAATTATAATAAAAAAAATTATATAATAATTGATTATTAAAATAATTTAATTTTCACAACTATCTCAAACACAAACTGAATAATGAGGTTGTCAGCTAAGAAGTGAGAGGCATCCTATTCTAGGCACGAGATATTTGGAAAGGCTGTCTTTATATCTATTGATCTGGTGTGTTCTTTCTGTTTAGTTGCTTTCATTTGTAATAGAAGTCCTTAATGCCAGGAAAACAGGGCGCTTCGAGAGTACAAACATTTGTTTCGATTTTGAGTACATTGATCAGTTTAGTTCGCACAGGTTGGCGCCTGCACAAGATTCTGCAGTGTCTAAGATTTACCTGAACTTCCTTCTCTCCATTTTTCCCCCCGTTAGCTACATTCCCCATTCCCCGTTTCTTCAGGAACCGAATTGTGTTTTACTCCATGACTACATGTAGTGGGAAAATAATTGCTGGGTCTTGATTCTTATGTTATTCTTATATTATGTCAAATAAAAACAACAATAATAGCAGCTTAACAAATAAAAAGTTAAAAACCATCTTTTAATCATAAAAAACGCAAGCATATAGAACAAAGAATGATCTTGTATTTTGCCGTCAAAAAGATTTGAGGCTACAGACTAGATGTTCAACAGACATGAAACCCTCTCCATCATAGTATAATGGATGGATTGGCTGTAATCAATACTCAAGTTTTTTATTTTAATAGAAAATCAATACTCAAGTTTTAAAAAAAAAGGGCGGCCCAGTGCACGAGGCTCCCACCTAGTGGGGTCTGGGGAGGGTAGATGTACGCCGTTGCGCCAAGGCTCACCCTCTTAATACTCAAGTTTTAAAAAATGAAAAAAAAAAAAACTCTAAAGCATTACTACTATTTCAATGCCATGATTGTATACTTCCCTTCCAAGTAAAAGTTCAATAAATTCATTTACTAATCAATCTAAAACTCGAGCATCAATGAATTCTAGAAAGATTTTACATTTACAAAAAGATATGCCTCTTTTTCCTTTCATACATCACTGCCCTGATCGATCAGAACCCTAACTGCTTGAACCAGCTTCATCATTATTCTTAGAACAACAGCCATTGTCACTGTGATCATGAGCATGTTTATCGGAGTGATCGGGTATGTCATCTTCGTCGCTATCGTCTTCATCAAAGGGCTTCTGTTTATGGAAGATACAGCACTTCTTGGAACTCTTCTTCTGCATAAACTCATTGTCTACAGTGCCCTCTTTCCATGTGACCTTCTTCTTACGATTGAGGGGGAGGAAAAGGACTTCTGGCTGCTGTTGTTCAGGCTGAGAGGAAGAGGATGACGGGTCAGAGTTTTCAATGGTTATGGTGGTAGTGGCAGTGGCAGTGATGGAAGGGGAAGATGAGGCTACTGGCCTGGTGGCTCTCATGCGTCTATCCATGGTTGGCAAAATTGAACTAGGTTCTTTTACGGTTCAAGAGAATGGAGAGACAAAAACAGTTTCTGAATGTGAATGGAAACCTATAATGCAAAAATCCTACAATAAATAGAAGAACCTAGAAAACATAATAGGAACTTATTAAGCAAGAATCAGAACCGAACAAGCACAAACTACTAAATAAAAACACAAACAGGAACATAAAGCATCTAAATAAACTAACCAACAAGAGTTCAACAATCAAGTTTATAACTTTATATACATCCAAAGGGCACTCCATATGTACATCCAACCTTCATCCCTAGAGTACTCCTACATTTCTCAAGGGGAATGGAAAAATATTGAAACTACAAACATGATATGGACGCTTTTATTGGGAAGCAATATCAGCGCAGGAAACATTGTGACACATTAGGATAATTTCGACTTTTATTCTCTGTTCAGATTAGAATTATATTATATTTTTATTTCCTGATAATTTAGAATTTTCTTTCTGTTATGATAAGATTCTGCATAACAGAATCCTTATCAGCCTTAGGATTTTATTTTGAATAAAGTTAGTTATGATCCTATCAATTAGGATTCAGTTAGGATCTCTCTTTGATATCTGTAACCTTTAAAAAGGCAGTCTACGATTGGAATAAAATTATCAGAACTATTTCTTTTAGAAAACTTCCGTTGTTAGTTTAGGAGGGGCTCAGTCAAGGTCGGGCCTGCTCCTTGCTTTCACTATAGGTCGCAAGGCGTCTACCATGTCGAGACTCGTGACTCGATCCTACGCAAGGGAACATAACAACTTGGTATCAAGAGCCAGCATGGGTGACGCGGATTTAACAGCAACATTAAATGCCTTCATGGAGAAGATGGTTGCCTGGCAAAGTGCACTAGAAGAGCAGATGGCTGACCTTTCCATGGCGGTTCAAGGAGCGGCTAACGGATCAGCTGGAGAAAACTTGGGGGAAACGGGCAATGGTAACAGAGGAGGCAATAGAGGTCCGGGAGACAAAAGTGACTCGCCGAGTGGAGGATCCATGGTTCCCCATTACTCCAAAATGGAATTTCCCACTTATGATGGCACTAGGCATCCATTGGGATGGCTGAAACGCTGTGAGAGATATTTTATAAATCAGAGGATAGCTGAAGGAGACAAGGTGGGATTAGCAGCGTTCCATCTAATAGGAGAGGCGCAGTTATGGTTTGATCAAATAGAAGAAGAAGAACCAGAACTGGAGTGGGGGCGCTTCAAGGAATGCTGTCATATACGGTTCGGGCCACCTATGAGCAATAATCCATTGGGTGAGCTAGCCAACCTCAAGCAAACAGGTTTTGTAGAGGACTATCAACGCCAGTTTCAATCCCTACTAGCCAGAACTTCTGATCTTAAACCTCGCCAATAGGTGGACCTTTTTACAGCTAGGCTATCAGATGAATTAAGAATTGATATTGAGCTCTAGCAACCGGGTAATTTGGGCATTGCCATGAATATGGCTCGAGCGTTAGAACACAAGCAAAGGGTCTCTCAAGGGGTGCTGACACCACAAGATACTATGAGAAAACCTTTCAGAAGTGGATCTGTTACTTCCACCCAGAAGAGTTTGGTAGCTAAGGAGGTGGAACACACAAATAAGCCAGCTGGGAGCAGTAGCAGGGTGGGTTCTTCTGCACTAATTATAAAAAGACTAACATGAGCAGAAATGGTCGAAAGAAGGGCTAAGGGGTTGTGTTACAATTGTGATGAATCTTATGCAGTAGGGCATTGTTGGACAGTGGCCACTATGGACGGTGGTCTCTTGGTCTTATTCCACAGTTGTTTGTGTAGACATTGTTTTTAATAGCTTATTAATTAGTTGCTTATTTCCTAGGACTAGATTTAATGTATAGAAGCTCCTATATTATTTCTGTCCATGTAAACATTCAATTTTTGAGATTGAATATACAATATTCATATTCTTCATATTCTAATATGGTATCAGATTAAGTTCTGATCCGAAACTGATTTTGTTTTCCGCTGATTTTTTTTTCAGTCGGCTTTCATTGTCAACCAAACTGTGTTTTTGGCCTTCATTGCCCTTTTGCTGAACATTCCTCTTTGGCCTTCATTGCCACCTAAACCGAACTCGTGAATAGTACCCGTGAGCAGTTCGTAAACAGTACCCGTGAACAGTCCCAAACAGTACCCATTCCGTTTTCCGTCCATTGCCACCTAAACAGAACCTGTGAACAGTGCCCGTGAACAGTGCCCAAACAATAACCCATTCTGTTTTGTCTCTCAAAATGTCCACTATGGGTGAGGTTTCCAATTTCACTCAACCAATGGACGATACTCGATCCCAACCACCTAGTAAATTGCAGAACATTCAATCTGCGTATAGGCTGAACGGGAAGAATTACCTTAAGTGGTCATAACTTGTTCGCACCATACTAAAAGGAAAAGGGAAGCTGAGTCATCTCATGGGTACTGGACCTCAGCCAGGTGATCCCAAGTTTGAAGCATGAGATGAAGAAGACTCGATGATTATGGCATGGTTGTGGAATTCCATGACTCAGGATATCAGTGACACTTGCATGTTCCTAAACACTGCAAAGGCTATATGGGATGCCATTGAGCAAACCATTTCCAAAGCCAAGGATGCTGCTCAAGTCTACGAGTTTAAGGTAAAGACAGTGGCTGCAAAATAGGGAGACAAGACGGTCACTGAATATGCTAATCAATTGAAGTCCTTGTGGCTGGAGTTAGACCATTATAGAGTGATCAAGACTAAATATCCTGAGGATGCAGTAGTGCTCAAGGAGTTTATTGAGCAAGACCGAGTTTATGACTTCCTTGTTGGGCTGAATCCAGAATTTGATCAGGTGAGGATTCAGATTCTTGATAAATCTACAGTCCCTTCTTTTAATGAGGTTGTGTCCATCATCTGAAGTGAAGAAAGCAGGAGAGAGCTGATGCTTGAACCAAAAATCAGCGAGACTTCGGCTATGGTGGCTCGTGGTTCTACCAAGCCAGAAGCAAAGGTGGAGAACACATTATCCTTGGAAGGAGAAAAACCCAGTCAGTCAAAAAATCGGGATGACTTGTGGTGCACTTATTGTAATAAGCCACGACATACCCGTGACAGGTGTTGGCAGCTTCATGGAAAACCCCCAAGTCGAGAGTGGGGCAGAAGGGGAAACAATCACGCAACAGTGGGAAAGCTAATGCTGTGGCAGTGTCTGGAAGTCAACCAGCACCCAGCACTTTCAATCCAGAGGAGATTGAGCGGGTGAGATCCCTTCTACACAGCCTTGAAAAGCCCTCAGGTACTTGTTCCTTGACTCATTCAGGTAAGTTACCTTTTTTCCGTTGGATTCAATGTCTCGGGCACAATTTTTACCAACTCTTGGATTATAGATTCCGGCGCTACAAACCATATGATCAATAACCCCACTAATTTTTCCACCTATTCTCCATGCCCAAGCAATAAAAAAATATCCACAGCTGATGGCTCCTTGACCACTGTAGCCGATGTAGGAACTGTCCACTTTAATCCCCTAGTGACCTTAAAAAATGTCCTTCATATTCCTAAATTGTCCACAAATCTAGTTTCTGTCCAGAAATTAATTACAGATTTGTCTTGCAATGTGATTTTTTACGATGATCATTGTGTTTTTCAGGACAAGGATTCGGGGAAGATGATTGAACGTGCTAGGGAACAGGATGGTCTCTACCTCCTTGAAGCACCTTGTCAGTTCAACAGGACCAAGGGCAGATTTGGGCACCCATATTCCTTTACCTCTGAACTTTTTTCCGCCAATAAAGACAAAATCTGGCTTGCTCACCGCAGATTAGGTCATCCATCTTTTCTGATTGTTAAGAGTCTTTTTCCTTCTCTGTTTAAAAGTTTTGATGTTGAACAATTTCATTGTGATGTATGTGAATTGGCCAAACATAAACGTGTCAATTTTTCAATTAGTCATACAAGGAGTTCTGTTCCTTTTTCCCTTATTCACAGTGATGTTTGGGGTCCCTCTTCCATTCCTAATGTCTCTGGGGCAAGATGGTTTGTATCTTTTATTGATGACTATACTCGTGTTACTTGGATTTTTCTGCTCAAACACAAGTCTGATATTAGTACTGTTCTCCCAAATTTTTGTTCCATGATTAAAAATCAATTTGGAGTGGGTATTAAACGATTCAGGTCCGATAATGCTAAGCACTACTTTAATCAGACTCTTATGCATTTTTTCCAAAAAGAAGGAATAATCCATGAATCTTCATGTGTTCATACCCCACAACAGAATGGGTTAGCAGAGCGAAAAAACGGTCATCTTCTTGAAAAAACCCGAGCCTTATTATTTCAGAGAAATGTCCCTAAGTCCTTTTGGAGGGAAGCTATTCTGACTTCTACTTATCTTATAAATCGCTTGCTCACTAAAGTCTTAGGGTTCAAGAGTCCTATGGATGTCCTCTCTACTTTCTATCCTGATCTACACACTTCCAATAATCTCGTCCCTAAAATTTTTGGATGTGTATCTTTTGTCCATATTCACAGTCCAAACAGGGAAAAATTCGATCCAAGGGCTCTAACACATTCAGCGCAAAAAGTATAAAAGATTAGTCTACAAATCACATACTTGTTCAGTATAACAAACATGCAGTGATCAGCTGACCCACAAAAGAAAATATCAATTCACAAGTTACCCTGAAATTGACTCGAAAACCTGATGGTCCCGACCTTTTCCAGGTCAAAAAGCATGTTGAAAAACGATCTTCTAAACACTAAAGCATATTCAACTAGAAAAGGAATTAATTAATCAAAATTCAGCCTAGAAACACATGTTCAGCAATGAAAGCAAATTAGTTTAAGCTCAAATACTGAAGCATGATCAGCTCACGAAATTAGTTTGCTTTTGATTTTTTTCCACTTAGGGAACACAACATTGTTAAGATTATGGACAAAAGTTCAAATTTCCACAATGCCAGAAATAATAACCATCTTCACGCCTTGAAACAGCATAAAACATACCCAAACTAAGCATATAAAAAGATCAAAACAACCATGAATTGAAAGGAAAAACAGCAACCTAAAGGTCATAAACATAATGCACCATCAAACACAAATCTTGTAAGACAGACCCTCTTGTCATATCAACAACAACCCATAAGGCCCTCCAAATGTATTCAGCTAGATCAACACAAGGCAAATGAACCAAAAAAAGGGAACCATATCCTAGGAAACACATCATATACTTCAAAATGGTTGCCATACCAGTATCTGAAAAGTATCATATCAAATATTTTTCAGATACTTTTAACTACTTTCATCTTATATCTTTCAATTACTTTTTGAAATTTTGTACCAATACAAGTGGGATACTACAATAATTAGATAAATGATAACATTTTATTATGTCTACAATAACTAAAGCTGACTTATGAAACATTGATGTCTTTATTCTAATTTAGGATTTGTGTTTCTATATTTGTATTATATTAATTTTATATGTTGTATTTTAGAGGTATCATATCCTATAATTTTTAAATTTGTCTTGTCCACGTATCGGTATTGTGTCTCCTATCCATATTCATGCTTCCAAGTTCCTACTCGTAGCCCACATACAAACTCATTTTACACTTTCTCCAAACAGATTTCATCGGTAAAGTAAATTCAATCTTGAAAATTGTAATATTAGAAAATTGAATTAAACCCTCTGTAGCTCAAACCATAGGGTTACAGACCCTTGAACGGGAAATCAACAACTAAGCACTCTTTCCATTTCTCTCACATCATAAAAAAATCCTTGCATAAAGAACCCATAAAAAAAAATCATTTGGTAAGGCAAAAAGATAATTCTTCCACAGAAAATAAATAAATAGAAAAGGTGGCATATTGCAAAAAGAGGACTGCAAATTAAAATAGAGAAAAAGGGAAAGGGAATTGAACACGAACCTTCACGATTCGCAGCGCTAAATTCGGGTCTCAAGGCACTGGAGAAGATGGGGTTTTCCAGCGATGACCGGCGAGATCCAGAATGAACGATTGAATTATGTTTGGCTCGAGAGAAAGAAACGCAGTGTTTTGAAGAACACAAGGTTTTATGGAAAGAAAGCGAAAGGCACTTGATTTTTTTATTTTTTTTATGCGGAGAAGGGACTTGATTACGTTTAAAGCATATGAACTTGGATTATTATTTTAATTTATAAAATGCAATCTACTCGTTATTTTTTTATATATTTAAAGGATATTCAACACTAATGGTTAAAGATAATCAAACAGTATGTACCCAAAAAATAAAATAAAAATGATGATGATATACCCCACTTTATGATATCAGATTTAGTAAAAAAATAATAAAAAAAATAATTATAATAAATGATATTAAAAAAAATAAAAAAATATATATTATTAATGATAAAAATATTAAAATTCAAAAAAAAAAATTCAACTAGTAATTTATTAACTCTATTATCTTAGTCATTACTGGTAGTTAATTGAAAAAAAGTATTATTTATCAGAACATTTTTATAACTTTTAAATAATTTCTCTGCTATTTTGACAAAAATTAATATAAAGCAAAACACACTTATTTTTATTTTGTTTTGAAATAGTTATCATAAATTAGTATATATCTCATGCATTGCACGAGATTTTTTCTTTTCAATTTATATAAAAATTCAAATTTTAAATTAAGAATGATGTTTAAAATTAAAAAATATGCATAATATTAAATTAAAAGAAAATTTTTTAAAAAGGAACTAAAAAATATTTCAATTTAATACTTATTTATAGAAATTTAAAATTTGATTAAGTAAGTATCTAAAAAATTGATATATACTTGATTAAGCAAATTTAAAAATTTATTAAAAGATTTAATTTGTAATTGATAAAGGAGGAAATATGAAAATTTTGAATAAATAAAAAATTAAACAGAAGAAATAAAAATATAATAAATAAAATGTAGTAATTAAAAAAGATAGTACTATAAAAAAAAATCTTACTCTTAATGAGAGAGAATATGATAAAAAACATATTCTACCCTTAAGAAAGAGTATTCCTATTTATAATATATGAGTGATTTTTTAAATTAGACAAAATTTAGGTAAAATTTTATAGGTGTTTGTCATACTATTTTTTAATAAAAATATGATACGTGTTTTATTCTCTAATAAAAATATAACGCGTGTCCTAAGTTTTAGCTACTTAATTATTATTTTTTAAATTTTCATTAGTGAGTTGTAAAAAAATATATACATGTCATATTTTTATTAGAGAATAGCACCACAAACACCTAATGAACTTTACTTAAATTTTATCTTTTAAATTTAAGTGAGTGGTTATTAAACTTTTAAAACTTACAAATAGATCATTCCACTCACATATTAAGTGAAAATATTTATGATGTGACTTTTATGTATTGATTAATACATGTAATAGTCTTTTTTTGTTATATTTTTTAGAAAAAAATGTAACTTTTTTCTCTTTTTATTTACTTTCTATTTCCAAAAACTGAAAATTATTGAATAATTTAAAATAATGTTAAAATAAAAGGAGAAAACAATTAAATTAAAATGAAATCAATTTTTTTTAAAAATATATATAGACAAATTAGAAATTGATATGTGTATTAATATTTCATACAAGTTTCATAACGAATGATTTATGTTTAACTTATATAAAAGGGTATATTTACATGTTTTAAAAAGTTGATGGACATTGTATCTATATTTAAAAAGTTTATTATAACTATTTCAAAATGAAGTAAAATTCATGTAGTGTATCTGCATTTTTCAAAAAGTTAAATATTATAATCTTGTACAAAGTTAGATTTTATTCAAATAAAAATGAAGAAAGAACTATAGTTGAATAAATATTGTGTCCTAATTATTGAGATTGATGGTGAATAGAGAGTTTATAGTTCACAAAAGTTTAAATGGCTACTTTGCAAGTGGAACAATCAAATGTATGACGTCTATGTGAGAAAACTTCTATGGTTGAGTCAAGGGAAGTTCCATATAACAAAAAAATGATGTTAAAATGGCGAGGAGTTAATGGGAATTTTTATGGTATCATGGTATGGTATTTAGGATGAGTTATTTAACATTTATTAAATATTAATTTCATAATAAATATTTTAAAATTAATAAAATGTTTGATGTATACTATACCTTTAAAGTTAATTGATCTTTTTATACACTCCAAGGTTGGTTGAAGGGTTAGTAAAATTGGTTTGAATATGAAGCCATGTGCCTAGATGTTATTAGACAATAATTAAAGTGTCTCAATGTAAATTGATCAAATAGTTAGCAAAAAATTATTGCTTCATCTAGGATTTTTTTTTTTAAACAAGAAGATTGTCATCATTTTGATTATCAATATAAACTCAAATTCGGTTAGACCCATTGTTGGTATAAAAATAAATTTTTTTATTCAAATAAATTTGAGATTTATTCAAAAACTTAGTATGAATATTATTTACTGTGTTATAATGAGTTGCATTTGTGAGATTGAATAGATACAAATACTTTAATTCATTTTATAATCAAGATTATTGTAAAATTTGAGGAAGTTACCAAATAAGTGATAATTTCAATTATGTCTCGAAAGTTGAGATCCAAAACACCAATAACTAATTTAGTGATTTTTTAAAGATAAAAGTGAAGATTTCGATCAGGAGACAATAGCTGTTTGAAGATTCAAAATTCAAATTCATACCAAACATAGTTTGAATTTAAATGAAAAGTTAGCAACAATTAAATGTGTAATATCCAAACAGGATTGTTGATAAGATTAATTAGTTACTTTAGTCTTAGACATTAATTTGTCAAAATATTGTAAGAGAAATAGTTACTTTTATTGTCTATAAATACTAAGGATGGAAACACTTAGGGGTGATAAATCATTCACTTGCACACATCTCTAAATACGCTCAAAGTCACAGTGACGCACAAGAGCAACTTGAGATTAGTCAAGTATGTTTTCATTTTGCTTTCTTTATGTAAACTTTACAATTTCATTGCAAGTTTAATTCAAGTTCATTTACTTCTTACATTCATGCAAATTCTCTTCTACTCCTTATCGAATGATCTTTTTGAGATCATTTAATTTATTTTACTTACTTTCTTTACTTGCTTCCATTTATCATTCTACAATTTAATTTTTAGTTAAGTTTACATTATCGTACTTTATTTTCTCGTATTTTACTTTTTATGCGATTTAGTTTGATTACATTTATATGCTTTCTTTACTTTTGATTACAGTTCTGTACATATTTTACTGTTACAAATTTGTTAAATTCTTATTCGGTATTCACATTTCTTGTGTTTAAATCGAAATTCATTCTAACATTTTAATTAAAACCAAATCACCAAGAACTTGAGAGTCCCTTTTGTGGAAGAGATTTCCTTCCCAAATTGGTAACTAGAATCAAATTTGTCTTTAAAAAAAAATCAGACTAAACAAATTGACACACCCGATAGGACCAACTCAAGAGATTGGTTTGTAAAAGAATCCATTTAATTGTCTATGCAATTAATAAGTGAAAAAATAGTACCAAAAATGTTAGACAATACATCAATTAATGCTCACAACCCTTAAGCAGAGAATAATATAGCAAATGGCAATAAGGACACTGTAGTGTCTAAGACTTTACAACTATCTCAAGATCCCGTGGTGAGTGAAATACAACTGCATGGATTCCTATTTCTAACTTAGAAAATAGAAGTCTTGTAGTAAATCGAACAACACCTTTGCATGAGTTGCCTCTTGGACTTACACCTCAAAATATTACACAAAATATAGGGACTGCTCAGGCTACATACACAAACTTAATACCAAATGTTTCACTAAGAAATCAAATGGTAGACACTAATGACCAAGGGGCAAGGATCAGTGTAATTAGAATTGATAGGATAAATATGGGAACAACACTTGTCTTTCCAAATTTGCCAAGGTATATATGTCTTCGGTCCTTTCTAGGAACACGAATACTATAACACCCTAATACTAGTACTAATAACATGTCAATGATCATGTATTAGTATTTAGGATTATGCATGTCACTTTGATACCAATAACAAAATTTATGGAAATATTTATAACATATACAAAAATATGAGCTTGTAACAAGTGTAATAATATACATATATCGAAATGATCTTTATACAAATACATTCATCATAATACAAATACTACAATATATGCCTCCATGGCAATACCTATATAAATTCTACACAAGAATTTTCTAGTATTTACAACTAAATTCTTTGTTCATAGCTCTGATCTTCACTTCTGCTTGTTGGTGTCTTCATTGTCTCTGAAAATATTACTGAAATACAAATACGTGAGAGTGAGAATTCTTTAATTCTCAATAGTTTTATAAAAATGTATCATTATAATACTTTTAGCTATTTCGGGAAAAATACATTTTTATTTAAAACTTATATATATATATATATATATGTATATATGTATATATAATATATGTATGTATTTATAAGCTAGAAAGGTAGCAAATTGCCAAATCTGATTATTTCTCTTCCTAAAATATATGTTCAATTATTATTTTTTATAAAAATCCTTTGCACAAACAAATAGATCTTACAATATCAAGTCAAATTCTTATTAGGCTCATTCACATAATCAATCAAGTATCACAACTAATCATTTACAATATCCATCATACTTATTCATTCTTTATAATAAAACATTAAATAACAATCAAATTAGTTATCATATTCATTCACAACTTAATTCAGTTTTCATATTGTATATCATAAATATATGCTCATCATTCTTCATCATTCTTAATATATTATATCATTATATCATAATCATTTCAGGATACTCTCATATTCGAGGTTATATCTCATTCTATTTTGGATACTCTCATACTCGAGGTTATATCCAATTCACATATATGGATATATTCTCATACTCGAGGTTATATCTTATATTATTTTGGATACTCTCATACTCGATATTATATCTAGTTCTCATATATGGAGATATTCTCGTACTCGAGGTTATATCTCATTCTATTCTGAATACTCTCATACTCGAGATTATATCCAGTTCTCATACATGGAGATATTCTCATACTCGAGGTTATATCTCATTCTATTCTCGATACTCTCATACTCAAGGTAATATCCAGTTCTCATAAACTATGGTAGGGAGGGAAATATCATCCTCACACCATTATTTCATTATGGAATGAGGGAAATACCATCCTCATATACTATTCATTCTAGGATCACCTCTACCAACTATGAAGAACTTGAGTAAAGAGGAAGATGACATCATCCATCCTTAATCCTCAACTACTCCGAAATGGAGGGAATGTCCATCCTCAATCTTCCATTCTAACCTAGGATAAAGATCCTTTCCTTATTTTGTCATCCATCCAGGATCACCTCTAGTAGAAGAGGGAATATCCATTTTTGACTACGTTTCACCTAGGGAGAAAACTCAGGTAAAGAGGAAGAAAATCTCTATCCTCAACCTCAATAACTCTGGTGATAAGGAAAATACCATCCTTAAACACCATTCCCCAAGTCTCACCCCAAGTAATGAGGATAATCCTAGATAATGGGTTACCCTTATTCTCATTCAATATTCTTTTAGTTCTTGTCTTGATCTTCTAATTCATTAATTCATTATTATTCATTAATATTCTTCTCAATATCATTCTTACACAAAACTCATCTTAGATGTCATTCATAATACATACAAAGTGTATACAAGAATTCACAACATAAGTAATTTAATTCATTATCCATTCTCAAATCACAACATAATGCTATCCATCATCTAAATTCCATAAATTCAAGATACTTTCTATGAACCAATCTTATATTATGCATACTTCATAATACTATATATTTCAATTCACATCTATGCTCAATACATATTAAACTTACAAATATTAGTAATCATAAACTTATGCATAATCATACTTTGCATAGCATTACTTATGTTTATCTTCATCTAATATATCTTAGAGTAACATTACATTTGCATTAGAAATCATGTTCTCAAGTAATAAAATAATATATCAATTTCTACCTTATTTTGTTATGCGGCTGGCGCTCAGGCGCCCAACGTGCAGTAGCACGCTGCAAGCCTCTGGACACTGGGTGCTCAACGGCCAACGCCTAGGCGCTTGTGCCCAAAATTCATGTTATGTTTTGGTTGGTTTTCATACCAACTTTCAATCTCTCAAATAATGATTATAAGTTTCTAACTTATTTCCAATCTCATAAAAGATCATTATACTATTTAAAAACATCCTCAAACAATCTCAAACCCACCAATATACTAAATCAACAAACAAAATCATTAAACCATTAATCCAAACCCAAATCCATTTCAAAGCACAAAATCATGAAAAACCATTCAAATCTATTTTCAAACTCATACAAGCTACTCATGAGCATGAAAATGGAAAATACAGAAGATAGTAGAAGAAAATAATTCCCCTACCTTCCTTCCTTTAACTCCTTGAATCTTGTTTCTCCACTTTTTGCTTCTTTCTTTCTCCATTTCCTTTCTTCCCCTTTTCTCTTTTCTTCCTCCTCTTTCGTTTTCAGCCTCTTCTTCCTCTATCTCTATTTTCTTTCTCTCTTTCTTTGGTTGCGTTTTTCTCTTCTCTGTCTTTTCTTTCTCTATTTTCTTTCTTATCTTTTCTTCTTTCTACCGACTTAAGATAATGATGAGATTCCATTTGAAATTTCTATATTTCTTAGGAACACTTTAATTTTTCAAAACCACACTTTTCAATTTCCATAAATGTTACAAAAAATCGTAGGTCTCAACTAAATTCTTATATTCAAATTTCGATAATTTTTCATATACTACTATTCATCGAGTAAGTAGCACTATTTTTTAAAATTAAATCAAACCTATGAAGTAAATATACACGCCTTAACTTATTTTTCATACCAAAATACTCTTCATATTCTACTTATCACATCCAAGTAGTTTCATAATTTTTTGAGTTACTTAACTATTTCATTTGACTTTTAAACTTTTTCTCAGCATTATTAAAAATATCAAATTAATTTATTTGATCCTTTAAAATTTACTACAGCCCATACTAATTATTTTATCTTATGAATAAATTTTTTATATTTATTTCCCTTATTTTGGCTATTTATTTTAAAATATGAATTATTATTCACATTTTATATTATGTAATTACGCTCAAATTTATATAAAAGATTATCAAAATTATTATTCAACCTATATTTATAATATTGAATTTCTATAACACTGATTAAAATTTATTAAATTATGGAGAATGTTACATATAATATAATTATTAATAACATTTGATAATAAATAGATGAAAATAACTATGAAATGGTCAATACATTAATTAAACAAATGACAATTGTCATTATCTTATTTATTGAGTCAATGAATAATACCTATACAACATTAACAAAACAAATGAGTAAAATTATTAATGTGTTTAAAAATTCATACGAATTTACTAACCATCAAAGGAAAAATGCTCAACACAATAATCAATTGGTAAATAATAAAATTATTAATAACCAATTTAATGATAATCAGAGAAAACTAACTTGACCAAAATACAAATTTTCGATTAAATAAGTTGAGCCTATATAAATAAAAAATAAATTAAATCATAAAACTCTTATGCGCCTCCTAACCTATTTCACAACACAGCATATAGGAGACGTGAGCAATTGGAGATGAGTATTTTTCCTTTTTAAAATTAACTTATAAATTATAATCAAAATCTTACTATAAAAATTTTAAAAAAGATTTTTCTCAAAATATTCTCCATTCTTTCTATTCTATTATATTCGAGAGCGTTTTCTCCTGCTTGCACGAAACTCGCTCTCGCTCGGTGTCTCTCGCTCGTTGCTCTGTTACTGGAATCACTATAACAAACAACAGATTCGATTCGAACCCTATCACTCATCACTCACCACCTACTTCTCCCCTCCATCTCCAACCGCAGCACCGCGCCGGAGGGTTCAACTTCCTCCGACCGGTTCCTCTCTCGCTGGCGTTATTTGGCGCCTCCTTCAGGTGAGTTTCTGACGATGCTTTTTTATCGTTTCGTATCGTTGCCATTGCACAAGCTTATGTTGTGCGATTTAACGTGTTGTTGGCTATTCTCTTCCATTTCCGTTGAAGTCAGAAAGAGTTGAATTTTGAATTGAGCAGATTTTTCGGTTCCCAACTTCATCTAAACAGTTCAGGTGCTACCACTGTGGTAGTGACTGGTGCTGATGTTGAGTTGCTGATGATACATTCTTATCGTGAAATTTCTCTACATAACATTCAAGTTATATTGCTATAAGCCAATTGAGTATTGTGTTCATGTTGTTCATGTTTGTGTGTTTTTTTTTTTTAATTTTATTTTTTGTTTTCTTGTTGGTATGAGTTATGCTGCCTTTTCTCAGAGTATATTTTTTGGATTGAGTTCGTGAGGTTTTGTGAAAGAAGCGTAGCAGAGGATATGCAGGAATCGTTCTCTTAAGTCTTAAAGGGGAATGAATGTATTGTATGGTGGTGAATTTCCATTGGAAAGGATGAAATTGCTGATATGGCAGTCATATATGGGGGTTTATAAGGAAACAATCCCAATTTTCTCACATCATTTTTTTACACTACTTTTTACACGGGTTAATAAAGTACAAATTCGTGGTTAATCATGTATATAAGTTGGTTAGTGGTTATCCTATTAACCAATTAATATACATGATTCCCGTTAACCAACCAACACACGTGATTAATTCCGAATTTGTACTTCATTAACTAGTGTCAAAAGTGGTATAGAAAAAAGTGGTGAGATGATTATTTTTTATAATGAAATTAGGTGCTTGAGAAGGGAATCCGAATACGAAGTATTGGATTATGGAGCTTGGATTGGGTGATTGTAAAAATTACGTTTTTACAGTCATATATGGGAGTTTATAACGAAATTAGGTGCTTGAGAAGGGGATCTGAATAAGAAGTATGGGATTACGGAGCTTGGATTGGGTAATTGTAAAAATTCTGTTTTTACTTCGATTTTATTGGTGGTAGGGATTTTTTTGGGAAAATTACAAGAAAAGAATCCTTGGTAAACATATTTTTATTTTAAGAAAAACTAACCACTCAAGTGGTTAATTAAGTCAGTGAGGGGGAGGGGGTTATTCATTAACCACTCTTTGAACACTGTTAAACAATTGATGGGTTATTGTTCCTAAACTAGACATATTTTTACCTAGAATACCTTTTTGGTAATTTTCCCAATTATGTTTTCGCTTTGTTTTTTTTTGGGCTTGCGCTACGGGGGGGTGGGGGAGGGGGGAGTGGGTTTGCTTAGATTTTATTTGGTTTCACTAATCTGCTTGTAATTAATTTCAGTGGAACTATGAAAATATTGATGCTGCGTCTGCAAAGATAATACACCAGCAATGTTTGAAGGACTGGTTCATCAGTTGCTTCTGGGTTACCTGGGCCGGTATTTCAAAGATATCCAGAAAGAGCAGCTAAAGATTAGACTTGGTATGTGACACACTAGTAGTGTTTCTTTAGTAATTATCTTGTCTAGTGTTGTAATACTTACCTTTTGAGAACATGTAAGTATGTCAGGATATTTTTCATTTCATGGGTTCAGTGCTCCTTGTTGTCATGTTGAAGTTGATTTTATTGCAGTGATACAACTCATTAAACTCTAAATTGTGGCTTTAAACTTTTACTTGTAATTGAGCCTCAAAGTTCATTTCATACTGTGGTATACATTGATACCTTTCCTGCTGCCCCTTATTCTTACAGAAGTTAATTCGAGTAAACACTCATTTTGGTCCTCCAAAGATACAAGTGTCGTCAATTTGGTCCTCAAATAACAAATGTATCAAAATGGTCCTTCAATATGAAATTTTGACATCAAACTGGTCCTTTTGAAAAGCCAATTTGATGTCAAAAAAGGACATTGAAGGATCAATTGATGTCAAAAATTGGTATTGAAGGACCATTTTGATGTATTTAACTATTTATTATTGGAGGACCAAACTGATGTCACATGTATCTTTGGAGGATCAAAATGGATGTTTACATAAGTTAATTCTAGTTTTGAACCAATTTTCTCGCAATCCACCCTGCCAGTCTACCTCAGCCTAAAGGATGTAAAGTTTCCTATATATAAATGTTTTTCTTGGAACTTTTTCTACTTCATGAACATTTGAATTTTAGTAGGTATGCATGTTCGTTTAATTCTTTCCAAATTGCTTGTGTAGTTCGACTGTACACATGCTATTCTCCCATTTGGCTATTTTATTGCAATGTTACTAATCTTATTAATCATAAGGAGCAGAATAAAATTAAGTATTTAAAAATATAAATATTTGTACTTTAAATGAAGTTGTTTGTGAAGTGATTTTTGGAGTTGAATGTGCTTTGTTGCATAGAGGAAGTTCTATTGGAGAATGTTGAGCTGATACTTGAAGCATTTGATTATCTCCAGCTTCCATTTGCACTAAAGCAAGGTATAGTAATCTCATCCTCCTACAAACATTTAACAAAGTTCTTCCATTTATAATTATACTGTACCTTTTTCTTTTTTCTGATGAATTGTTTGATTAGAAGATGCATGGATGGCATAATGCATGTGCAGAGGAGCTCCTATTTTCTCTTTCCTAATGAAGCTTGAAATTTTTGGCTAGGTCGAGTTGGCAGGTTAAGCATCAAAATTCCATGGAAAAAGCCCTGGGACCCCATTATAATCATTTTAGAGGATGTCTTTATTTCTGCATCCCAGCGAGGTGATCAAGAGGTACTTTTCTATTCTACCACTCTGTGTCTAATCCATCTGTTTCAAAAGCTTTTGACAACAACCTATATTAACCATGATTGATGTGTAAATTGAAGAATTAATGAAAATAACGAAGAACAAAGAAATTTTCGATACTCGGTCATATCATTTACAGTCGAATAATTTTGTTATGTACATTATTTATTATTTATTATACAGTTTATTAGCAATTCAATTTTGTTGTGATAGTGGAGTGCTGATGCTGTTGAAAAGAGAGAATTTGCTGGCAAAAAGGCCAAGCTAGCAGCAGCAGAGTTGGGAAAATTATCCAGACGTGTGTGTGGTAAGCCATTTAACTTCAATCTGAAGTGCTATCCTTGGGATTTATGTTTACACATTTTTTAGTCATTCCTTTGGAAGAAAGCAACTGTGAAACATCAGGCCCTGGAGATTTTCCTTATCAAACACCAAATAGGACTTTCGATTTTGGCAAACCTTGACTTGAGAGATAGCGAACCAATTTGAAACTTCAATAGAAGGCCTCAAGAGTGGTTTATTTTTGTATTCAGAGAAGTAAAAAGCCAAGTTATTTCTTTTGCTATATGATACCCATCCTCGAGCTCCAACTCCTTGATAATGCTCCTTCTCCTTCTACCAGTGGCTACACTTCTTTGACCTATGCAAGCCTAGATTTCCATCTGCAACTGGTTTCTTCCTTGAGAAAAATCTTTTCGCATTCATTCCTTAACCTTGATCTCCTCTCCCTTTGTGCCTTGGTAAGATTCCTCTCCAATTCTAACATATCTGAGGAACCAATCTCTTGTAAGATTTCCTCTTTTCTTAAGCTTAGGTTCTCAAAACATTCCAGCTCCCTTCCTTTGACTTCTCCTTAAGAGATTTCAATTTCTTCATAAACTTAAAACCTTTCCATCCCTCGTCATCCATATATTCTGAAAGAAGAAACAGGGAATGTAAAGCTTTATTGTTTATTGACAAGTTTGTTTAGTTTTCCCCCCCTATAAAACAATGATTATTTGGAAAAAAAAGATTGGTTTTACTTTGTTGCATCTTTTACCTTTACTAGAGAGGGTATATTATCCTCCTCTCATTTTGTACTTTCTCTCTTCTTTCTAATGAAATTTATGAGAAAAGAATAGTCTTTCACAAGAATAAATTTGAGCTTTTGACCTGTACTAATTGTGTGTACTGGTCAACCTATTATTAGGGTTAGACCGAAATGCTGTTTCATTGAATATTTGTTTATTTGGTTTTTATTAATGGCTTTATTTTCTGCAGGCAGTCATGCTGGGCAATCATTTATTTCTCATGTCAGTGCCAAGGTAGGATTTTTTTTACCTAGATATTATTCTTGTTTCTGCCTAGGCTGGTTTCTTCATGTCAATTCAATCTTGTTCCTCACTGGTGTCAAGGACTAAGTCTCCTAAAAGCTTAAGCTGTTAGCTACAAGCATAGGAATGGTTTTTATCTTTAACATGCCCCTCATGCAAAGGGCTTGAAGCGTGGAACGAGCTTAGATCCATCATACCTTATGCTAAAACTTGAAATTTAATTAAGAATAATGGAGGCAGCAAGAATCAAAATGGCCACCTGGTTGAAGAGGCTCTGATACTATGTCAACAACTATCTCTCCTAAAAGTTTATGTTGTTAGTTGTGGAACTAGGAATGGTTTTTATCTTTAGCTGATGGTAAAAATTAATTTGTTATACTTGTGCTGGATAAGATTGTTGTTTTGGTTTCCTTATGGTATTCAGGTAATGGGGGTATCTTTAACACACATGCACATAGTTAAATCAATTTCTTCTTTTTTTTTTTTTTTACTGGCCCTTGATGCAAAATGATTAAAAAATGAAGAAAGAAAAAGAAATTGTAGTAATAATCTCATACTTTGCACCACTGATGCTTTATCAGGATTTACGATACCATATAACCACTGATGCTTTATCCTTTTTCTTTCAGATTCTTGACAGCATTCAAGTGGACATACGGAATTTTCATGTTTTATACAGTGATGTGCAGAATGATCTGGTAAGTTTATCTTTATGTCATACATTTTGTTTCTTCAAATTATCTAGGGCTCTGTGTCTTGCATTAAAATCTACAGATTTTAAGGATTTGCATATCAAGGACTAACTTCAATCAACACTTGTTTATTTTACTATAATTTTCCAGGGGCATATTATGTTTGGTTTGAAGTTCTCTAACTTGACCATGAAGCAAAATCTTATTGGGTAATGCTCTCTTACTTTCATCTTATAATTGGACTTCTTTTTGAAGGTTTATAAACAGAGGTTGATTGGATCTCTTTATGGGCTCTGTGGAATATTCTGTTTGGAAGTTGGCAGGACTATGATTTTCTGTCTTCATTTATAGTGCTACACAAGAGGACAAAAAACTGCTTTTTGTGGGTGCTTAATTTTCACCTTCTCATTGTTTACTTAATTAGTGTTTCTTAATATTACATTTTAACGTGCATCCCATTGCTAATAATATTTCTAAACATGTTCTATCAAAAAAGTAATATTTCTAAACATGGTTTCTCTGCAAAAAGTCTTTCATCATTATGTAGTGATTCACCTCCATCAAAATTCAAAATTCAATTGTAATTCTTATTGTATTGGTAACTTTATTGTGTTAGAATTGTTCCTGTCCTGTTTCAAGTTTTATGTCTACCCTGCTGGAGAATGTAAGTGAACAAATCCAAATTAATGCAAGTGGTTGATTGAAACTTGCTTGAAGGGGGAAAACAGTAAGTTTGAGATGTCAGCTTATATGTCGACTGAGATTTGACTTATTTATTCTCAGTAATTTCAGGTCTTCAAATGGAAGGGTGAGAGTGGGCCAAGAAAATAAAATTGTAGAGATCAAAGGACTGGAATTTTATTCCAGTATGTTTCATGGTTCAATGGACTTGGTAACTGTGAACAGTATGGGTAACTCCCACTCTGCAAGCAATATAAGATCTGAAGGAAAACATTACAATTCTATATTGGCACCATATGATGTAACCTTAATTCTTTCGGTATGGACATCTTAATTAGATCCCTTATTATCCAAATCAATCTTTCATCTTAATTATTGTTGTTTTTGTTATCATTGTAACTTACTCTATTTAAAAAAGTAACTGTTACTCTATTTCTAGCAGAGTTTTTCTTGTTATAATTTGCAAACAATGTAACCTTCCTCCCTTCGTATTGCATATTTCCATTAATTGCTCAATGGATGTGTATTGCATTCCCCTTATTTCTTCCCTCCTGCTTGTGATTTATTATTTCAATGCATAAGCTTCTGGTCTCTATTCTTTTTAATCACTATTAAAATCTTGAAATCCTTTTCTTCCTACTTAAGTTTAGTATTGGTTCTATCTTCTAGGCTAACAGATCACAAAAGCTTGATGATAATGCTCCTCAGTATTCTGTCACTGCTGAATTGAGTGGTTTGGTTGGTACTCTTTCTTATGGAATTTGCTAATTTAAGCAATGTATTGCTGCTTATCTTTCTGCTGTCCTACATCACTTAATTATCATTTTAATATTGTCTCTACTTATCAGGTTATATCCTTAGATGAGGCTCAGTTACAACAGATGTTTCTCGTGTGGGATTATGTCTGCACTTGTAGATTAAGAGAAAAGTAAGTCCATTGCCAGAAGCCTGTAACTGTTTTATTAGCACTGTTAAAGAAGTGCCTTTGGGACAAACCTTTGCTTGATGTATAAACAATAAATATCAGTAGCCCTTGTAGAAGCAAAATAATCATAAGATAAAATCATACAAAATGAAAGACGAAATAAGGAAACAGAACTATGGCAATTATTGTACTCTTCACCTAAATATATTTTTTTTAACAATTTATTTTTATTAAAAAATTTTTGAACAGAGATAAAGGAGATATACAAAACTGTGCAAATTACAGAGGAATTAAGCTCATCAGTCATACCATGAAGTTATGGGAAAGAGTAATTGAACGGAGATTAAGACAAGAGACTCATATTTCAGAGAATCAATTTGGTTTTATGCCTGAGAGGTCAACCATGGAAGCAATCTATCTTCTACGAAGATTAATGGAGAGGTATCGGAGGAAGCAAAAAGACCTACACATGGTTTTCATTGATTTGGAAAAAGCCTACGATAGGGTACCGAGAGAGGTCTTGTGGAAGACTTTGGAGAAGAAAGGAGTTCGTATCGCCTATATTCGAGCAATCTAAGATATGTATGATGGGGCTAAAACTAGTGTGAGAACACAGGGTGGGGCTACAGAAGATTTACCTATAACTATAGGACTGCACCAAGGGTCAGCTTTGAGTCCATATCTTTTTACCTTGATCTTGGATGTGCTTACTGCGCATATCCAAGAGCCGGTGCCACAATGCATGCTTTTTGCAGATGATATAGTCTTAGTTGGAGAGTCTAGAGAGGAAACAAATGAGAAGCTAGAGCTATGGAGACAAACTTTGGAAAAACATGGCCTTCGTCTAAGTAGGAGTAAGACGGAGTATATGGAATGTAAGTTCAGTAAGAGGCGTGTTAATGATAGCTTAGTGGTGAAAGTTGGAGATCATACAATACCACAAGTCACACAATTTAGGTACCTTGGATCTATCATACAAAATGATGGAGAGTTAGAGGGAGATGTAAACTATAGGATTCAAGCTGGATGGATGAAATGGAGGAGTGCTTCAGGAGTTATTTGTGATAAAAAAGTGTCTCTCAAGCTTAAGGGTAAATTTTACCGCACAACTATAAGGCCTGCGATGTTGTATGGTACTGAATGTTGGGCGATAAAAAGCCAACTAGAGCATAAGATCAGTGTTGCGGAGATGAGGATGTTGCGTTGGATGTGTGGCCATACAAGACTAGATAAGATTAGGAATGAATGCATTAGAGAGAAAGTAGGGGTAGCACCTATTGTGGAAAAGATGGGAGAATCTCGCCTTAGGTGGTTTGGACATGTAAGAAGAAGATCCTTAGAAACCCCTGTAAGAAGAGTAGATCAGGTAGATAATAGCCCAATAGCTAGAAGTAGAGGAAGACCAAGAAAGACTATAGGTGAAACGATTAAAGAAGATTTAGATCTGAATAACATATCTGAAGACTTGGTTTATGATAGGACATAATGACGTCGTTTGATCCATATAGCCGACCCCACCTAGCTGGAAAAGGCTTGGTTGTTGTTGTAAAAAATTTTTGTATAACGTATGGAAGAAACTCTTTAACAGAGAAGTTCGCCGCTCTGCTAAGAGCCTGTCACATTAGTCTATTGCAGTGGTTGGAAACAGACCAATGGATGTGAAAGATGCTTCTAGTCATTGACTTCTCAGTTATTCTATTTTTATATCGAAAATACAATACCCGTTTCTGAATTCAAAATAGTCATTCATCGATGCATCTGATCTGTTATAATATGCAATAATGTTGATCTAGGAAGACTTGTAGTTCCTCCAATTATACAATTCTTGTGTTATGTACAACGGGTAAATCCAATTTTAGCACTGATTAGGGAAGACTTCTACCAATCATACTAGTATTTTAGCCGAGTTAGAGCTAAAATTGGTTTCAGGCTTACTGTTGTTGTACATAACACAAGGATTGTGTAAATACTTGAATGAATCATGAAACATACTTGTATCAGTTGCTCTCTTGACTTTTGCAATTCTTTTGATTATGTAAATGTAATGTGCAGTGCCCATGATCGTTATGTAGGAGAAAAATTGCCTTACTAGGATCAGCATAATAGTTATTATTCTTATTGTATCTTGACTTATACTCAAATCTTATAATTTTTGCTCTTTAAGTGAAATTATTATTTTTATGTAAAAGTATACCTTGAGGTATTTGAAATATTATTATTATTATATTATGTAGGTATGGTCGCTTTCGTCCCTGGCATTGTCCTTTACCAAGAAAATTTGAGGGTTGGCAAATATTTTGGTGGCATTATGCACAAGAATCAGTCCTTTCAGATGTTCGCAAGAAACTAAAGAAAACATCATGGAGATACCTTGGGGATCGATTGTAAGTTCATGAAAAAATGATTTTACTCAATAAATTATTATTTAATGTTGGGGACTTTGCTTTTTCCATAATATTCAATGTATGCTTGGTTTCTTTTGGTGGAGTTGTGGTTTTGAAGAATTTCTTCATTTTTTTAATCTTTATTGTTTTTATTGTATCCCAAAATAAACTTTGCTTCCCGCCTAGTGGGATAAAGTTTGGTTGTTGTTATTAATCTTTTAATTAATCTTTTATCTTTTGCCTTTTATGAGAATTTCTTGTACTCTGTTTTGTATTTTTCTTTTCTTTTCGATAATATTTCTTTTTTATCCATTAAAAAGACCTACAATGCTTTATGGTATTGAATGTTGGTGGTAAAAAGCCAGCAAGAGCATAAGCTCAGCGTTGTAGAGATGACGATGTTACATAGGATGAGTGGACATATAAGACAAGATAAGATTATAAATGAATGCATTAAAGAGAAAGTAGAGGTAGCACCTATTGAGGAAAAGATGGTAGAATTTTGTCTTAGGTGGTTTGGCCATGTGAGGAAAAGACCATTAGAAGCCCTCGTAAGAATAGTAGATTAGGTAAAGGGAGACCAAGAAAAATAATAGGTGAAACTGTTTAAAAGGACGTAGATTTAAATGATCTTTCTGAGGACATGATTTACAACAGAACAGAATGGCATCATTTGATCGATGTAACCAACCCCACCTAGTTGGAAAATGCTTTGTTGTTGTTGTTGTATCCATTAAGAAGACTTGACCCTTTTTGCTCTGTACTTTTGTAGTGTTGAGAGGCAGGGGTACTTGTTGAGGTACTTAGGTCTAGGTCCTACTAGGCCTACCATTTGTCTAGTATTTTTTTTTTTTTGGGGGGGGTGTTTATATCTTTAAGTTCCTAACAATAATTTGGTGCTTCAATCACTTATCGTATGAGAAGTCTTGATAATTTTATTAGGGATTGTGATTGTTGTGATACTCCTCTCTCTCTCTCTCTCTACTTCATTACTTAGTAGCAAGGTTCTGAAAATCGGACCGGTCAATGAACTAGTGAAGGGATTGATTCATGGTTGGGTTGAACTATTGTCGAACCGAGTATAAAATTAATAATAATATTTCATATATATATATATATATATATTCTAAGAGTTTGTTATTTTAAATACATTTTATTTTTATTAGTTTTTTTGGGGGGGGTTATATCTTTAAGTTCCTAATAATAATTTGGTGCTTCAATTGCTTATGGTGTGAAAAGTTTTGATAATTTTATTAGGGATTATGATTGTGATTGTTGTGATACTCTCTCTCTACTTCATTGCTTAGTAGCAAGGTTCTGAAAACTGAACCGGTCATTAAACTAGTGAAGGGATTGATTCACAGTTCAATGATTCAACCGTGGTTGAACCGGAGTATAATAATAATAATAATATTTCATATATATATATATAGAGAGAGAGAGAGAGAGAGAGAGAGAGAAATTCTAAGAATTTGTTATTTTAAGTACATTTTTTATATTTATTTAAGTCAAAGGTTTTATTTTATTAATATGGAAAGTGTTGATAAGTAACATTTTAATGAGAAAAATATTAAACTAAATAAATTAAATAATAAATCAAACAATTTATTTTATTAATCAGACAACTTTATATATATATATATATATATATATATATATAATAGTTTTATCACAACAAGCAGTGGCAGCCTAGTGGTGGGGCGTGTCTTCACCAATGTGGATGTCCTATTCGAGACTCACAAGCTACACTTCTATCATTTTATGCTAAATAGTTAAACCGGTCAACTAGTCAAACCGTGATTCGTTTACCAGTTTGACCAATTCACAGTCGGTTCACAGTTGAACCAATCGGACTGGCCGGTCCGATTTTCAGAACACTGCTTAGTTGGGTCCATTTGCTGCCTATAAAATATAAATAGATTCTTTATTTTCTAGTGCTTGGGGGAATCTTTTTCTGTTAATGTTGGAATTGTTTTCTCGTCCTGTTGCTGATAATTTTCCTTGGTTGTTAGATTAGGTTCCCTTCCTTTCTTTTGTTTGGACAGCTGTACTTAAACAGATTAATACAAATGACTTTCTTAAGATACGTAGGCCTTGCACCACTCTTTCTCCCGAGTCCCAGTATGTGTTATGTGCAGATGAACAGTAGGCCACCACATAGTTTTGGATTGCAAGGTGGCTACTTTTCTATGGAACAATCTTTTTGGGTTTTTTTTGGTGAGCAAGAGCAGTTTTAGATGGTTCATTGTAAAGGTTTTGATAAAAACAAGAAGGCTAAAAGTTTGTGGTAGTGTGTAGTTTAGGCAATTCTTTGGTCCGTTTGGTTAGAGCAAAATACTCGTATTTTATGGGTGTCTCTTTATCCTTAGTTTTGTTATGGAATAGGAATATGTTTGTGGCTTCTCTTTGGTGTTCTGCTTATCGGAGTTGGCCTTTTTGATAGTCAGAGAGACTGGACTGCATTGCTGCATCTTGATTCTTTCCTTGTTCTTTATTTTTTTTTCCTTTTCTAATCTTGACTTTTATGCTACATAGAATTTGTTTTTCTATCCAAATAAATAAATAAATGCTCCTGCCTTGTCTTCTGTGATCGCATTGTGTAGTATGAATTGAATTTACCAATGTTTGGTGAGATGCTCCATACTAATTTTCCTTCCCCCCTTTTGGGTCTCAAAGTAGATGTCTGTCATATTTGTATATTATGCTTACTCTGTGCTACCTTTTTTTTTTGGTAATAATTTTGTTCCTTTTTCTACTCATGGAGCGCCAAAAGAAAGAAAAAAGAGAGCATATCTGATTTCCTTCTGAGGTGTTTCCTTATGCAGTCTCTCATTGACATTCATCTGCCTTGTCTAATAATTCTCTCTGTTTCCTGGATACAGAAGTTACCGTCGAAAATATATTAACTTGTACAAGACAAAGTTGGATTTTCTTCAACAAGAACAGGTGGTTTCTCTTCTTCTTCTTCTCTTTTCTCTTGAAGACCTACACATTTTGATCTATATGTATATAAAATTCTAGATTTGCATTTATGTTTCCACGAAATATATTTCAGTGTTTACATGGTTTGAACTGTTAGTTTTGTACTGTACTGTTGATGATTAGATTTGTGTTTATTAGCCAGTTGATGATGATGTTCTTCGAGATTTGGAGCAAATGGAGAAAGAATCAGATCTAGATGATATTTTGAATTATCGATCTGCTGCAGAATATGAGATGCGGGTAAGTGTGCTACAATTCATTTAATGAAATATTAGTATTTTCTTGTTGTATTGTATTCTTTATTCTTTATTTGATTGGCTTATTTTGTGCAACTTTTATACTGACTCAATGCATTGAGATGCATCATTTGCATGTTTGGTTCTTAAATCTCATGCTTTGTATGTTCTTACAGGAATTCCTTTTGAGGTCTTCTACTCCTAACAATGGCAGGATTCACACTGATATTCCTACAGAGAAGTCATTCAACGATGAGCACACAGTCAAATCACGGGGATGGTTGAATTGGCTATCTCGTGGTATGCTTGGTGCTGGTGGAACTGATGATTCCAGTCAATTTTCTGGAGTTGTGTCTTATGATGTTAAGGTAACAGTGCTCAATTATTTATTAAACTATCACATTGTCTCGATGGTTGGTCTATTCTTTGTGCTTGTTTTGGTTTGTGCTCCAGAATTAATTCTTGTGGGAAAAATGATGTTTAGCAATGTTTTCCAAGTCCAGAATGCATGTTGGGAAAAATGCATTTCAGTTCAATTTACCAACTTTATTTTTAAAATAACTATATTTAAGTAAAAAATAATATGGTGTTTTATTTTGCTAATCATGTGTAGATTTTTTTTTTAATTTTTGCTTAAAGAAGAAATTCATTAAGACGTAGAAAAGATAATTACTAAGAATTTGGAGGATAAGGATCCTCATTAACGTAAAAGGAAAATGCATCCTACTGTATGCTGACATGGGGGATGGGTGACATGAGCAAACTTATCTGATGACATGGCCACTTTTTTTGATTGGGCATAACTTCTGCCATCTAATTTCCTTTCTGTAACTTCAGCAGGGCTAGGATTATCTCAGACACCTGATTTGTGAGCAGCAATAACCTCTAATTGGTTTAGAAATGTATTTGTATGCATAATCACCAGGTTTACATGAGGATATATAAAATGACAAATACTGTTACTTGTAACCAAGAACAAGAGCTATGTTCCATAACAAGAAAGAATTGTGTCTTGGCAGCTAAATATGGGTTGATAGGTTTTGTTGGGGTCCATAGATTTCTGACTCGAGATATATCAAATTATCAATTATCTCTACCCTTTTTTCCCACAAATAAAAAGGGAGAAACAGCATGTACAGGGGCAGAAATGAGTGGATTATTATATCAATTTAAATTTTTTATATAACAGTGCTATCTTTATAACTTTTATTTAACATTAAGCAGTTTGATCCAAAGCATTGCATCTAATCCTCTTAGAGTATTTACCAAACCTTTGTTATGGCAAAGACTATGGATAGGGTATGTTTGGTTTAGATTTTAATTGAATTGATTTTAAAATAATTGATTTCAAAAGAATTGCTGTTAAAATAATTGATTTATGTTTGAGAATGATATTTTAAATGTTAGTCTAAAAAAGTTGATTTTGTTAGGATGATATGAAACAAAATCTCCTTTTAACATTAAATTACTAAACTATCTATGACCGTTGGATTGTGTGACCATGTGATCATCCTATAAGCTGCTCCTCACCATTTGATCATCGCATGGGACACGTGAATGTCATACAGCCCAAGATGTCCCTCTTTCCCAAAGCTTCTGACCCATCTTTCCTTGCAAGCACCTTAATTCTTCTTCTCTTCATTGTAATTATCATTTCTCTCACTTGCTGGTATGGTTTCCTAGCATTAGCAGTGGCCAGAAATATCAGTTTGCTTTCCGATGATGATCCATAAACCATTCAATATTTTGTGTCCCTTTTGAAATTGTAACTGGGTCTTATTTCATTGTTGGTTATTACTCTGTTTGAGTGATTCTAATCAAGGTAGTCTAAGGCGAAAGGCACCCTTCAAAGCACTAGGGGGTTTTAATGTGTTGAGGCGAGAGGCGCCAAAAAGCGCATGCCTCAACAAAGAGAGCAATTAATATTAGGAAAAGGAAAAAAAGTAAAATATACAACTATTTTGCATTGATTTTCCGTATAAATTAACTACTCAATCATATCTTTCATATTAAAAATAAATGATTAAGATGTTCAATTTACAAAACTGTAAGCTGCTTGCTGCTAATAGTCCCAAAGACTGACAACTAGTTGTTCTTTTAACATTCTAACTATTTTACCCCCTTAGCATCATAGTTAGCAACTTTGATGGCTTGGATTTCAAAGACTTTTTTACTGTTACTGATAAGGTGCTAAACTCGTGTCTTTCTTGAACTAGAAAGGTGCTCCTAAGGCACTAAGAGGCGCCGAGAAACAGAATTGCTGCATGTTCTGTTTCGGTGTTCTTTTTAATTCCTTTTTTTTTTACCCCTCATTTGCTTCAGTGACTCATAATTCCAATCAAATGGACTGCCAAGGTGCTAGCCTCTTGATGATGATGAAATCCCAATATGTTGCCACCCACTTCCGAGCTCTTATTCGTGCCGCGGCCACTGCTCTTGATGTTTTTTCTCTGCATAGGATCTAGGTTTGTGGCGAAGTTAAGTGTTAATGGAATTAGTAGCCGAGCAACCAAGGAAAGTGAAGTTCAAACTTGACCCAAACGATGAACGTGCAAGCAAATGAGTTGATTCAGTTTTGCGTCAGTTTGAGAGGGGAATTGAGCCCGATGTTAATGCTATGCAGGGTTCAACAAGACAAAACACTGCTTTGGAGTGCCTCCATGAGGCATAACACCACCACAAGGCAAAAGCCATCGCAAGGTGCAATACTGCAAGGCAATGCTGCAAATTGTAGCACTTCTCCAATCTGTGAGTTAGCATCCTGCTCCGGCGTCAGAGCTTCAATCAAGGGCTCTGGTAATGCAACGATTTTGGTTCACTTGAAGCTGAAGGTGTCGTCAGTGGGTGTTGTGGATTTGATTTGGGAGGATTCTGAATTAAAGGGAGCCGGAGGTGTTTCTGATTCACTCTCAAGAAGGGCTTGTGTTGACAAGCTTTGGGTGCAGATTGAGGAAGAAAAAAGCTGCAATAAGTTTGAGAGTTGCAGAGAGTTTAGAGAGCAAAATGATCGTTGGGAAGGGTAACAACTAACAGCGTAAAATGAATATTTCAAATAATGAATGCAAATTCAAAGAAATGAGAAGCTCCTTATGTTTACTGCAGAGAGAATTGATTTTTTTGCTGTTTCGTTAACTCAGGAGATAACCAAACACAACCAAACACGGATGAAATATGAAAATCACACATTGCATTGTGTAAACTTCTGTTTGACACTGCCAAAATCTAAACCAAACAAGAACATACTATATTTATTATTTAATGGCACTTTCCAATTAACGATTGCTGTTTTTTTTTGCAGGATATATCTGAAGCAACTGAATTTCATCCTGTGGTTTCATCCAGTGTTGATGTTGCTACAAAGCATGAATTATGCATATTTGCATTAAAGTTTGAGTTTCATCAGATTTCTGCAACTCTATGTAGCATGTATTGTGCTGTGTCTTCTGTTCACAGGCATTTTAAGAGAATTCCTTTATCTATTATGCTAAGGGAATGACTTCGATGTTTTTACTTCATTCGTCACTTAATTCTTTTTCCATAAAAAAATAATAATAAGAGGACATATTCTCAATTTTTAAGAAGCCACCAAATCTTGCATTTACTGAACTCTGTCTCATTGCAAATGATTGTATGTGTAAAATGAATTAAAGCATGTACTAGTATTGTTTAATAGTCAATTAATTATGTTATTTAATCTTTCTCTCCTTTTTCTAGGAGGTATGGTAAAGGAGTCGCAGAAATAATTCTTGAAGGTGGAATTGTTGAGTCTAATTTCTACAAAGAACATGGAATTATTGTTTCCAAATTCAAGTCCGGGAAAATGGTTGATCCGAAGAGCAGGGAAGTCGTTCTACATATTAGAGGGGTTTGTATCTTTCTTATAATTTCTTTAGTATTGAATAAATATGACAAATCACCTTTGGCAACTTTTGTCATCTTCTCTTCAATAGGTGTTACTTCAACTTTCTCCTAAATACAATAGTTCCTGATCTTATCATTTCTTGTATATCCACTCATCCACCACAACCTTTGTATCTCCACTGCACTTATTATTTGCTCTTGTTTGAATTTTACTGCCTAACATTCACTACCATAGAGTATTGCTAGTCTGATAGTTCTTGGGCAGACTTTTCCTTTGAGTTCGATAGGAACCTTGTGGCCATGATCACACCTGAAGCATTTTTCCATTTCATTGACCTTGCTTGATTTCAACATGTTACATCCCCTTGAATCTCCCCATTACTTTGTAAGATAGATCCAAGATACTTAAACTGGACAGCTCGTGGTAAAAAAAAAAGGTTGGAACACAATACTAGAAACTTCAAGCAGATAGTTACTATTTTTCCCCTTCTTTTATGAAATAAGATTTCTTATATGGCATTTAATAGAGATCAACTTAAAGTTCATAGATGGAACAAATGGGGCTGATTTAAAACTGCTTGTACTTATTTGGTTTGGTCACTTTGGTGATCGTGAGGTTTGGGATTTAGATTGAGTTTTTAGATGATGGCCGATGGGTACTATTCCCACTACAGGTCACACCACTATAGTTGTACTGTTCAAGGGTTCATGGTAGCAGATGGTTTTTGGCTTTTATTTTCTTTTTGGGGTTAGTCATTTATGGATTTTTTTTTGTCATTTGCTGTCCTGTCTTAGAGTCCTCTTTGGGAGTTTTTTAAGTCTATCCTATAAAGGGCATTTTAAGAAAATAGTCAAAAAATTAATTAAACAGGAGTGGCAATAGACAAATAGGAGTGGCAATAGACACTCCCATCTTTTCCTTTTAGGATGTAATGACCCCTGTGTGGCCTATTTGGGTTACATCTTAGGCAAAATATTTATTTGTTTGTTCTTTTCCATTGGCGGTAATGACTTTTATGATTTTATCTTTCAATGAAATCAAATACTAGAAAGTGTTTTACTTGATAGTTTTTGGATTGATTCCTAGATCCTTTTTGGTGTGAGGCTAATATTTCTTCTTTATCACTGTTCTTGATGTTTTTATGACGTCAAATATTTAAAGGTGCACTTGGAATCCTAATCCTTAATTTCCTTAACCATTATATTAACCCCATTCGTAATTCTAACCCTTAATGCCACTTTCCTTCTATCTTACATTCTTACTTCAGTGTATTTATGGTATTAATCTGGTCAATTTTTCTCTGGGTTGTCCTTAATGGATTTTCTGAGAGATTGAAGGGGAATTTTGCATTAAAATATTGGCTCTGAGTTCCATCCCATTTTTGATTGTTTCTTTCTCCATTGGAAGTAGGATGATATTGCTGTATTTTTGCACTATGTTCTACTTATACTTTGAAATTATCTTATTTTTTAATCCTGTGAAATGAAAAAAGTGCATTATTATTGGTTTAACTCCTATCATCCGATGGTACTGAATTATTTGTCTTGATAAATGCATCTTTAATGATAATTTATGACAATTATTTTTGTGATTTCAATTTCAATTCTATTGATACTGATGGTGATATTCCTTGATTTGCAGCCCATTGTTGAAAGTAATATACTGGACACTCTGGATCATTCATGCAGCATTCAAGTAAATTTTTCATCTAACGGAGATATGGACATGTCAGTAAAGGTATTATCACTGTGTTTCGCTCTGATAACAAGTTGATGTGTATAGTGACTAGCTAGCATTGATGTACACTTGTGTAAGTATGCAAGTTTAAAGCAGAAATGTTCTGTTGGTTTCTGTAGTATGTTATGTTGTTCCAATTTTGTGTTACAGGGAATACTTCAACAACTTGAAGTGGCATTTGATGCAAACATTTTATTGAATCTGTTGGAGTTTTATGATGTCTTTACATCGTTCAAATTTCATAATGAAAGGGTATGCATCATTTATATTGATGTCCTGTTCTTTTTACATTGTTTTTCCCCAGTCCCTACTTTTAGTTATGCTCAAGTTCTGGCAGTCAATGAGATTTTTTAATGTGGGATTGTTGTATGTTCTTTACCTTTTTGGTTATTGTGGTTGCATTTTATATGGTTTTGTGATTATTGAAAATCTATTATCTGCTGTTATGTTTTCCAGCTGACATTGCTGCATCACAGTTTCTCATTTGTTGAAAGTTTGCTTGTGGGAATAAAGCTCAATTGCTTAATAAGTCTAATTTTACATGTTAATATGCTCTATATCTTTATGAAGGAATTTCACATCTTGAGATCAATTTTTGTGAGGATTCCTTATCCTCTTTCTTTGTACTCTCTTCTTCTCATCTAATAATATTTCTTTTCTTATAAAAAGAAAAAACATCTTGAGATCAATGTTTTCAATATTTTTAATTTGGTTTTGTCAAATTTGAAGGATTCATAAATTTGTAGTCATGGTTATGTCTTCAATAAATCAATCCTTATTCCAGGATTTTTGCAGTATACAAGTTGCCAATATTTTTGTAACTTTAACTTTTTCTGGAACCTTAATTATAGGGAAACTTCTGAACTGAAATCCCTTTTTCTTCTATAATTAATTTGTTTTAACCAACATCAACAACAATCAAGCCTTATCCCACTAGGTGGGGTCGGCTACATGGTCCAAAGGACACCATTGGGCTCTATCAGATACTCAGAACTGATAAATTTTTCTTCTTTAGTTTCAATTCCTCTTTGTCATCTTCGCCTTTATATATATACTGCACCTTTGCGATGGGTGCGATGGAGAAATCGCAGGTGAACGCTACTTCGAAGCAGGACCCTCCTTCACCAAGGTGAGGGCTCGATCTGTCTCAGAAGCATCCGGCCGGTCGTCCCTCTGAGCGGCTCACCGGAGGTCCCCTCCACGCGCCCTCACGCGCGGTTTCTTGCTTGGCCACGCACCACTGTCTCGGACTCCGTTTGACTCGCCGTTTGTCGCGTTCTGCTCGCCGGCGTCTCCTCCTTCGGTTCTGGTGGTCGTTTGACTGGTTGTTCCCCTGTTGCTTTGTGGGTCAGGTTCACACTCCTTCCAGCCTTCTTCAGCACGTTCTGGGTTTCGTTTCCAGAGGTTTTACTACGGTTTTCCTGCTGTTTTAAGGCCGGACGTCATCGTTTCAGTTCTGCTCTCTCTTCTCTATGGGAGGGATAAGACGTCTGGCTCTTGAGGCCAAGTCTTATGACATCTCTGTGGAAGATACTGGTCAGCGGTTTCGTTTGAGACTGTTGGAGCGTAGCAAAAGTGGTTTGTTTGGGATTTCTTTAGGCCGAGAAGCTGCTTTTTGGCTATTTTATGAGCTGCGTTTTTTGTTAGAGGAGCCACATGATTCCCATTTTGTTCGGCACTTCAGAGAAGCTGGAAATTCTTTTATGATCTTAAAACGGAGGAATAACAGGGGCAAATTCCTTTCTATAACAGAATTTTTTGGTGGAGGGAAAAATGTGGCTATTGTTGTGCCGGCTGGGCCTCTTGGAAAAGGGTGGAGGCTTTTTGGAGATGCAATGGCAGCATTGTTGAATCCTAAACCATTACCCAAGAAAATCTCTTCGTTGGTTTCAATTCCGAAAGGCAATCTCGTCTTGCATGGTTCTTCTAAAGAGCCGGGTTTTGGATATAGCTATGCAGATGCTGTGAGGAGAACAGATCTTAGCACAGATGCAGGTCCTAGCAAAAGGAGAGATTTTTCCCTTTCGAAGCCAAGAACATCTGAGCTTTCTTCTCAATGGACTCTACACGTTGTCTTCTCTTCTAGCAGGCAAAGACAGGTCACTTGGGTGAAAGGTGGCCGACAGACGGATGGTATTAGTAGGCAGTTTTTTTCTCCTAAGCCCGCTAGACACAAAGGCAGTGTCTTTTCTAGATTGGGTCTCAATGGGCCTCATGGTCAGCGACGTAGTGTTTTTGATCGGTTGAGTTTTAGTCCACTTAACAAGAAACCTATTCAACTTAAAAAAATCTGGGTTCCGAAAAGAATTATCAAAGATAGGCGTACCTCGCTTCATCTTTTTGATCTGCCTAACTCTTTTCAGGTGGTTCAAAATCCAAAGACTCATTACGACTCTCAAGTTGTAACTACACGAGGCGGGGAAGAAAGAGAAGTGGGTGACGGACTAAATGATGGGTGGTGTGCACGTTCTTATAGTTCAGACTCAGACTCTGATTTTCTGGGCCTAAAGGATGACGTAGAGTCTGATTCGGTGTTTGAGGAGGAAGATGGGTTACTTATTGAATCTCTTCAAGGTAAAGAGGTTGAAGACCCCAAGGAGACTCAGGTCCCTGGAGATGAGACTCTAGGTCTTAAAGCTTTATTTGAAGATAATCCTCATGCGGGAGGAAAGGTCACTGTTTTTACTGCCTCGACCGATTTCACTATTGTTGGTAACAATCTTTTAAGTAACACGAATGACCATATTCTGGACTTGAATGTTACAGGGAGTGATCCTTCTAAATCTTTTTTGCCCTCTTCTCCTCTCCTCTCTTTTGTTCGTTCTTCTTTACCTAATTCTTCCTCCTCTCTTGTTTCAGTTCTTTCGCTTTCAGGGGATCAAAATGAGAAGCAACCTTTAGGTGACGGCATCCTACCTTTACCTTTCTGTAATCATGCTTCCTTTGGAATTTCTCAACCACAGGAGAACGTCATAGCCATTGACAGTGTGGGGGACGGTAGAGCCAACCAAGACCCAAACTCTTTGTTGAAAGCCATGGGCGTTAGGTTGATAAACTCTAAAGGAGAGGAGGTGACTGTGGTTTCTTCGCCAAAGACTTATTTTCGGAAAAAGCAAAGTTTAAAGAAGGAGCTTCAAAGGTTATCTACTTCAGTAAACTATGGAGGTCTAAAAGGCAAGTGGGAGAAAGATCGGCATAAATGAAGTTCCTCAGCTGGAATGTGAGAGGCCTGGGTGATCCTCGTAAGCGAGCAAAAGTTAAGGAAGTTCTTTTGAGGGCAAGCCCTGGTATTGTTATGCTTCAGGAAACCAAACTAGAGGTCTTTGATAGTCTGGTTATTAGAGATATTTGGGATTCGAGGTTTAAAGATTATGTATGCTTTCCTTCTGTTGGTGCTTCAGGAGGCATGGTGATTATTTGGGATACTAGGGTAGCTAACAAAGTTGATACTCTTCATGGAACTTTCTCCCTCTCTGTCTTCCTTGAGTTTAATGGGAGGGGTCACTGGTGGTTGACTTCTGTGTATGGTCCTATTAGGCCAAACCTTCGTCCTATCTTTTGGGAGGAGCTTAGCTTTGTCTACGGTTTTTGTGCCCCCTCTTGGTGTATAGGAGGTGATTTTAATGTAGTCCGGTTTCCGGAGGAGAAGCTAGGAGGTGGTCGTCTTACATCAAGTATGAAAGGTTTTGACTCCTTCATCAGAGATTGTAATTTGAGGGACCTTCCTTTATTTAATGCACAATTTACTTGGTCTGCTAATAGAGGTCTTTTAGTATCCTCCCGTTTGGACAGGTTTCTGTTTCCAAGTGCCTTTGAAGAAGCTTTCCCAGATTTGGTCCAGGAGGTTTTTGTTCGGCCTGTCTCTGATCACTTTCCGGTTATTTTGGAGTCAAATAAAATCAAGTGGGGTCTTTCTCCTTTCAGATTTGAGAATATGTGGCTCAATCATGTTTCCTTTACCCCGTTGGTTAGAGATGTTTGGGAGAATACAATTGTTCAAGGTTGGGAAAGTTTCAAGTTCATGAGGAAGTTAAAATGCTTGAAAGAAAGATTGAAAGAGTGGAACAAGGTTGTTTTTGGTGATATTAAAACTAAAAAAGATGAAATTCTTAGAGAGATTGAGGCCCTTGATATTTTGGAGCAAGAAGGGCCCTTATCTTGTGACCAAGGGAATAGACGGGATTCTCTGCTTATTGATTTTGAGGAGATCTTGTTAAAGGAGAAAGCTATTTGGAGACAAAAGACAAAACTACAATGGGTCAAGGATGGTGATGCAAATTCAAAGTTGTTTCATAAGGTGGCGACAGGGAGGAAGAGGAAGAGTTTGATTAAAGAGTTAGAAGGCTCTAATGGGGTTATGATAAGGGACATTGGGACTATTGCTGAGGAAATTACCCAATTTTATAAGGTTCTTTATTCCGAGGAGAATATGTCTAGGCCGTTCTTTGATGGATTGGATTGGTGTGCTATTTCAGTCGAGAAGGCTTGCTTTTTGGAGAGACCTTTTGAGGAAGAAGAGATAAAGAAGGCAATTTGGAGTTTAGAGAAAGATAAGGCTCCGGGTCCTGACGGGTTTACGAGTGGCTTTTACCAAGTTTGTTGGGATGTTGTTAAAGTTGACCTTGTAAAGGTGTTTGCTGAATTTCATCAAAATGGTAAACTTGGGGTCAATATCAATTCCACTTTTATCTCTTTGGTTCCTAAGAAGGATAGATCAGTTAGAGTTAGTGACTACAGACCTATTAGTCTAGTTACTAGCTTGTACAAGATCATCACGAAACTTCTGTCGCTCCGTCTTGCCGAGGTCTTGGGAGACACTATTTCTGAGAATCAGAGTGCATTCATTGCTGGTCGTCAAATTTTGGATGCGGCTTTGGTGGCTAATGAAGTGGTTGATGATGTTAGGGCTAACAATCGGCATTGTTTGATTCTTAAATTGGATTTTGAGAAAGCTTATGATAAAGTCAGTTGGAGCTTTTTGGATAGAGTTATGGAAAAAAAGGGTTTTGGTTCTAAGTGGAGAAGTTGGATTGCAAGATGTCTCTCAAATAGTACTTTTTCGGTGATTATCAATGGTGAACCGAAAGCTTGGTTCCGAGGTCAGAGAGGTGTGCGTCAAGGTGATCCCCTGTCTCCTTTCTTGTTCACTTTGGTGGTAGATGTCCTTAGTCGTCTTATTTCTAGAGCTGTTGAGAATGATCTTATTAAAGGCGCTAAAATTGGTTCAGAGAGGATTGCTGTGTCACATTTGCAATTTGCAGATGATACCATCTTATTCTTTGAAGAGGACACTGATAGTTTTTGCAACGCTCTCTCCTTGATCAGGCTGTTTGAGAGTGCTTCTGGGTTGAAAATCAATATGTCTAAAAGTGGCTTAGCTGGTATAAATGTGGATTCGCATATTCTTTCCTCCTTAGCTTCTATGGCAGGTTGTCAGGTCTTGGATTGGCCCCTCTTTTATTTGGGTGTTCCCTTGGGTGGGAATCCAAGAGGTGCTTCTTTTTGGGACCCGGTGTTGAGGAAAATTTCTAAGCGTTTAGATAATTGGAAAGGTGCTTACTTTTCTCTTGGGGGTCGTATCACTCTTGTTCAAGCTTGCCTCTCCAGCATTCCTATTTATTACTTGTCTTTATTTCGTATCCCTGCTGGTGTGGCCCACTCTATTGAAAAGTTTATGCGGGACTTTCTGTGGTCGGGTGTTTCGGTTTCTAAACGTGATCATCTAGTGAGTTGGGAGGTGTGTTGTCGCCCTAAGAAGGAAGGGGGTTTGGGTCTTGGTAATTTGGTGTCTAAGAACGTTGCTCTGGCTGCAAAATGGCTTTGGCGTTTTCCTTTGGAGCCTCATTCTCTTTGGCATCAGGTAATCCGAAGTAAGTATGGTTTGGACCCAAATGGCTGGGATGCTAACACAAGCAAGTTGAGCTTCTCATTTTAGTCCTTGGAAGTTTATTTCTCAAGGCTATTCTACTTTAAGACTTTGCTTTCCTTAAAAATAGGTAATGGCTCTCACATTAGATTTTGGGAGGACCTCTGGATAGGAGATGTTCCTTTCTCGTTGTGCTTTCCCCCCCTTTGTATCGTCTTTCTACTCTACATAATTCTCCTATCAACTTTTTTTGTAATGTCCAAAATTCAGTATCCTCTTGGAATTTTCACTTTTTTCGAAACTTAAATGATAGAGAGTTCTCTGAATTGGAGTTCCTTTTGGGTTTACTGGATTCTGTTCTTCTTTCCTCCTACCCGGATAAAAGGTTTTGGTCTCTAGACTCTTCTGGGGTTTTTTCTTGCAAATCTTATTTTCAGTACCTAACTTTTTCTTCGAATAGGGTTAGGTTTCTTCTCGATAAACCCTTGTGGAAATCCAAAGCTCCCTCTAAGGTCAAGGCTTTTATTTGGACTGCGGTACTTAATAGAATTAATACTAATGATATGTTGCAGGTTCGTAGGCCTCATAAGGCCCTTTCCCCTGATATGTGTGTTATGTGTGGTACATGTTCAGAATCAGCTTCTCACCTTTTCTTACATTGCTCTGCTGCCAACTCTTTATGGCAGTCTTTGTTTGGCATTTTTGGCGAATATTGGGTCTGTCCTCGATCTTTAGATCATTTTTTGATGGTTAACTTCTATGGTTTTGGTAGAAGGAAAGAGGCTAAAATTTTGTGGCAATGTGCTATTTATGCTACAATTTGGTGCATCTGGCTCGAGCGTAATTCTCGTATTTTCAAGGGTGTCTCTTCCGTTCTCAACCTAATTATGGATAAGACTAGGCGGTTGGCGTCTACTTGGTGTAAAGCTCATGGTCTTTTTTTTGGGGTATCCCTAACAGATATGATGAGGGATTGGGAAGCTTTGTTACATTGATTCTCTCTTTTCGTTTTTCTATCTCTTACTATTGTTATAGGAGGATCCCTTATCCTCCCTTTTGCTTGTAATTCTGTCTTTTTCTATCTATAAATTTCTTCTTTTATAAAAAAAAAATAAATTTGTATTATTTCTGTCAAACTGCAGGTGCTGTTGTCACTGAATGGAATTAAAAATGACAATACTCGGCTCTTATCCAAAGCAGAGTAAGCTGTACTTTGGCAATAACTCAAAACATCTCTTTTAAGTCAAATAAGCTCTGAAACAATAATGGTAACTATTGGGTTTCATCTGATTTGCAGATATGTTTTTGAAAACAATAAAAAAGTTATGTGGGATATTACTATTTTTGATGTTTCCATTAATCTTCCTTGGAGAAATACAGCATCAGAGTATTGCAACTTGGTAATTCCTTTATATTTCCAAACCATATGTTGGATTTGTGTCCTTAATTGTTTGATGACCTCAGTGGACAAATAATTTTACTGTGAAATAAAAAGTTATTGCATCTTTTCTTGCATTGTGAGACAGCTAATTGCCTTTGGAACATCCTTTTTGTGGTTCTTGGTAAGCATTGGATGTGTTCTTCAACTTTGAGGCACTTTTGTTGGTTTGGTATACTGGTTTGTCAAAAAGGATCTAAAATTGTGACACTCTGCTGTTAATGCAGTCTTTAGGTGCAGTAGGTTTGGTTGGAGTGGAATGCTTGCATTTTTAAGGATGTGTCTTTGCCCCTAAACCTGTTATGTGATAGGATGATGTTTATGGCCTCTATTTTTTGTACTCCCATCATTGTTTTAAGGGGGTTGCTCCTTCTGGCATGCACAGAGGTTGGGCAACCTTCTTATATTCTTGAGTTTTTACCTGTTTTTGTTGTATCTAGTTTTTTCCTTTTGGGAGGCTTTCTTATCCTCACTCAACCTAGTTGTATCTTTCCTCTTGACTCTAATAAATTTTCTTTATTCTATCCGAAAAGATATTATGCCATTACCAACCTGTCACATAGGCTGATACTGGCCTAAAGAGTACTGGTTGGAAAGCTTGGGGATGTTGTAGTGATAGAATATAATGCATACATGAAACGAGAGTCTGTGACTAATGATAAAAAGGTGCAGTATGTTAGAGAATACAAGAGGAAACATGAATAAAGATGACTAACTGAATAAGGTTAGTCTCCCTGTCTATATATATATATATATACTGAGAAATAAGGATTAGTACAAGAAAGAATAGGTCCAGGTCCTGCCCAATAACACATAATATCTTTAACACAGTATGATTTGAAAATAGTGGGAGAATTGAAGTGGCATTTCTGTCAAGATTTCCAGGAAGAAAGAATTGAAAACCTGGTTGAGTACGAAAGCAGTATTACTCAGTGTTGGTTTGAAAAGCATGCATTTATCAATTTGTATCACTTTTGTCTTTGTCCATATTTGATGCGCAGAAGTATTCTTTTGGTGACAGATGGATTGAGAAAGGGAAGTGGTTAATTTATAGGAAACTCATTGTTGTTCTACCGCAGATGAAAGGAAATTGAAAAGAAAATACTCAATGCGAGTTTGATGTCTCAGCCTGGCAAAAATAAATGCAGTACGGAGATTTATAATAATGTGAAAACAGATGAAAAGTAAAAAGGATATTAGGTCGAATATCTCTCATTGCATTTCTATTAATGATTTCTGTTATTTATAAATCTTATAGGATAAAGGATATCCTTGATATCGTCAACAATTATAAAAAGGAAATTAGAAGAATGCAAAAATGTTTATTTGTTGAATATCAGGGACAAGATATCAGAATGTAATCAATTAATGGAAATAGAGGATGATGTCTGTTTTGTGGATAGCTGGTAGCTAATGATGGGATCATTTATGTAGAAAACTAGCTTTAAGAAAGAGTTGCAGAGACTTTAATCAATGGTGACTAATAGAGAACCAAAGGGGTAGGTGAGATGAATAATTTGTGGTCATGAAGATTTTATGCTGGAATGTTTGAGGTTTAGGAAACCGGGAGTTGCTGAAGAAAGTAAAGGAAGTTAATTCCAAGGCTTTTCTGAATATGCTTATGCTTCAAGAAACTAAATTAGGGGTTAACTTCAGAAAGGCAGACGTTAGTACAACCTGTTTCTGATTACTTCCTCATTATATTGGAGTCTTTTAAGGTTAAGTAGTTTTGAGTTTATGTGGATACTCTCCTTTCTTTCTTCCCTTTTGTAAAAGAGTTACAGGAAGCTTCAATGGTGGAAGGATGGGGTGGTTTAAACTTTAAAATTGATGAAGAAAGGAGAGGTTAAAGAAGTGAAACTAGCATGTTTTTAGGGACATTAGGATTAGAAACAGATCTTAAGAGTGGGGTGGAAATTGTAATGAGATAAGAAGTGAAGAAAACTGTACCCAATATGGGTGCAAGTTGTGTATTTATATATGTAAGATGGGCTAACAATAATTGGGCTAGTAGTACATGGGGTAGCAATACAAAATAAATAAAGCACATACATAATATCTACTCTTAACACTCCCCCTCAAGTTGGATCATAAATGTTAATCATGCCCAACTTGTTACAAAGATAATTGACCCGATTCCCGTTAAGAGCCTTCGTGAGTATGTCTGCTATCTGTTCACCAGTCCTGACATGCCCTGTAGATATGAGTCCTTGTTGGATCTTCTCTCGAATGAAATGGCAGTCAGCTTCTATGTGCTTTGTCCGTTCATGGAAAACTGGGTTCGAGGCAATGTGAAGGGCAGCCTGGTTGTCACACCATAGTTTCATAGGTAGAGAAACCTTGAACCCAATCTCATCAAGTAAATGATAGACCCATAGTAATTCACAAGAGGTTTGAGCCATTGCTCGATATTCGGATTCAGCACTTGATCTTGCTACTACATTTTGTTTCTTACTTTTCCAAGAGATCAGATTTCCTCCAAGGAACACACAATACCCAGAAGTTGATTTCCGATCTACAAGACACCCAGCCTAATCTGCATCGGAATAACCTTCTAACCTACAATGTCCATTGTCTCTATAAAGAATCCCACGACCTGGGGCTCTTTTCAAATATCTTAGTATATGTAGTACCGCATCCCAATGAGATTGTCGAGGAGATGACATGAATTGACTGACTACACTTACTGGGAAAGAGATATCTAGACGTGTCACAGTAAGGTAGTTAAGTTTGCCCACCAATTTCCTGTACCTCTCGGGATCTGATAGTAGTTCTCCATCATTAGCATTGAGTTTCACATTTGGAACCATCGGAGTATCACAAGGTTTGGTTCCCAACATGCCAACATCAGATAGTAAGTCAATGACATATTTTCGTTGTGAGAGGAAAATGCCCTTTTTGCTTCTACTTACCTCAATTCCCAGGAAATATTTTAGAGGACCAAGATCTTTTGTTTGAAATTTAGTTTGAAGGAAACTCTTGAGTTTTGAGATGCCTAAGAAGTCACTGCCTGTTATCACTATATCATCAACATACACAACCATGAGGATGCATCCTCCCTCGGACTTTTTGTAGAAGACCGAGTGGTCATAGCTACTTCTTTTCAGGCCGAAATTCACAACAATTTCACTCAATCTCCCAAACCAAGCCCGGGGGGATTGTTTCAACCCATACAAAGAGCGTCTCAGTCGACAAACTTGCCCAGACTCCCCCTGAGCAACAAAGCCAGGCGGTTGCTCCATATAGACTTCCTCCTGTAAATCACTATGAAGAAAGGCGTTTTTAACATCAAGCTGGTGCAGGGGCCAGTGATGAGAGGCAGCTAACGAGATGAATATGCGAACAGAGGCCAATTTGGCCACAGGAGAAAAGGTCTCGGAGTAATCAACACCATAAGTCTGAGCATAACCCTTGGCCACCAGCCGAGCCTTTAAACGAGCAACTGTACCATCTGGATTGACTTTAACAGTGAACACCCACTTGCACCCGATGGCACGCTTACCAGAGGGAAGGGAAACGAGATCCCATGTCTGGTTATGTTCCAAAGCAAGCATTTCCTCCTCCATAGCATGACGCCACCCATCATGAGCTAGAGCCTCAGCAATATTTTTGGGAACTGTGACAACATCGAGAGAGGCAACAAACGATTGGGAGAAAGGGGAAAGATGGTCATAATGAATAAAGGATGCAATAGGATGGTTAGTGACACAAGAGCGTTTACCTTTACGAAGGGCAATGGGAAGGTCTAGAGTCGGATCCTGTGACGAAGAGGTGGATGGAGGTGATGTGTTTACTGAAGAGCAATGTACATCCATGGGTGTAGTACCGGCAGAGGGAACACAAGTCCAGCGAGCGTACACCTGTCGGATGGGTGGCCGATGTGGAGGACAAGACAGAACGGGAACACCAGAGGAAGGATGTGACGCAGAATCATGAGACTGAAGGGTGTGATAAACGAGAATTTCTTCATCTTCCTCAATAACCGGAGGAGGAGGCTGAACAAAGAACGGAGTAGACTCAAAGAAGGTGACATCAGTGGACACAAGATACCGGCCCAAATCAGGAGAGAGCATCTGTACCCTTTCTAATGGCGAGGGTAACCCAAAAAGACACATGTAAGTGAGGGAGGATGTAACTTGGAAACTTGAGGCCGACTATCCTGCACAAAACATTGACAACCAAAAATACGAGGAGGTAGGGGAAACAAAGATTGAGAAGGAAAAAGTACAGAATGAGGAACTTGCCCCTGTAAGATAGAAGATGGCATCCAATTAATTAGAAAACAGGCAGTAGAAACGGCGTCAGCCCAAAAAACTTTAGGAATAGACATATGAAGCAACAAGCATCGAGCAACTTCCAAAAGATGCCTATTTTTACGTTCAGCAACTCCATTCTGCTGAGGAGTAACAACACATGAGGATTGATGGACCATCCCATTTTGAAGCATATAGGAAGTGAATTCATTAGAGAAATATTCTTTAGCATTATTACTGCGAAGGACACGCACAGAGATACTAAACTGGGTTTTAATTTCAGAACAGAAAGCGGTAAATATAGAAAATAATTCAGAACGAGATTTCATTAAACATAACCAAGTCATTCTTGAAAAGTCATCCACAAAAGTTACAAAATACCGAAAACCAGACTTAGAAGTAATTGGACACGGACCCCAAATATCAGAATGAACTAGCTCAAATGGGGACGCAACCCGCTTATTGACTCGTGAAGGGTAAGGACTCCTATAGTGTTTAGCCAACTGACACGACTGACATTCCAAAATTGATAGACGACTCAAACTAGGACACAACTTTTTTAAAGACGGTAGAGACGGATGACCCAAACGACAGTGAAGCTGGAGAGGATCAGCCACACCCGAACAAGCAACAGGCATCGGTTCTTGATCTGGACAGCACTCAAGGATGTACAGGCCGTTCTGCTCACGACCCTTACCAATCACTCTCTTCGTCCCAAGTTCCTGAAAGACACAAGAATCAGCAAAGAAGTGAACACTACAATTAAGTAACCGAGTAATCTGACTAACAGAAAGTAAATTAAACGGAAATTGATTCAAACATAAAACTTGAGAAAGAGGGAGGGCAGAGGTGGGAGATGCAGTACCACTCCCAATGATAGGAGCAGCGGAACCGTCAGCTAAAGTAACACTAGGAAGATGAGGAGAGGGGGTAAAGGATGTAAGAGTACCTGTCTGGCCAGTCATGTGGTCGGAAGCCCCTGAATCAATGACCCAGTTGCGGGAAAGTGATGATAAGCATGCAGTAGGATTACCTGTATGAGCAACAGAGGCAACAGAAGGAGAGGGTGGAACAGACCGAGAGGCTTGAAACTGAGTGTATTGAGCAAACTCGTCGGTTGTCATCATTACAGGCCTGACTGATGGGTTGGTAGGAGGAATGCCTTCATCAGTAGCAATATGAGCAAAACGCTGTGGATGAGACTGATTTTTCTGGTGAAGTTTCCAACAGTTCCGCTTAATTTGACCAGGTTCCTTACAATAACGACAAATAAGTGGTTCGCCCGGATCTCGTCCTCCACCACCACTACCACGTGGGTCTCCAGTATCACGACCACCACCTCATCCACCACGAGAACCACTACGACCACCACGGGAACTGTCCCATCGAGAATTAGAACTCACCAAAGCAGAGGCCTCGCTCGAGGCTAAGGGATGAGACTTGGAAAGCTCACGAGCAACTCGGAGGAGGTGAGAGTAGACATCCTTCAGGGTCAAACTACTAGAACCGGTCAAAATCTGAGATCGGGCCGCACCAAATTCACCACGCAGCCCTGACAACAAACACATCACTGCCAACTGCTCTCGCTGAGCCTGCATCTCCTGCACATCTGAAGTGATAAGTAACAATGTGTTCAATTCTTCAAATAGGCGTTTGAAGCCTGGATAATAGTCACTAAGAGATTCATCCTTCTGATTAGCGCGATACAGATCCTGTGTCTTCGTATATAAGAGAGATAAATCATTGGCACCTGAGAACAAAGAGTGAAGGTACTGCCATAATTCCTTGACAGTGGTGCAATGAGTAGTAATATCATCAACCCGAGGATCCAAGGTCCTCTGAATCAGTGAATATAAACGCATATCTTCCCGAATTCACATATCCTTAGTTGTTTCATCCTGCGGACTGTCTTGGGTGAGATGGTCTTCCTTCCTGTGACCTTTCAAGTACATCAGAATTGCCTTCTTCCACTGAGGATAGTTAGCACCATCACTATCAAGCTTTCGGTCAATAATTTTAATGTTGGAGGGAATGACTTCAGCCAGAACATTAGTGGAGGTAGTGTCGGAAGCTCCATTCTTGCTGCCCGTACCCACAATCTCAGAGTTTTTGTCACCCATACTCACAAACACAACAAATCAATCTAGAAGGAGGGAAAAGATCACTAACAACACATCAAACGGGCTTGGAAGACCACAAACGACACAAATCGCGCCAACCTGAACAGAATAGCCCAGAAAACGACCCAGAACAGCACGAAAACGCCGAAAACACTACGCCGGAGACTCGCCGGAGACGTCACCGGACCTCCGCCCACCGGAAAACGACCCCCAACTGCCGGTCGCACCTCTCTGTGGTGGGTGAACTCCACGCCAACCACCCATGACGGCTGGGTGTTCTCCACGCACCGGTCTGGGCGATTTGCCCCACAAACAGCACCCAAACAGCACCCAAACAGCATCACCGGCGAACCCACCGCCTCGCCGGCCCTCCCCCGGCGCAGGACGGCCTGGCACCGACACTCCCTGCCGGATGGAGCTAGAAGCTAAGCGGCAGCCACACTGGGGGCTGCCCTAGACCTGAAACGTGACGCTCTGTTTGTTCTTTTTTTTTTTTGTGTGAAAGCTGAGAGAGAGGGGAAAAGAAAATTTAGAGCCTAGCTCTTGATACCATGTAATGAAATAAGAAGTGAAGAAAACTGTACCCAATATGGGTGCAGGTTGTGTATTTATATATGTAAGATGGGCTAACAATAAATGGGCTAGCAGTACATGGGCTAGCAATACAAAATAAATAAAGCACATACATAATATCTACTCTTAACAGAAATGAAGAGGGCTCTTTCTTTGGAGTAGAGGATCATCAGATATAGCATTTGAAGAATGATTTTGAGGAGGTTTTGCTGTGAGTGGAAACTAACTGGAGGCGGAAATTTTGGCTTAAGTGGGCCTAGGATGGGGGTGCTATTTTTAGGTTGTTCTATTCCATAGAGTGGCTATCGGTTGAAGAGAAAAGGCATTGCTAAAGAGCAGGATCTTGAGGATGGCATTGTAGTGATTGCAGATGAAAGCATTCTTTTAAGTTGAATTTAAAGAATGATTCAGAGAAATTTAGAGAAAAAGGTTTCTGAATCTGCTTAAGTGAATGACACTCAGTACACATGATATTTATATGTATCAAGAGAATAAATACATCGCCTATTTACAAGACAATAATAATGAATTTAAACTATTTCCTATGACACTATCTTGGCTGTTGATACATAAACCTAATTAATTCTTATTGCTTATTTCCAACATTCTAACCTCCCCCTCAAGCTGGTGCTTATATGTCATATGCACCAAGCTTGTTACATATATAATTAACTCGAGGACCTTGGAGAGATTTGGTGAAAACATCGGCCAGCTGCTCATTGGAATTAACGAAAGCTGTAACAATTTCTCTAGACTGAATCTTCTCCCTCATAAAGTGACAATCAATCTCAGTGTAGTTTGTTCTTTCATGAAATACTGGATTTGAAGCTATATGCAAAGTTGCTTGATTATCACACACAAGCTTCATAGATTGCTCTTTACAAACACCTAACTCCTTTAGCAACTGTTTTAGCCATATAAGTTCACATGTTGCAACTGCCATTGCTCAATACTCAGCTTCGGCACTTGACCTAGCAACCACAGTTTGCTTCTTACTTTTCCAAGATATCAAATTACCTCCAAAAAGAACACAATATCCTGAGATAGAACGCCTGTCTGAGGGAGAACGTGCCCAATCAGCATCTGTATAACCACATATCTCCATATGACCTTTGTCCTCATAGAGCAACCCTCTTCCTAGAGCTCCTTTGATATATCTAAGCACCTAAACAACAACATCCCAGTGAGTCGCATGGGGAATCAAGGAATTGACTTAACACTGTTACAGCAAAAGAAATATCTTGCCTAGTTACTGTGAGATAGTTCAGCTTCCCAATCATTCTTCGATACTGTCTAGGGTCTGATAATGGCTCCCCCTGTCCTGGAAGAAGTTTGACACTGGGATTCATGGGTGTATTGATGAGCTTACACCCTGTCATGCCAGCCTCTTCTAGAATATCCAAGGCATATTTCCTCTGGGAAATAGAAACACCATGACTAGATTGTGCAACTTCTATACCCAGAAAATATCAAAGCTTGCCAAGATCCTTAGTCTGAAAGTGCTTGAACAGATATTGCTTCAACTGTTCAATACCAGTGCAATCATTACTGGTAATAACAATGTCATCCACATAGACAACAAGGTAGATGCATTCAGGAGAATGGCATCGATAGAAAATAGAATAATCGGCTTCACTTCTGGTCATGTCAAAGGCTTGTACAACAATACTGAAACGTCCAAACCAAGCGTGTGGTGATTGCTTTAGACCATATAGAGATTTACGGAGCTTACAAACTAGTCCAGACTCCCCCTGAGCAACAAAACCATGTGGTTGCTCTATGTAGACTTTCTCTTGTAAATCTCCATGAAGAAAAGCATTCTTTATATCGAGTTGATGATAAAGAGGCCAGTAATGAACTGCAGCCAAGGCAAGAAATAAATGAACGGAAGCAATCTTGGCCATTGGAGAAAAAGTATCACTATAATCAAGGCCATAAATCTGGGTGTAGCCTTTAGCCACCAAACAAGCTTTCAATCGATCGATAGAGCCGTCAGGGCCAACCTTCATTGTAAACACCCAACAACAGACTTACTAGGTGGTTGAGACACTAGATCCCATGTGCCATTAGAATGCAGGGTAAACATCTCATCAATCATAACTTGTCGCCAACCTGAATGAGACAGTGCTTCACCTGTGGTTTTGGGAATAGAAACAGAGGACAAACTTGAAACAAAATTGTAATATTGAGGAGAAAGACGATCATAACATAGGAAGGCATAAAGAGGATGAGGATTGCGAGTAGAACGTGTAATATTTGCCTCATTGGTTGCTATTTGCCTCCAATCGGGCAACCTTTTCTTCCGAGCTCAAGGTGCACCAAGAAAATCCACAAGAAGAACAAAGAAACACAAGATAGAACAGCAACTTCAGTTTGCCTCCTTCAAAGGTACCAAATTGACATAACCATAAGCCAACTACCAAGCTTCCATCATAGCAACAAACCAGAGTCCAAACTCACAAATCACAAGATAAACTCATAGATCAGAAACCAAATCTCCCCCTAACTTGAGAGGTCGTCAAACCAATTGACGAAAGAGAGAACAAAATCATCCAAAACCACACCACCATGCCTAAAACACTCCTGTTGGATATCTCGCCAGAACTTCAACCACTGGCGACTTGACCTATGCCGAAAAGTAGAGCACCTAGCCATGAACAAACACCCAATCAATCATCATCAAACTTCAACCCAGAAATCAGACCTGAAAACATCGCCAAAAGTCTCGCCAGAGAGGGAACCTTACTCGCTAGAGTCACCACCAACCGAGCATCATAACAATCAAAGAGGCGAGAAAACACCAACCCATTGCTGGATAACCCCGAATAACACCATTCAACTTCAACCCAACTCACGGAGTGCAAAGACAGCACCAGGCTCGAAGGAAACGACCCCAAACAGTGCTGAAATCACCCAAATAGCGCTGAAACCACACCTAACCACCACACTGGACATGTTGTCAGAGCTCCAGTCACGGGTGACCACTTCTGGTTGTCGGCCGGCCTTGTCTGTACTAGAAAAGTACATGCCCAACAGGTCCTAGAACAGGTGTGCGAAAATTGAAGCACGAACCAACACCACCAAAACGCAGACCCAGTAATCTCGACCTAGCTCGCCGCCAGCCGCCACTCCTACCACCAGCGATTGCCTCTGGGTCACTTGGAAAACCAAATAGCAGCAGCAGAAATTGCGTACCACAACGCGTACTAGAGACCCAAAATGCACGAACTAGCCACCTCTGCACCTTGGCCCAGCCGCCACCGGTTGGCCTGAGTCTCATCGGAAACCACCTGTGGGTTTCCTAAAAATTGAAACAGCAGTCAAGAGTGGCTATGAAGAAGCCAAAACGTGACCTTTGAGTTTCCTTTTTTTTAAAAACAAAGCTAACAAGAGAGGAAACAAGAGACAAAATGTAAAGGAGAGAGAACTTGAAACAGCGAAAGGAAGAAACACTCCTTAAGGTGGATGGTACCACTTTGATACCATGTTGAAGAATTACGGGTTTAGGGTTAAGGAAAAGGAAAAGAGAGAAAGATGGCAAACAATAGTAAACTAAGAATATTATTTATAGGAATGAGATGTGATACAATTCCATAACCTAGTACTCCTATTTATACTAATACTTAGGTGTACAAGCCCAAGCCCACTAACACTAAGACTAATAACCCTAATACCTTCTAACAATTATTAAGGGCGAAAAGGTGTGTGCTGAATTCCACTGTAACAGCAAGATTGGTGTGTTTTAACTCCTTTTTCACCAGTCTTGTCCATTAAGAGGATATGCTCTTAGGATGAAGTATTACCGGCCTATATGTCTGGTACTAGTGTTTATATGTTCGAGTGAGTTTGATTTTCTTACACAAGGTTCTTGACTGAGGGTTTTGTTGCGCAGAGAAGGTGAATTTGTAGCAGCAACTTTTTGTGTGATTTTGAATGGTGTCTTGGTTTCAAGGATTGCAAGGAGTTACGAAAAGAGATCCATTATCTCCTGTTTTATTTACTTTTGTGGTTGATATTATAAGTCAGATAATTTTCAAGATTTCTGATAGCAATCTCAGTAAGGGTATGAGAGTGGATTCAGATGAGGTCCTCTAATTTGCTGGATAGTATACCTTTTTTTCTGCCCTGGGGTGGGGGTAGTAACAATTGTTTTGAATGCTCTCTCTGTTCTCTAGTCCGTTGAGGCTGTCTCTGGTGTGAAGTTTAATTTAAAAGGTAAAATGCAACAAATCCCCCCTTAAACTTTCGCTGATCTGTGATTTACCCTCTAAGGTTTAAAAAGGGTAAAAAAATCCCTTGAACTTTACTAAATGCGCAAAAGAACTCCTCAGTTCATGAGACATCCACTGCATTAACAGAAAATTTCATGTGTACTTCACGTGGTCACTTGAAACCTCCAAAAACTCTTGAGCAGCAGTGAAATCACTCGTTTGCGCAGCCTATGCGGTGAATATTACATGCTTTTGTTCAGCTATGTATTGGTATTGATTTGGGTGAAATCCAACATCAGATTTCTGACTTTTGAATCCATTTTTATTACTAATTTTGATTTTTAGTCCAACATTAAGGTTTTTGGTGGTTTCAAGTGATCACATGAAGTACATGTGACATTTTCTGTTAATGAAGTGGATGTTTGATGAATGGAGTAGGGTTTTTTTTTTTGTTCACATTTAATAAAGTTCATTGGAATTTTTGACTTTTTAAAAAAACTTGATGTAAATTTCACATCAGCCAAAATTTAAGTCCCCCCCCCCTTTATGTAGTTAATATATGTTTGGGCTGTTTGAATATGAATAATTATACTTGCTAAATATGCCAGATATAGATAGGCCAACTGAGAAATCTCTAACTGTAGTTCAATTGACTTATGGGTTTCAAGAACACCTTTGACATCTGGTTTTTATTCATTATAACTTGTTATGAATTGCCAAAGCTTGGCATTGAAGCTGAAATATTGTTTGTCCCACACCCTCCTGGGTGGCTCCTTCATTCTCTCACGTTTCAAATGATAATTTTTGGTAGTTGTGTCATGGAGAAAGCATTATGTGGTGCTAGAAGAGATCTGATTACAGGCTGTAGTATTTACATTTTTATTCCCCGCTCTGCCCTTTTAAATTTTCTCCTTAGCATTTCTTTATTACACTTCGGGTTTTTTTTTTTTCCCTGTTTATGCTTCTTATTGCTGTTATTTTTCCACAGGTAATGAAGTCAAGGTCTTTATGCTTTAAGTCCACGCTTAGTCTTGACTCTTTCTCTTCAGAAGTTGAGGAACAACCCTACTCTGTGAAGAACTTTTTAAAATCAATATCCTCATCTGGGATTTGTTTAGGCATCCAACTTCAAGATCTATATCATTATTTTGATGTTAAACTAAATGATTTTATGGTCAGGTTCTTAAGCCAAATAGTTTTATGTTTGATTTATATATTTGTTATCTATCCTTCTGATGATGGTAACTATTGGATGGTTTGGTGTTTCTGCAGATCACCATAATGAGTTCTGACCAGTCTCAAAAGGTTTCTATTCTTGAGAAATTTAATGCTTCTTTCTTCCTCGCATCTTGTATGATCCCTGATGAGTCCATTTTGAAGCAATTGGAGGTGATTAGCATATTAGATATAAATTAAACTAACTTGAACATACACTTGTGCATACTTACAAATGTGTCTCCCACCGACAGAGTAATTTTCCTTTTTTTTCTGTCTCTCTCTCTCTCTCTCTCTTTTGATTCCCAATACTTCTTAATTTCAGGTTTATGTACTCATAGAATCACTTAAAGCGCTCTTCTCTCCTTCAATATATGGTGCATTCATAGAATTGATCACTCATCTGAGCACGTTGCATTTAAAGGGTGAATCTGAAATCTTGAACTGTCCTTATCCTACCAATAGGGTTTCGGCTGTGCCAACATCTTCTACTTTTGCTATATCCATTATTTCAAAACTTGGTTCAGTTGATCTAGAAGTGGACCTTGAAAACAGTGGAGATAACAGCTCAAAGCTCATGGTTTCCCTACAAGAAATGGACATACGGTATGTTTGCCATTGTCCCTCTGTCTGCCTGTTCCCATAGGGACTATTATTTACTTTTATGACTTCAAATGTGCGCTTTGAAGAATCACTCTTCGTATCCTCTTTGCCTTTATTAAGTTTTGTTCATTAAAACTTGTAGTTTGATTACTTTATACATTCTATATGGTTGGACTGTTCTAGTACGTGTCATTATAGCATTTATTTTCGGTAAAAAATACATGATTGCTTAAAGCTCTATCTAGGTCTAGGCTTTTTCTTTGTACTGTGGTGATGAATAGGATTAACACTTTCTGTCTTTTCAAGTGCTTACTGCTTAAACTACATAAATCTTTTTGGCTGAAGTTGATGTTATTTGTTTTTGAGTTTCAAGAGTAGGGGTCATATGTACCTCCATTGCATGGTTGAAGAATGGGTTTGAAAAAGTCTTTCTAGAGAGGAAACCAGCTGGAAGCAAAAATCAAAGTTTTAATGGGTTAAGGATGGTGCTGATAATTCTAGGTTGTTCCATAGAGTGGCTAAAGGAAGAAGAGTCTTGTTGAAGAGTTGGAGCTTGATTATGGGAGTCATGTGAGAGATATTGGAGCTATAGGGAATGAAATAACTTGCTTCTACTACAGTACCCTTTATACAGAGGAAAATCCTAATTGAATTGAGAAAATTATAAGAGATTTTCTCTGTTCTAGAGTAGGAGAGAGGAACCATTATATAATAAAAAATAATTATCTAAATGAAAACTTAATGTAATTTTACACAGGAATTCCATCACAATAAAAATCCTGGAATGGTTTAGAAAGCTATAGTTGTCCAAGAGAGAGGAAGAGTTTTGATCACCGCCTTTTTTTTTTCATTTTTTTGATAAAAGAAATCACTGCCTCGATTTTAACTTCTATTATATCATACATTCTTCCACTTGTTAGAATCTTCATTGTCTCCGTGATTGAGATTCTTTGAAAATTAAACTGGAATCTCTTTTGTTTTGCTTGATTCTATTTGCCCCTCTTCTTTACCTAGTAGTTCTATTTGGACTTTAGACTCCTTTGGGCTGTGTTCCTAACTTCCTGTATATTTGAAGTCCAGTTTCTCACTTATCCTCCAAATAAGCACAACTTTTTTCTTGTTTACTCCCTCCTTGGTAGTCCAAGATCTCCTGTACAGTGAAGTCCTTCATTTTGACTGCCTTACCTAACAAGATTAACACAAATGACTGCTTGCAGGTTTACTAAGCACACAAAGCTTTGTCTTTTAATGTTTGTGTTATGTGTTTCTCTGATTGAGGTTGGTTGCCATAAATAAAAATGTTGGATAGATATGGGTTTAAACAGCTTAAGTTGAATTTATAATAAGATTTTACATAAGAATAACCATGTTTATTGATTATTCTCCTTTTATGTGCTTATTCTGCCCAGAATTTTCCTTTGAGGTTTGTAGTAGGAATTCTGCCATGAAAACTTTTAATACTTTTCTGGGCCGTGAAAAAGAATGTAGAGGACATTTAAGACTTGTAAACAGCAGGACAAATGGACCATTCTTGAATTCATCCTATCTGAAGGCAGAGTAGAATACCTTCTTGTAATATACTTCATTTTGCACTTCAGTTCCATCAAGGTTCTTGAGGTCCACCACACTATGTAACGTCCCAATACCAATACCTCAGCATATCCGGAATATACAAGGGTAACCAGTATTAGCCACGTCACTTCTAATAAAAAAAAAATAACATTCTAGACTCATAATAACCATACAAGTTATTATAAAGAGCCATGAGGGAAAGAAAAGATTATATATATATATATATACTAACTCAGCCTCAAAAGGGCATAGTGTACTACATACAACTTTACACAACCCAATGCAAATATTACACTATACAAGCATTGGACAAAAGCAAATAAAACTAAACTTGTCCATTTGCTTCTTTCTCTTCCCTTTGGAAAGATTTATCATGGAAACAACAAACGGGATGAGAATTTACAATTCTCAGTAGTATATACTCATATATAGCATCATAATAACTTCAGTTGTTTTGAGGAAAAACAAGTTACTCAAAAACTTGTAGAAAGGTGGCAAAAGCTAAAAACTATTCCTTTCTCTCCTAGAGGCAGAAAGTCCAATTATTCATAACTATGGTTCAATTATCACATAATTAACCATTCACAATGAATAAACTGATTAACAATAGATTATGATCGCAACAAGTAAATGAGTCACTACTCAATACCATTGGAACATTAACATACTCTCTCTATGTAATATTCACAAAGCAATCCATAATCTATATCCATTGTCCTCAACCTTTCAAAGATAAAACAATTGCCCATACAATTGTTATTGAAATGCAAATGCTTGTGCATGCTCATGCCTAAGATATGCCCTAAGGTAATGATTATGAAATGTGTTATGATAGTGTTTGTGTAATGTCATGAAACTTGATTATTCTCAGGAACCCGGTTCCTTGTATTTTTCTGGGTAGGAAGGGCAAATGACCTCCTTACACTACCTAGTAATGAGTGGACTTGTTCCTTCTCACAATAGTGAATGTACTGATACCATCTCATAATACTGGTAACCCTGGCCCTAGGAGCCTCTGCTCTGAGAATCTAGGACTAGTCCTCATCCAAAGAATTCTTGGACATACCTACAATCCTTCGGCCAAATGATTGTGCACACCATATAAAGTTACAATACGTAGGAATAACAAGTGTGTGAAAAGTGTAGTGTTATATTCAAACCACATATACACACCACAACAACCCATCACAAACTCCACTTCAACCAAGTGAAGGAGCAAAAACTAGCAATCATGCAATTCCGACTCAACTTTATCACATAAAGGAGCAATTCATGTTTCTAGGATACTCTCACAGCTCAACCTTAACAAATAAGGGAGCAAATATCATTCATCATGCACCACTAGCTCATCTTCAACCATAAAGGAGCAATTCATGGAAAATGATAAGTATATAATGCCAAATAATCTCATTATACTGGCATCTAGTACACCATAACATCACATCACAAGTAATATCAAGTGTAACACCATTGCTCTTCAATGTTTTAGAAACATACCTATGTCAATCTACAACCATTGGATGCACAAAGGCTTATTCTTGTACACATATGCTAGGTGATTATTCCCTTTATGAAATATCCCTATTAGTATCTTAACTCACACTAAAAAGCATGCATAAAATACCTCCATTGAATCATTGGTATTTATTACATAGCTTAAACAAGCTTTACATGAAGCCTAAGAATAGAAAACTCTGTTTTTATGAGTCCCTAATCGGTTATTGCCCTTGGTTAATCGGTTAGGACTCATTCCATAACATTCTAGATGAGTTGAATAATCGGTTAGCCACTTTGGCTAATTGGTTATTCAAAACGCAACTCTCTGCCAGAGTCCAATAATCGGTTAGGCCTTACTCCTAACCGGTTATTTGCCTCCAACAGCATCAATCTGAAAGCCAAATAACCAATTATACCATTGCCATAACTGGTTATCTGGTGCGTTTTGCACTAGAAAACAGGGCAAACACATATCCTTTTTCACCTGTTTCATGTTTTCCAAACCTAAAGATTCAACAACAAAACCAAACCATCAAATCTATAATTCCATTTTCATGTTTATAAAGATTCCAAGCCAAACACAAGCTTATCAACTATAAACACATCATTTACACAATTTCTAAACTTCACAAACCTCATAACTCAACCATAAACATCCACACCAAAAGTGGAACCAAGAAGAGAACAAAAGTGAAGAAAAGAAACTAGGCAACCCCTTACCTCAACTCCTTGAAGATGATAGTAGGCTATGGTGCTTCCTTGGTTTCCTTCCCTTTCCCTTTCCTCTTCCTTTCTTTCTTTTCTTTCTGTTTTTCCTCTCTCCCTGTTGCCTCTGCTGTTCTCCCACGTGAAATGAGAAAGTGAGAGTGAGATAAGATGAAAGAAAGAAGAAAAGTCAATGGAACAGTGGATGGGATGGTGGAAAGGAAGAAACTGATAATATCAAACGACTTTGGTAACCAACTGGAAGTTTTGTATCTCTTAAGGATACTTTAATCTTCCTTTACCTAGCTTTCTAACTTTAATAAGTGTCATAGAAAATATTAGGACTTCATCTTGTCCTTAAACTCATTTTTCAATAACTTTCTATACGCTATTAACTATCACTTAAGCTCCATTAAACCTTCGAAATAAAGCTAATAGGCTTGCAGGTATCTATCTGCGTTAACCTATACTCATTACCAGAAAATTTTCCATCCTTTACTTGATATCTCCACAAATTCTCATAATTTTTCAAGATATTTACCTATTTAATCTGGCCCTTAAATACTTACTCAATGTTATTAAAAATATGAAACTAACTCAGTTAATTCTCCAAAATTAACCACATCACATCTTATTTATTTGTGACCTAGAAGTAAATTATCCATGTTTATTTCCCTCATCTAAGCTGTTTATGCTCAATTCTGAGCTAGTATAAGCTATTTTTCACATTCAGTGTTATAGCAAAATAGCCCAACTAACTCAAAAGGTTACCGAAGTTAACAGGTAACTCTTACAAGAGTTACCGAACTTCTATAACCATACTTAAGTCTAACAGGTTAGGGAGGATGTTACACACTACCTTTCTTTTTCAGGTGGTCCTAGATTGGTTTAAGTGTGTGTGTGTGTGTGTGTATTGGGTACAATGCAAGATATTTTAATGTATATTGCTAGAAGATATTAGGGTTATTAGTCTTAATATTAGTGGGCTTGGGCTTGTATACCTTAGTATTAGTATAAATAAGAGTATAGGTTATGAAATTGTATCACATCTCATTCGTATCAATAATATTCTTAGTTTACTATTGTTTAGCTGTCTTTCTCTCTTTTCCTTTCCCTAACCCTAAACCCGTAATTCTTCAACATAGTATCAGAGCGATATCATCTGCCTTGAAGGTCTCTCCTTTCCGCTGGGTTGAGTTCCATAGAACTCTTTTGTATATGCTTTCCTATTTATTTTCCTCAAAACGTTTCCTCTATTTTCACTTTGCAATTTATGAAACTATTTAAAAAAGAAGAAGAAATAAGCAACAATATCGTGACCCTTTTTAGGTTAGGGTAGCCACCCTTGGGGCTGTTGTTTAATCTCTCAAGTGGCTGGCAGTGGTTGTTGGTGGTATTTGACCAGCAGTGGTGGACCGGTGCTGGGCGGAGGGCCAATGGGTTGTTTCTGAAGGTTGGCGGTAAGGGGGAGATCATTGTGTTTGGGTGGTTGAGCAAGAGTGGCTGCAGTTTCAGTTTTCAGACAACCCCAGCAACAGTTATTGATGGGTATAGGCCGATTGTGGCCTTCTATTTCAGGGTAGATATCGATGAGTCACGCGGTGGCTGCCGATGGCGACATTTCCTCTGTGTTGCACACTCATGCTCTGTTTTGTGAGTTCAGTTTCAACATTCTTGAAGGTTGCAAATGGCTGGAGGTGTTGCATTTAGATGCGACCAAAACTGGAGAATGGTGAGGAGTTGACATCAATGGTGACTGGCGCAACAGTTGGTCGGAGGTCTGGCAAGTTTTCTGTCGAACTCTGTTTTAGAATTTGTTTCTCTTCCTTATTCTAGATTCTGTATTGACTGGAGGTGATTACAACACCGTTTGTGCTTGCTGGTGGTATTTCCGACAGCATCGGTGGTTGGTGGTGCGTTCTGTGGTGGGTGAAGGTGATTTAGGGCAATTCTGATCACAGTTTTGGTGCTTTATGTGATCTGTTTGTGTGGTTTTTCCTTTCTTTCTTTGACTGATTTGGCGGCTCCTCCAGTGAGGTTTTCGGTGAGCTAGGGGGAGATTGAAGGTGCTCTTCGTTTTGGCTTCCCATTGATGGCTTCGCAATGATGTTGTGATATATGGCGTGACAGATTTGTGTTGTGGAGATCGCAAAGGAGAGATTTCTGAGGCTTATGTTCGGTGATGGTCTCTGGTTTGACTAGAGTAGATTCTAGTGAAATGATTCAGACTTGAGCTTCTGCTGTTGCGATGGTTTATGACTGTTGGCTCTTATTCCCTCCTCTCTTCTTCTATGCACGGCCAAGGGTGCCGTGGGTTGGTTCCCTCTTTTCTTCTTCTATGTGCGGCCAACTGTGGGTAGTGTTTCTGGCGACCGGGTGTGTCGTGGCCGGCCAACAATATGTGACCAAGGGTGTCGTAGTTTTGGGAGCAGGAGTCGTCCCAGTAACTTGTGGTTTTGGCTAGCTAGAAAGATGTGATCAAGGGTGTCACAGGTATGGGAGCAAAAGTTTCCCAATTTTTGTTCTCTTCTTTGTTAGATCTCCTTGGTGTGCTTGCAGTCTTGGTATGTTTAAGCTTGGAGGAAAGGGCTACCCGTTTGATGTAGCCGCCTATGGGAGAGGCAAAGAGCTGCCAATGAGGTGGAGCCACCTTCAAAGATATTAAAGGAAAGGGCTGCCCGTTAGATGAAGCCGCCCCAAGGTAGTTGGTCTATCCTAGAGGAAAGGGCTATCAACGAGGTGGAGTCGCCTTGGATGTGAGGAGAGTCTCTCTTCTTCTTGGTGATAGCATCGTTTGAGGAGGAATAACGGAGCTAGCTCGTCATTGCTGACTGTATTTAGGTGGCCAGTGGTGCCACATTTGGCTGCAACTGAAGCAGTGCACTTGTGGAGTTCACTTCGATGGTGTGTGGCAGTGTTTGGTTGGTGGCAATAGTCTGGTTGGTTGTTGTTCAGCCTACGTTTGGTTGCTGGGTTTGCGGATTGAAGACTTTGGACATTGGTAAAGGACCCTTATTTGTGTTATTGGGTGGTATAATACCCGACTTAGTGTTTTGGAGACTAATTTGGAGGTCGAGGTGGCCACTGAGGAGAAACATCGAAGACTCCAAAGTTGGTCTCATTTGCTTGGGATGTGTGCCGAGGAGAGGCAAAGAGCTATCTGTCAAGGGTGTTGCCAATGCTTTGTTATTCAGGGGGAGCACTAGTTTCCTTAGTTATTTGTTGAGATCGGTTGAGTTTTAAATGTTGTTGTTGTTCTTTTTTTTTTTTCAATTTATGCCTTTATGGGTTTTCTACTTGTAACAAGCTTAGATTTAGTAAGTTTAAGCTTGAGGGGGAGTGTTAGAAGATATTAGGGTTATTAGTCTTAGTGTTAGTGGGCTTGGGCTTGTATACCTTAGTACTAGTATAAATAAGAGTATAGGTTATGAAATTGTATCACATCTCATTCCTATCAATAATATTCTTAGTTCACTATTGTTTAGCCATCTTTCTCTCTTTTCCTTTCCCTAACCCTAAACCCGTAATTCTTCAACACATAGAAAGACTTGTCTTACCTTTATTCCCCCCCCCCCCCATCTTTATTTTGTTTGTAGGATAAAGCAAATTATTGTTGTTCACTGAGAACAAATCTTTGTATTTCTATTTACAGGTATGGTTCTACAGAATTTCAGGAGTTCTTTCTCAGTATGAAGTCTTTAATAATCTCTGCTTATAAAATGAAAGATGAAAAAGACAGCCGTTTTGTGCTTTTATCAGGGAATTTATCTTCTCCTGGTACCACAGTTGGAGAAGACTGTGTTTCGGGACCAAGTATTGAATTTGATCAATATTCTGATGCATGTTTCGCCATGCATTATGAATCTCCCAGAACTGATGTAGTTTGTCATAAGTGCATTATATACCTAAATAATGCTGATATTCACTGTTACCCGCATGTTGCTGGACTGCTTGTTGGGTTCTTTAGTAGGTTGTCTGCCTATAGTACCAGTTTTGAGAAATCCTCTGTTGGTAATACTGCCGACATTTCAAAAATTTTATCAAGTTTTGGGTTACAAAAGTTTGGCTTCTCAAATTATTTTGAATTTGGTTCCTCTGATTCTGCATGCATTCCATTGGATCGCTTTCCATTTGTTACGATTCACAATTCTGGTTGTCTTGGTGACCTAGAGAGCGCACTCATATATGCCATTCCTGACTGGAGAAAATATTTTACTCTGAGGGACAGAAAAATCAAAAGTTCCAAAATCAGTATGAGAAGAGGGTCCAAAATTTTCCACATCTCTCCCTCGAAGTCCAAATCTGATTTTGGATATTTTCTTGAATCTGGGATTGCAAGCATCTCTAATATTTTTTCCATTGAGTTGCACCTATATGGAATAAGAGCACATTTTCATGACTCATCATGCATTATTGGAACAATCATGGTGCCTACATCTAAATCTTCTCTATTATTTTGTGAAGACAGTATGGATATATTGTCTTCTTCTGAAGGATTGGTTCTTACGTCATCTTGGTGGGCCCGAAATTTTCAAGATTATCTATGGGGTCCCTCCTCAGTAAATTTATCCCCTATTTTAAATGTAAGGGTGAGGAAAGGACAGAATATATCTTCAACTACCGAGTTGGAAGTAAGCATCAGCATTCAACATGTTTACTGCATGTTACCCTCTGAATATCTCTCCATCATCATTGGTTACTTTTCATTATCTGATTGGGGTGGTTATTCCAGTGATCAGTTTCCCATTGAAGAGCAGAGTGATATAGATGTAAAAAATAAAATGAGCATTACATATAAGTTTGAAATCTTGGACTCTACTGTTATTTTGCCAGTGGAAAGCAATGAACATCAGTTTCTTAAGGTTGAAATGCGGCAGCTTTATTGTAGTTTCATCGAGAATTCTGGTTTTGATGATGTATTAAAGAACATCCCTCCTGAATCTTCGGTTCCTATTCATAAGCTTGCCAAACGAAATAATTGTTTAAATGTGTTTGGCCGGGACTTGTTCGTATCATTCCTTTTGTACAAGAATGATATGCTTGGCTTATCAACAATTGAACGGAATACAGAATTTGTAGTAAGTACTTTAATTGCACCCATAAATGCCAATGTTTGGGTCAGAATTCCATATGGAAGTGAATCAAATTGCAAAAGCTCTTCTTCATCGATATGTTTCATGACAAGCATCAGCAATTGTCATATTATTGCAGAAGGTAGCACTTCTACTTATTTTGGTCACCTTTTCCTTGTTCATATACTTTAATGTTGTTGGATTATCTAATTATACTTTTGAATTTTTTCTTCAAAAACAGATAGCCACTTTTTTGATGGATGTATGGCCATATTGGATGTTATTGAGGAATTCTCCTCAGTTGATGATCAATCCAAATGTTTCAAATCAGATGTTCTGCAATTCCTACATTCAAAGAGAAATTTAAAGGCAAACAGAGCCATTTCTCAGACTCTGATGGCCTCAGCCATGATATTGACTGAAGTTAAATGTTGCACTCAATCTTTGTTGATAAGCTTCTGTCATAGAAATGAAGATTCTGTGGAATTAATAACCAAGGGTGATTTGCGATTTATTTGTTCTGCATCCTTAATAAATGATTTTCTGGTATGGTTAGATTTGGGTTTCTCTACCTTAGTGTTTTACTCTCCAAATGATTCTGTGTTAGCAAAATGCACCTCAACTTCCTCTTCCACACTAGTACTTGGCATCTCTTTTTCTAAATCTTTTGACAGTAAGAATGAACTCGGCCTTTGTCTTTCGTCTCTTGATATTTGGCTTCATTTGTCTGAGTGGATTGAGGTTGTTAAATTCCTCAATCATTTCTGTGTGCATTTGGAAAAAGCTGTTCCTATGGATTCAGCATCAAAGAGTTTGTCCTTCAATGCTGCTGATTCTGTAAAAACAGCAGTTAGAGATGCTTCCAGTTTCCTTGATTCTGAAACTACCTCAGCACATTTTACATCACTAGAGATGGAGAATGTTGTTTTACTGATTATTAGGTCAGATAACATTTGTATTACATTCCACATCCCTGTCTGGGTTAGTGAAGAACCATGTGAGGAATTTCAGCTTGCTGAAGGTCTCAAGGTGACGCCTTTAAGTGTATCTTCTGATGTAGTTGAAGAAAAAGACGCTAAATTTCTTACTGTTTCTTTCAACATGAATGGTTTTGAATTACTCATAAGTAGCAAAGATATTCAGCTGAAGTCGAATATGGAAAAATTGAGCAGTGTCATAATGACATTTGAGAATGGAAGGCATACATATTGGCCTCTTTTTGATATAATTGAGGTCCATGTGGAGGCTGTACTCTGTAAGAATCATACAAACACCATTGAACTCAAAGTGGAGGTTATATGTGATCATTCAGATGTGTGGCTTTCGCATCCTGCATTCTATTTATGGGGTGCTGTAAAATTTGATATTCCCAAAGCAGGATCTTCTCAATATTCATCTAGTGGCATTGCTTTTAAATTCCAGATGAGGAAGGTTTCTATTCTGCTAACAGATGGAAAGGTATGTTGGTAGTCTTTTCTTTTCAACTTTATAAGACTTCATTTTTCTTTTTACTGACATTTTTTTCATCCATTACTATTTGCTTTTATTTTCTTGTTTCCATTTATCATTCTAAAATTTCTTTTCTACACATAACAAAACTCTTACTATGTTTATCAACTTTCATTGAATGATATCAAAATTGTCTGTGATGTCCGTAATATTTAGTTAATGGGGGTATTTTCTAGTTACCTAATTATTGGAGAAGAAACATTTGGATGTTCCCTTCATTCTTTTCTGGTTTTCTGTTCTCTACTGTATTTTTTTCTTTCTAATCTGTGTCTTGGTAGATTTTACTTGGTGATGGTGTTAGAATACTGTTGTTCTGAACAGGGACTGGTTTTAACCTTGACATCCACATCCCTGTTAATACTTTAGTAGTACGATTTTATGGTATTTGTGTATTCTTTAGTTTTCTAGTCCAGATGCAAGTGCATGGGAGTGGGGTTATAGGTGTTGTGGGAATCCGTGTGCTGGATGGTGGTGTTGGACGGTGGCCTCTGTGTAGATATTGTTTTTAGTGTAGATATAAGTTCTCAATTAATTTGTTGCTTATTTTCAAGGGTCTAGTTTTTTAATGTACAGCAGTTGCCTTTATATAATCTTGATTGTAAACATTATGTTTTTAGTTGATGCAATAATATACAATTAGACTCTATTTTCTGAGAGGTGTCATATATTTGATTTAACCATTTCCAATAGCAAAGCATCTACCAAGGTTATAAGGAAACAGGTATGTGTACACGTACAGGTATGAACACAAAACACGGAAATTTTCTAAATACAAGGTGTGTTTGTGTGTATATATATATATATAAAGCAAGCCAAATATACATATACTCTAATTCTAATAACAATCTCAATTTTATCATGGCCCTGCCCATTATCAGTGAAATAAACAGCTTCTGCATCCGATTTATCAAGTGAAAGGTTTGCATTTTGCAAACTCAACAATACCAGCCCCATTATCAGTGAAATAAACAGCTTCTTCTATCCTTTCTAAACTTGAACAACCTGCTTTTCTTCCATCCATTACTCTGGCTGATGGTTCGAAAATTGGTGTTAAAAGGATAGGTCAAGCTAATCCTCTTCCCACATTACCTTTAAAATTTGTTCTCTATATGCCTAACTGTCCCTTTAATTTAATTTTTGTTAGCCAACTTACTCGTTCTCTTAATTGTTCTGTTACTTTTTTTGTTGATTCCGTTATTGTGCAGGATCGGGGAACAAGACAGACGATTGGTACTGGATGTGAATCTCAAGAACTGTATCGTTTGACCACACCGAGTTCATCAGTATCTTGTGCCGCTGTTGATTCTCCAAAATTGATTCATTGTCGCTTGGGACATCTCAGCCTATCCAAGTTCCAAACTATGGTTCCTAGCTTATCGAGTCTTAATAACTTAGAGTGTGAGTCTTGTCAATTGGGAAAACATGTTCGCACTTCCTTTTCTAATCGCGTCAATATGAGAGCTGCATGTTCATTTGCCATTATTGATTCAGATGTTTGGGGTCCAAGTCGTGTTCTTTCTTGTCAAGGTTTTCGATGTTTTGTTATCTTTATTGATGACTATTCTCGTTGTACTTGGTTATATTTAATGAAAGAAAGATCTGAATTGTTTTTTATATTCAAATTCTTTTGTCCTGAAATTCATACACAGTTCAATACTACTATTAAAATTTTGCGTAGTGACAATGCTCGTGAATTTTTTTTTGCATTCTTTTCATCTTTTATGGCTTCGCAGGGTATTCTCCATCAATCTTCTTGTCCACACACTCTACAACAAAATGGAGTTGCTGAGCGCAAACACTGTCACTTACTAGAAACCGCTCGCACTCTGCTTATTCATACTCATGTTCCCCTTCGGTTTTGGAGTGGAGCTATCCTTACTGCGTGCTACCTTATTAATCGTATGTCCTCCTCTGTCTTGCAACATCAAATCCCTCATTCAATTTTATTTCCTCAAAGCCTATTTTATCTCTTCCACTACGCATATTTGGTTGCACTTATTTTGTTCATGTTCTTACACTTGGGAAAGATAAGTTAACTACTGGTTCTATTAAGTGTGTCTTCTTGGGATATACTAGATTCCAAAAAGGATATCGATGTTTTTCCCCTGAACTTAACCGTTTTATTGTGTCTGTAGATGTTACTTTTCTTGAAAATACTCCTTTTTTCTCTACATATGATATTATCTTGCCTCCTGTTATTGAGGTTTTACCTGTTCCTTACTTAGACGGACATCCTGTTCCCACTTCGGCTTCTACCCCATCTGTCCTTGCAGATAAACCTCTCCAAGTTTATCATCGTTGACCTCGTATGGCTAATGGTCCAGATGTAATCCTTGCTGATTCACAACCAGAACCAGTGGCTGAACCCTCCTCAGATCTTGCTCCGGATGTTATCTGTAGTCCTCCCATTGCTACCTGAAAAGGTGTTCATTCTACTCACAATCCTCATCCCATTTAATTTTTTGAGTTATCATCGCTTGTCTTCTTCCCATTATGCTTTTATCTCTTCTTTGTCTTCTGTGACTATACCAAAAACAACAGCCGAAGCCCTCTCCCATCCAGACTGGCGCCAGACAATGTTAGAAGAGATATCTGCATTACATGCCAATGATACTTGGGAACTTGTTCCATTACCACCTGACAAATCTACTGTGGGATGTCGATGAATTTACACAGTTAAGGTGGGACCTGATGGAGCTGTTGATTGATTGAAAGCTCGTCTTGTTGCTAAAAGTTTCACTCAAATTTTTGGCCTTGATTATGGTGATACTTTCTCTCCAGTTACAAAAATGGCGTCTGTTCGTCTTTTCCTTTCCATGGCAGCCATCTGCCACTGGCCACTGGCCACTTTATCAGCTTGATATTAAGAATGCATTCTTATATGGTGATCCCCAAGAAGAGGTGTACATGGAGCAACCTCTAAGGTTTGTTGTTCAGGGGGAGTCTGGCTTGGTCTGTCGTTTGCGCAAATTTTTATATGGCTTGAAACAGTCTCCTCGAGCTTGGTTTGGTAGATTTAGTACTGTTATATTAGATTTTGGTATGGTTAGCAATGAGGCCGATCACTCAGTTTTCTATCATCATTCCTCCTCTGGAACTTCCATATATATGATTGTGTATGTCGATGATATATTTATCACTGGAGATGATCAAGAAGGGATTGTGAAGTTAAAACAACCCCTATTTGATCACTTTTAGACTAAGGCTCTTGGAAGGTTGAAATATTTCCTAAGAATAGAAGTGGCACAATCTAATGCAGGGATTTGTATTTCACAGAGAAAGTATGCATTAGACATTCTCAAGGAAACTGGAATGTTGGATTCTAGGCCAATAGATACATCAATGGATCCCAATGCCAAACTCAGTCCATATCAAGGAGAACCATTATCTGATCCAGCCAAATATCGCAGGTTGATTGGCCAATTAAATTATTTGACTGTTACCCGACCAGATATATCCTTTGCTATAAGCATCCGTAGTCAATTTCTCGACTCATCATGTGAAGGACATTGGGATGCAGCCATTAGAGTTCTTAGATATATCAAAGGGGCTCTAGGAAAAGGCCTATTGTTTGAAGACAAAGGACATACTAAGATTGTGGGATACACAGATGCAGATTGAGCAGGTTCTCCATTTGATAGACATTCTACATTAGGTTATTGTGTTCTTTTTGGTGGAAACCTAATATTTTGGAAAAGTAAGAAACAAAGTGTTGTGGCAAGATTGAGTGCAGAAGTAGAATATCGTGCTATGAGACTTGCAACATGTGAGCTAATATGGCTAAAACAATTAATCAATGAACTCAAATTGTGTGAACCAGGCAAGCTGGAACTTATATGTGATAATAAAGCAGCCCTTCATATCGCCTCTAACCCGGTGTTTCATGAGAGGACTAAACACATAGAAATTGATTGTCATTTTGTGAGAGAGAAGATACAAAGTGGAGAATTAGTGACTGCCTCTATCAGCTCAAATAATCAGCTCACAGATATTTTCACCAAATCTCTTAGGAGTCCTCAGGTACAGTTTATATGTAACAAGCTTTGTGCATATGATTTATATTCTCCAGCTTGAGGGAGAGTGTTGAATATTGAATTAGTTAGTATGGGAAATATGATAGTTAGTTTTGGAAAGAATAAAGTCATGGGGAATAGTTTAAGTCTTTAATTATTCATCTTGTAAATAGAAGTTGTATTTAATTTCTTGTGTATATAAATACATGTATGCTGAGTGAAATTCACTCAAGCAATTCAGCTATAATCAGTTTTACTCTTCTTCCTTATTTTCAAGTGTATCAAAGCAGTTCCGGTCAGGGACTGCTCTTGGTTTCTGCTGAAAAACACTCTTCTAAACTGGTTGGCCTTGATTGTCAACTTTTTCCTTCATCCAAAATCAGTTGGCCTTCATTGCCGTCGTTTCTTCCCAAATTTTCTTGTTTCTTGATTTTTACCTTGCGTTGCTTACAAATCCATCCAGTTCACTACTGTAGCCGATCGATTTGGTGATATGAAGATGTCGAATGAAGGGGCAAAAGAAATAGGAGATGCCTAATCTCAACATCCTGGAGAATTGCAAAATATCCACTCTACGTATAGGTTGGATGAGAAGAATTACCTAAAGTGGTCTCAACTTGTTCGCACAGTGCTGAAGGGAAAAGGCAAGTTAAGTCACCTAACAGGTACTAGACCTAACAAGG
>JAQQTO010000041.1:8125000-8185000 GCA_029884595.1 Ormosia semicastrata
TGGTGTACACAAGGAATTCCAAGGCCATTCCAGAATCTATACAGGTTCAAGAGTCTGCCTTAACTCCTTCTCATGAGGTAACAATTTTTTATTTACATACTTTACAAGATGCAACTAATTTGCCCACCTTATAAGATGAAACCACCGAAACCCAACTTGCTGAAGATGACCTGGACCTTCCAATTGCCCTCAGAAAAGGAACCAGAAAAAGCACCAAACGACCTTTATACCCTCTCTCAAATTATCTGTCATTTAAAAACTTCTCACCAACCCACAAAACCTTCCTTGTAAACCTAAACACTACCTCCATACCTACTACCCTATGAGGCATTGTCCAACAGAAAATGGAAGCAAGCCATGGATGTAGAGATGGAAGCACTAGAGAAAAATAAAACCTGAGAGCTGGTTCCTTTACCATAAGGAAAACGGCCAGTTGGATGTAAGTGGATATATACGGTGAAATACAGAGCTGATCGGTTAATTGAGATGTACAAAGCAAGGTTAGTTGCCAAAGGGTTCACACAAACCTATGGGATTGATTATTCAGAGACTTTTGCTCTGGTTGCTAAAATGAATACAATTAGAGTGATCCTATCCCTTGCTGCCAACTATGGTTGGGAACTACAACAATTCGATGTGAAGAATGTTTTCTTGCATGGGGAAATCGAGGAGGAAATTTATATGAAAATGCCACCAGGATATAGGAGGAAGGTGGCTGCCAATACAATATTGAAGTTAAAAAAGGCCTTGTACGGGCTGAAACAATCACCTCGGGCCTGGTTTGGAAGGTGTACTAGAGTTATGACAGCCTTGGGATACAAGCAAAGTCAAGGGGATCATATACTATTCATCAAACACTCTGAGTCAGGGGAAGTAACAGTGTTGTTAGTGTATGTGGATGACATTATATTGACTGGAGATGATAGGAGAGAACAACAGATCTTGAGTCAATGCTTGGCTAAGGAGTTTGAGATCAAAACCCTGGGAAAACTGATATTTTTTGGGGATTGGAGTGGCACACTCTAAGAAAGGGATCTTTATATCCCAGTAGAAGTACATCACTGATTTGCTCAAGGAAATAGGCAAAACAACTTGTAAACTTGTGAGTACTCCTATGGAACCAAGCCTAAAATTGGGGAATACAGAGGAAGATGTTGCAGTTGATAAGGAGATGTATCAATGTCTGGTGGGCAGACTCATTTACTTATCCCACACCAGATCGGATATTGCCTATGGAGTAAGCTTGATCAATCAATTCATGCACAGCTCAAGAGAAGTTCATTTACAGGCTGCTCATAGAATTCTGCAGTATCTCCAGGGAACTCCGGGAAGAGGAATTTTGTTCAAAAAATATGGGAATATGACACTTAAAGCATACACTGATGCTCTACGTAAGGTCAATTGTTAACAGGAGATCAACTATTGGGTATTGCACTTTCTTTGGAGGAAATCTTGTGACATGGAAAATAAAAAATAGAGTGTAGTGGCACGTTCTAATGCTGAAGCAGAATTTTGTGCTATGGCACAAGGCGTGTGTGAATTACTTTGGCTTAAAATCATTTTAGAAGATTTGAAGATTTAGTGGGAAGAACCTATGAGGCTCTACTATGACAATAAATCAGCAATCAGCATAGCACATAATCCGGTTCAATATGATCGGACTAAACACATCGAAGTGGATAGACATTTCATCAAGGAGAGCTTGACAGTGGCTTGATATGTACTCCATATGTGCCCACACAAGGACAACTTACAGATATCCTCACTAAAGGATTGAGCAGCTCCTCATTTGAGAGAATCGTATCCAAGCTAGGAATGGCGAACACCTATTCACCAGCTTGAAGGGGAGTGTGGGAATCCGTGTGCTGGATGGTGGTGTTGGACAGTGGCCTCTGTGTCGATATTGTTTGTTGCTATTCTCAATTAATTTGTTGCTTATTTTCAAGGGTCTAGTCTTTTAATGTACAGCAGTTGCCTTTATATAATCTTGATTGTAAACATTAAGTTTTTAGTTGATGCAATAATATACAATTAGACTCTATTTTCTGAGAGGTGTCATATATTTGATTAACCATTTCCAATAGCAAAGCATCTACCAAGGTTATAAGGAAACAGGTATGTGTACACGTACAGGTATGAACACAAAACACGGAAATTTTCTAAATACAAGGTGTGTTTGTGTGTATATATATATATATATATATAAAGCAAGCCAAATATACATATACTCTAATTCTAATAACAATCTCAATTTTATCATGGCCCTGCCCATTATCAGTGAAATAAACAGCTTCTGTATCCGATTTATCAAGTGAAAGGTTTGCATTTTGCAACCTCAACAGTACCAGCCCCATCTTCAAATGGCTCCCATGCATCTAAAATGTCCCACCTTTTGCTCACTCCAACATTATAGTTTGTTAGATATAAAAACCTTTCATGAGCTTTTACCTAACAACTTAAGCTTTTAGGAGTGTTGGTCCTTGACATGGTATTAGAGCCTCTATGACCAAGTGGTTAGGAGTTTGATCCTTGCCACTCCCATTCTTCTAAATAAAAGTTGAATTTCAGCACAAGGTAAGATAGGCCTGTGTATTGTCCACACTTCAAGCCCAAAGAGTTCTTGTGTGGGTGGTGTATTAGATATAAAAACTGTTCATACTTAACAACTTAAGCATGTAGGAGAGTTAGTCCTTGACACAGTTCTCATGTAGAAGGTGAAGATTTGTATTGACAATGACATAGACTAAATCTTGAGCTCTATCAAGATTAGTATTGTAAACATTTTTCTTTTGATCGCTAGGATTAATCTTGACCTCACAATTTTACAACAGATCTTTCAGCACTTTTTTTTTTTTTTTTTGTCAAATACAATCTAAATATTAACTCTCTCATTCATGTGTTGTTGATTCAAGATCCTTTAGCCATTTGGTTTACATTGGAGTTTTAATTCTTTATATTGCATTATCATTTATTTCATGCTATAAGCCTTTTTGGTTCCTTGTAGTGGAGCTATAAGAACATAATGACGTTTTTTGATTCATATTGCTGACCTCACCTAGTGGGAAAATGCTTTAATTGTTGTTGTTGTTGTTGTAGTGGAGCTATAATGGGCCTCAGTTGGAGATTCTTGTCAAAAACATTCTCTTCCATGCAAATGCTAGTGGAAAACACATGGAATGTTCAGTCACTGGTGATCTTCAAGTAAACTACAATAACATTGAAAAGGTATAATTAGTGAAATTGCCATTTTTTCTCCGGTACATATCTTTGTTATTGTTTTAATCCTATTGCATTAACAATTTGCTGATGACTGTTTTGTATGCTGCAAAACTGAAGGTGTCATGGGAGCCTTTTATTGAGCCTTGGCAGTTTCTATTGACTTTAGTTAGGGAGCAAGAAATGGGTGTTCTGCTGAATAGGTCTGTTACAACAGATATCATTCTCAAATCCACAACTCAGCTGAACATTAATATAACAGAATCCTTAGTTGAGGTATATCAATTTTTGTTCTCTTTCTTTTCTCTTTTTTATAGTAACCTATCATTTGATATGATACTCCAAATCATCTCTTTCCGGTCAGTCTATGCACAACTGTGGAAATAACTAGATCAGGTTATTGTATTTTGCGGGTGATCATTTTGATGTGCAGTTACAACTAATGGATAATTTTTATTTTTCTATAATAATGTAGAACACGTTTGAAGTATTGGCTCATTCAATGGCCCTATAGATATAACAGTGCAATACTGTTCAAAAGTGTAAAATATAATTCACTGGCATCTCAAATTTATAATGACATTTCCAGTTTCATTTTCATAGATTCATGTTTTTTTATTCTTGTTTACTCTTAAAATGATTTGTCTCCTTTGAATGATTGAATAAATTGACTTGAAGAGATATTTCCTATATTCTTCTTCCAATATGTGCTAAGGATAATATTAGTTAACATTTGTTGGACGGTAGTGTTGGACGGTGGTGTTGGACTATGGCCTCTTGGTCTTGTTCCCACGGTTTTTAGTGTAGATATTGTTTAGTGTTCTATTAATTTGTTGCTTATTTTCTAGGGACTAGTTTTTAATGTACAACAACTGCCTCTATATATAATCTTCATTGTAAACATTCTAATTAGATGAGCAATAATATACAGTGTTCATATTCTTCAAATTCTAAGATCTTCAAATTCTAAGATAGTGTCAGAGCAGTTCTGATCTGGGACTGTCTCTGTTTTCCGCTAAGCTTTTTTTCCAGTCGGCCTTCATTGCCAACCAATCTTTGTTTTTTGGCCTTCATCGCCCCAAACAGTACCTAGAAACCCAAACAGTACCCAGAAACCCAAACAGTCAGCCTTCATGGCCAATCAAGGCCTTCATAGCCATTCTTTCGTCCAAGTAAGGTCACGAGGTGTCTTAGAAACCTCCGACTGGCCATCCACCTGAGCGCCACAGCCGGAGACCTTGTCACGCGCCGCCACACGCGTTTGGAGTTCTCGGCGCGTGGGAGTCACGTGCCACCTTCCGGTCACCGGAGAGCGATGTTGTTGGTCCCGTTCAACTTGCTGGCGACCTCTGCTTCTGTTTCAGTGGTCGAAACTCTAGTCCAAATTTGTTTGGATAGTGGGTTCACCTTCTCCGACATCTTTTACGGTTTTGCCTTGACTCTTTTACTCCAACGGTTTTGTTTTGTCTCTCACGATATCAACCGAAGGTGAGGTTTCAAATGTCTCTCTACATAGCCTTGAAAAACACTTAGGTACTTGTTCTTTGATTTATTCAGGTAAGTCACCTTTTTCAAGTAAGTTACCAACTCCTAGATTATGGATTCAGGAGCTACAGACCATATGACCAACAATCCCACCATATTTTTCACCTATTCTCCATGGCCAAGCAGTAAAAAAAAATCCACAGCTGATGGTTCCTTGACCACTGTAGCCGATGTAGGAGAAGTCCAACTAAGCCCCCTAGTGACCTTAAAAAATGTCCTTCATGTCCCAAAATTGTCCACAAATCTGATTTCTGTTAAAAAATTAATTAAAGATTTATCTTGCAAAGTGGTTTTTTTCAATGATCATTGTGTTTTTTAAGACAAGGATCCAGGGAAAATGATTGGACGTGCTTGGGAGTAGGATGGTCTCTACCACCTTGAAGTACCTTGTCAGGTAAACAGGACCAAGAGTGGACTTGGATACTCATATTCTTTTACCTCAGAACTTCTTTCAACCCAAAAAGAAAAAAAATTGGCTTGTTCACCGTGGATTAGGCCATCCATCCTTTTTTATTGTTAAGAGTCTTTTTCCTTCGCTGTTTAAAGGTCTTGATGTTGAACAATTTCATTGTGAAGTATGTGAACTTCCCAAACATAAATGTGTCAATTTTTCAATTAGTAATACAAGGAGTTTTGTTCCTTTTTCTCTTACTCACAGTGATGTTTGGGGTCCCTCTTCCATTTCTAGTGTCTCTGTGGCAAGATGGTTTGTGTCTTTTATTGATGATTATACATGTGTTACCTAAATTTTTCTACTCAAACACAAGTCTGATATTAATACTATTCTCCCAAATTTTTGTTCCATGATTAAAAATCAATTTGGGGTGGGTATTAAACAATTCAGGTCCGATAATGCTAAGGACTATCTTAATCAGACTCTTATACATTTTTTCCAGAAAGAAGGAATAATCCATGAATCATCCTGTGTCCATACCCCACAACAAAATAAGTTAGCAGAGTGAAAAAACGATCATCTTCTTGAAAAAACTCGGGCCCTATTGTTCCAAAGAAATGTCCCTAAGTCATTCTGAGGAGAAGCTATTCTGATAGCTACTCATCTTATAAATCGTTTACCCACTAAAGTCTTGGGGTTCAAGAGTCCTATGGATGTCCTCTCCACCTTTTATCTTGATCTACACACTTCCAATAATCTTGTCCCTAAAATTTTTGGATGTGTATCTTTTGTCCATGTCCACAGTCCAAACTGGAGAAAACTTGATCTGAGGCTCTAAAATGTATCTTTGTGGGCTATTCTTCGACCTAGAAAAGGTACAAGTGTTATCACCCTCCAACCAGAAAATTCTTATCTTCAGGGATGTTACATTCAATGAAGCAGAGCCTTATTTTTCCCATTCTTATCTTCAGGGGGAGAAATCAATAAAGGAAGATAAGGAAGATATCCTGCTTGACTTGTCCTTACTTCCTGTGTCTAATGGTCCTTCTCATGACCTTCCTGTTGTCCCTAATCCTCCTCCTAAAGTCATTGTTGAACCTGTGTCCAAAACCATTCCTAACCTAGTGGCTGAGTCTATTCTTGAGAATGTAAGGTATGGCAAAGGTCTGCTCTTTATTGCAAGATGAAGCTGAAATCATTTGGATAGTAATGACCAAATTCTTCCTATAGCCATCAGAAAAGGAACCAGAGAGTGCACAAAACGGTCACTATACCCTCTTTCACACTTCTTGTCCTTTGAGAATTATTCACCATCCCATAAAGCCTTCTTTATAAGTCTAAATACCATTGCCATCCCTACCACCTTACCTGAGGCCTTGTCCAAAGGAAAATGGAAACAAGCCATGAGTGAGGAGATGGAGGCATTGGAAAAGAATAGAACCTGGGAGCTAGTGCAGTTACCGGTAGGAAAGAAAATTGTGGGCTGTAAATGGGTGTATACTGTGAAATATAGAGCAAATGGATCCATAGAGAGGTATAGGCACGATTAGTTGCCAAAGGGTATATCCAAACTAATGGAATTGATTACCAGGAGACTTTTGCACCTATTGCAAAGATGAACACAGTTCAGGTATTATTGGCATTGGCAGCTAATTATGGTTGGGATTTACAGCAGTTTGATGCCAAGAATGTGTTCTTACATGGAGATCTCGAAGAAGAAGTCTATATGGAGGTCCCACCTAGATATGGGAGGAATTTGCATGCTAATATTGCGTGTAAGTTAAAAAAGGCCATATATGGCCTCAAGCAATCACTGAGAGCATGGTTTGGAAGGTTTTCTAGAATTATGTTAGCTATGGGGTACAAACAAAGCCAAGGGGATCATACACAGTTTGTTAAACACTCTCCTTTAGGGAAAGTCACAACTTTCTTGGTGTATGTTGATAACAATAGTAACAGGAGATGATGCTAAGGAGAAACATATTCTGAGTCAATGCTTAGTCAAGGAACTGGAAATTAAAGCATTAGGAAGGTTAAAATACTTTCTTGGAATTGAGGTTGCTCATTCTAAGAAAGGTACATTCATCTCCCAACAAAAGTATGTTATGGATCTCCTAAAAGAAACAAGTCATACAGCATGCAAACCGGCAAGTACTCCTATAGATCCCAATATGAATTTTGGACATACAGAAAAAGATGTTGCAGTTGACAGATAAATGTATCAGTAGCTGGTGGGAAAACTTATTTATCTATCCCACACATGGCCGGATATTGCATATGTAGTTAATGTGATTAGCCAATTCATGCACAGTCTAAAAGAATCTCATTTGCGAGCAGCATGTCGAGTATTATAGTATTATAAAGGGAACATCAGGAAAAGACGTTTTATTTAAGAGAAATGGAGGTGTGGTACTCGAGGCATACACTGATGCGGATTATGCTGGATCACCAGTGGATAGAAGATCAACTACAGGATATTGCACTTTTCTTGGTGGAAATATGGTGACTAGGAAAAGTAAAAAAACAAAATGTGGTAGCACAATCTAGTGCGGAGGTAGAATTTAGAGGTATGGCTCAAGTTGTGTGTGAGCTATTGTGGTTAAAGATTATTCTTGAAGATCTGAAGGTCAAGCGGGATGGTCCGATGAGACTTTATTGTGATAACAAGTCTGCAATCAGCATAGCTCATAATCCGGTACAACATGATTGAACAAAGTATATTGAGGTTGACAGACATTTTATTAAAGAAAAATTAGAGGGTGGTTTAATTTTGTTGAAAATTGTATATAATTAGGTGTAATTAGTTAGTCCCACATCATGTAAATTGTGTAATTATTTATTACTTATTGAGTATATATTCAGACTCCGTTGTGTAGTTGAAACACACGGTTTCCTCATATGTCTCTCACTTTTTCTCTTTTTCAACATGGTATCAGAGAGCCTAAAGAGAGGCAATCTTAGAACCGTGCACGCCCGGTGAGCCCACTGCTCTCCGGTGAAATTTTTTCCGGCCAACTGTGTTTCTATTCCTGTTTGCGGGCCTTTCTCCCGTGCCGTGATGTCTTCCCGGCCCTTTTTTCTCCTTTCTCCGATGCTGTCTCCGCCGGCCGCCTCCTCCTTTCCGGCCGACGATCACACCACCGAGATCGTCTCCTGCCGATTGGCCGGCCCCCAGAAGCCCAGTCCCAGCGCCGCCGCTGCCAAACAGCCACCGCGCGACCCCTTTTTCGGGCGTGTGACTGCGCGTCCGACCGCCTCTCTAGTCGCCGCTCCTCTCATCTGACTCGTCTCTGTCTCCTCTACGCCGATCTGCCCTCGGATCCTCCATCAAACATCTCTATCCCTTTGTTCCCTTGCGTTTGGACTCTCAGGTACATTGTGGTTTTACTTTTTAACACTTTGTAGTCTAACCCACGGCTAGTTCTACCTCCCCAGATGGTTCTAAAGACAACCCAAAGGCTGAGCCTCCTGTGTTCACGAGTTACCTCAATGCTCCTCTCTCCGCTGATAAATTAGATGGCAGCAACTATGATACTTGGGCCTCAGACGTCAAGTTGTGACTTGAGGGTCAAGGATATGAAGACCACCTCACCACCGACCTTGCCTCTGTGCCTGCGGAAGAACAACCCAGGTGGAAGAAGATTGATAAACAGTTGTACGTTGTCATCAAGTCTACCATTCACTCGTCCCTTAAGCAGATTTCCGTGCTCAGACCACTTGTGCTTCGGTTTGGGAGCAGGCCAAGGTTCTTTACACTAATGACACTCAACGGCTATATGGGGTTTGTCACAATCTCATGAGTGTTATTGCTCCTTGACAGTTTGATGGCCCTATGTCTGCTTACTTGGGAAAGGTTCATGCTGCTCTCCATGATTTTAATGAGTTGCTACCTTTTGCTGCTACCCCAGCAAAAGAACTCGAGCAATGCAGCACCTTCTTCATGCTCATGGCCTTGTATGGTTTGCCTCTGGAATATGCTGCCAACCGTGATCAGATTTTGGGTTCGCCTACTATTCCTACTCTGTCCTCTGCTTGGTCTACTTTGCTCCAGGTCCCGGCTAAGCACCCCTCTAATTCTGTCCTAGCCTCGGCTCCGGTTGATACTTCTGCCCTCGTCTCCCACAGTGCTAATTGTGGACGTTCTCGCCCTGGCACCTCAAGTAGGCCTCGTCCGAAGTGTACATTCTGTAACAGTTTGGGTCATACAGAGGATAGATGTTGGACTAAACATGGCCGTCCTCCACGGGCTGCCAATGTTGCCCAGGTTGCTATATCTAATTCACCTGAGCCTTCTGCATCATCAACCCCATCTCCGACTGCCTATGCAGATTTTCTGAAATGGTTTGAGCAACAATATGCTTCTAACTCTACTGCATCTGTTGAGCACACTGGTAATGCATTTGCTTGTCTCTCTCAATCACCTTCCTTAGGTCCTTGGGTCCTTGACTCTGGTGCATTTGACCATATATCTGGTAATAAGCGTCTTTTCTCTACACTTTCTAACTCTGACTATTTGCCTATGATTACTTTAGCAAATGGTTCTCAAACACGGCCCCAAGGAATTGGCACTATCCATCCCTTCCCTTCTCTGTCTATTGATTCTGTTCTTTATGTTCCTAGATGTCCTTTTAATTTACTGTCCATTAGTCGTTTGACCCGTTCTTTAGATTATCGCATTAGTTTCACTAAAGACTCTGTCATTTTGCAGGACCGGAGTTCGGGAAGGATGATTTGCGTCATATGTGAGTCTAATGACCTTTACCAGCTCTCTGCCACCTCTCGTGTATGCTCTACTACATATTCCCCTCTCACCATCCATGCTAAGTTGGGTCATCCTAGCCTTGCCAAATTACAGCAAATGGTGCCACACTTTTCTAAGTTATCTAGTTTACCTTGTGAGTCGTGTCAACTTGGGAAACACACTCGCAGTTCGTTTCCCGATAGGATGTGTAGTTGAGCTGCGTCTCTTTTTGCTTTAGTACATTCTGATATTTGGGGTCCTAGTCATGTTGAGTCTACTTTTGGGTCTAAATACTTTGTTACTTTTATTGATGACTATTCTCGATGTACTTGGTTATTTTTACTGAAAAACAGATTCGAGTTGTTTTCAATTTTTCAGACCTTTTATCATGAAATAAAAACCCAGTTTGGTGTTCCAATTCGTATTTTGCGTAGTGACAATGCCCATGAATTTTTATCTCACAATTTTCAAACTTTTATGGCATCTAACGGAATTCTTCACCAAACATCTTATGCCTATACTCCACAACAAAATGGGGTTGCTGAGCGCAAAAATAGACATTTTATTGAAACCACCCGGACCCTTTTGCATCATGGTCGTGTTCTTTTCCGTTTTTGGGGCGATGCGGTTCTCACTGCTTGCTATTTGATTAACCGTATGCCCTCTTCTGTGCTTGATAACCGGGTACTTCATTCTGTTTTGTTCCCTCACCAACCCCTTTATTTTCTTCCACCTCATGTCTTCCGGTCGACATGTTTTGTCCATGATGTTACTCCAGGTCTTGACAAATTATCTGCTCGTTCCATAAAATGTGTTTTTCTTGGTTACCATCGGTCTCAAAAGGGTTATCGGTGTTTTTCACCCACTCTTAAGCGTTATCTTGTCTCTGCCGATGTCACATTCTTCGAGTCTGTTCCTTTCTTTGAGTCTCATGACCTGCTTATTCCACCCATTACTGAAGTCCTCCCTACTTTTTCTCCTCTTGTTCTAGTTGACCTTGCTCCATCATCTCCTGTTGGTAACCTGATTCCTACTACTCGCCCCATCCAGGTCTATCATCGCCGGCCACAGCCACCGCCACCACCATCAGAGGTTGTAGAAGTTACTGAGGCCCCTTTGGACTCCCTTCCGGCTCCACCTCCTTTACCAGCTCCGGAACTGCCTCCCGTGCCTGACATTCCCATTGCTCTTCAAAAAGGTATACGATCCACTTGTAACCCTTCTCCTCACTATGTTACTTTAAGTTACCATCGTCTCTCTTCATTACATTATGCTTGTCTTTCCACATTGTCTTCTGTGTCTATTCCTAAATCTCTAGGTGAAGCTTTATCCCATCCTGGGTGGCACCAAGCAATGATTGATGAAATGTGTGCTCTTCAGAGCAGTGGTACTTGGGAACTTGCTCCTCTTTCTCCTGGGAAGTCTGTTGTAGGTTGCAGGTGGATTTATACGATCAAGGTTGGCCCTGATGGTACTCTTGATCGCCTCAAGGCTCGTCTGGTGGCAAAAAGGTATACCCAGATATTTGGTTTGGATTATGGGGACACTTTCTCACCAGTGGCGAAGATGGCTTCTATTCGGCTTTTTCTGTCTATGGCCGCTATTCGCCATTGGCATCTTCATCAGCTGGATATCAAGAATGTTTTTCTCCATGGTGATCTGGAAGAAAAAGTCTACATGGAGCAACCTCCCGGGTTTGTTGCTCAGGGGGAGTCTTCTGGTCTTTTTTGTCGTCTACACAAGTCTTTGTATGGTCTCAAACAATCTCCTCGGGCTTGGTTTAGGAGATTCAGTACTGTTGTTCAGCAGTTTGGTATGACTCGCAGTGAAGCTGACCATTCTGTCTTCTATCGCCATACAATCCGAGGCTGTATCTATTTGATTGTGTATGTAGATGACATTGTTATCACAGGCAGCGATCACCAAGGTATAACTCAGATAAAACAGCATCTCTGTCATCATTTTCAAACCAAAGATCTTGGCAAACTTCGTTATTTCCTGGAAATTGAAGTGGCACAGTCCAAGGATGGCATAGTTATCTCAGAAAGGAAGTATGCTATGGATATTCTTGAAGAAACAGGACTATTGAATGCGAAGTCAATTGACACTCTTATGGATCCCAATGCTAAACTTTTATCGGATCAGGAGAAGCCATTTTTAGACCCAGGAAGATATAGGCGATTGGTTGGAAAACTTAACTATCTTACTATTACCCATCCAGATATCTCCTTTGCGGTGAGTGTAGTAAGTCAATTTCTAAACTCATCTTGTGAAGGACATTGGGATGCAGTAACTCGTATTCTCAGATATATTAAGGGAGCTCCAGGAAAAGGCCTTATCTATGAAGACAAAGGACACATTCAGATTGTTGGATACTCAGACGCTGATTGGGCAGGTTCTCCTACTGATAGGAGATCCACTTCTGGTTATTGTGTATCCATTGGGGATAATCTGATATCTTGGAAGAGTAAGAAACAAAATGTAGTTGCAAGATCAAGTGCCGAAGCAGAATATCGTGCCATGGCCTCAGCCACTTGTGAGCTCATTTGGTTAAAACAGCTTCTTAAAGAACTTCAGTTTGGAAACGTTATGCAAATGACTCTTATTAGTGATAACCAAGCTGCACTGCATATTGCTTCCAATCCAGTGTTTCATTAGAGGACCAAACACATTGAAATAGACTGTCACTTTATTAGAGAGAAGATATTGTCTGGAGACATCACCACCAGTTTTGTCAATTCAAATGATCAACTGGAAGATGTTTTCACTAAGTCTTTGAGAGGTCCTCGAGTAAACTATATTTGTAACAAGCTTGGTACATATGACTTGTATGCTCCAGCTTGAGAGGGAGTATTGGAAACTGTATATAATTAGGTGTAATTAGTTAGTCCCACATCATGTAAATTGTGTAATTATTTATTACTTATTGAGTATATATTCAGACTCCGTTGTGTAGTTGAAACACACTGTTTCTTCATATGTCTCTCATTTTTTCTCTCCTTCAACAAATTTGTACACCCTATGTATATACACAAGGTCAGCTTGTTGATGTACTTACAAAATGGTTGAAAAGTCCAGCATTTCAGACGAGTGTATCCAAGCTGGGAATGGAGAATGCATATTCACCAGCTTGTGGGGAGTGTTGGACGGTAGTGTTGGATGGTGGTGTTGGACGGTGGCCTATTGGTATTGTTCTCACGGTTTTTAGTGTAGACTAGTTTTTAATGTACAGCAACTGCCTCTATATATAATTTTCATTGTAAACATTCTGATTAGATGAGCAATAATATACAGTGTTCATATTCTTCAAATTCTAAGATCTTCAAATTCTAAGAACATTGGATTTTTTTTTCTTTTTCCATCTTTTAGTTAGACTCAGGTTTGAAAAGTTTCTCATGGTCTTGTGTCAGAAATAGGATTTCAATCTTGATTGTTGTGTAAAAAGATATTCTGAATGTTATTATTGAATCAATCTTAGAATACAATCACTAATCTGAATATATAGCCTAAGCTCTAACTAAAGGGCCTGACTAATGGGCCTAATACAAAAAAGGCTAATAATTACATAGGCTAATAATTACATATTTTACAACACTCCCCCTCAAGCTGGTGAATGTATATCTATCATTCCCAGCTTGCAAGTAAGTTGGCTGATGATCGTTACGTTGGCAAGCCCTTTGTTAACACATCTGCTAGTTGGTGCCCAGATGGGATGTAGGTTGTTGTTATTAATCCACTATCCAGCTTTTCCTTAATGAAGTGTCGGTCTATCTCAATGTGTTTTGTCCTGTCATGCTGAATAGGATTATGAGCAATACTGATATCCGATTTATTGTCACAAAACAACTTCATAGGTCCCTCATACCTTATCTTCAAGTCATCAAGCACAATTTTCATCCATAATAGCTCACAAATTCCTTGTGCCATGGCTCTAAATTCAGCCTCAGCACTTGATCTAGCCACTACATTTTGCTTCTTACTTCTCCAAGAAACAAGATTCCCACACAAGAAAGTGCAATAACCTGACGTGGACCTTCTATCACTCACTGAACCTGCATAATCTGCATCAGTATAAGCCTCCATAGTCAAGTTTCCACCTCTTTTGAACAAGAGTCCCCTCCTGGAGTGGCTTTGAGATCTTGAGAACACGATCTACAGCCTGCAAGTGTCTCACCCTCGGATCATGCATGAACTGGCTCACAACACTGACTGCATAAGCTAAATCGGGTCTAGTGTGTGCTAAATAAATCAACTTCCCCACTAGTCTCTGATATTGGACCTTGTCAACCTTGGCACTCTCCTCTTCAGTGCTCATTCTATGATTTTGCTCAATGGGAACACCTGCTGGTTTACATCCCAGTTTGCTTGTTTCCTTCAAAAGATCAAGCACATACTTCCTTTGAGAAATGAAAATGCCTTGTTTTGAGTAGGCCACTTCAATCCCCAAGAAGTACTTAAGTTTCCCAAGGTCCTTCATCTCAAACTCTGCAGATAATTTTTCCTTGAGCAATTGTCTCTCAACCGAATCATCTCCTTTGATAATAATATCATCAACATAAACAAGAAGTACAGTCACTTTTCCTCCCTTTGAATGTTTGAAGAAAAGTGTATGATCTCCTTGACTTTGCTTATAGCCTAGGCACACCATTGCTTTTGTAAATCTTCCAAACCATGCTCGGGGAGACTGTTTTAACCCATATAAAGCCTTCCTCAATCTATACACTTTGTTTTCTCCACTTGTGGGACCAAATCTTGGGGGAAACTCCATGTACATCTCATCCTCTAAATCTCCATGCAAGAAAGCATTTTTAACATCAAACTGGTCTAGTTCCCACCCAGAATGGGCAGCAAGAGAGAGTAAAATACGAACAGTGTTCATCTTTGCCACAGGAGCAAACGTCTCCTCATAATCGATGCCATAGGTCTGAGTATATCCCTTTGCCACTAGTCTTGCCTTGTATCGATCAAGAGTGCCATCTGATTTGTGCTTGACTGTATAGATCCACCTGCAACCAACTGGTTTCTTGCCTCCTGGCCTCTCAACAATTTCCCAAGTTCCATTTCTTTCAAGTGCTTTCATCTCCTCATCCATAGCTTGGACCCAATTTGCATCTTTTAGTGCCTCTTGAACAGATGTTGGGATTCTCACAGAGTCAACAGCTGTAATAAAACTTTGATGCTGCAGGGAAAGGTGTTTAGAGGAAACAAATTGGAAAATAGGGTACTTGGCACAAGACCTTTTCCCCTTTCTCAAAGCAATTGGTAAATCATCTGGATCAAGGTCAAGAGTATCAGAAATCTGAGAATCAGAAATGGGAAAAATATTTTCAGTATTTACCTCCGGTTCGGACAGTTGAAGTTGTTTCTGGACCAGGTTGGGTTTTTCTCTCCTCTAATACACTAATGTTGGCTCACTAGCTTTGTTCTTCACTGGCGCTGAAGGTGCTGATTCCTGCAAAACAGATGGATGAACAGGAACAGAACCATAAACAGGAGACTCTAAAGCAGGTGACTCAGAAACAGATGAAACAGGTGACACAGGTGACTCGGGAACAGGTAACTGAGGACCATTTAACTGAGGAGCAGGTGGCTTAGGAAGACAAGGAGCAAGGATGAGAAACTCGGACTCAGATTCCAAAGTACTGCTCTCCCCCTGAAGCTGAGGGCGAGTGAAGAACGACACATGTTCATGGAAGGTGACATCCATAGAGACAAAGTACTTACGACTGGAAGGATGATAGCATTTGTACCCCTTTTTCTTAGGTGCATAACCCAAAAAGACACACCTGACTGCACGAGAATCCAACTTAGTTCGATGCTGTTTATGAACATGAACAAAGGCAACACAACCAAATACCCCCGACTCAAGACTCTGCATGATACGAACAGAAGGAAAGTGTGAGAGCATAAACTGAACAGGACTGACATTACCTAGAACACGAGATGGTATCCGATTAATCAGATAGGCAAGCGGTCAAGATCTGACTTCTCCCCAATATGACTTTGGACCGACATTTGGAAGAGAAGGGCTCGAGCGACTTCAAGTAAGTTGGCGGTTTTTTCTTTCGCAACCCCATTTTGTTGCGGGGTGTCAACACATGTAAATTCATGGATGATGCCCTGTTTACTATTAAAGCTTGAAAGACTATGATTGACATATTCTTTTCCATTGTCTGAACGTAATCTTTTAATGCATTTCCCAAATTGTGTCTGTACCATATGATAAAATTGAGTAAACAGTAGGGGTACTTTTGATTTATCCTTCATCAAAAAAAGCCAAGTCACTCGAGTACAGTCATCAATAAAGGAAACAAACCATCTGGCACCTGAAATGTTAGAAATAGGGGCAGGTCCCCAAACATCAGAATGTATAAGATCAAATGGTTCGACACTTTTATTAAAACTAGAGGGAAAAGTAACACGATGGTGTTTAGCAAACTGACAGACGTCACACTTAAAAGACTCGACAGACTGTTGTAAAAACAAGGACGGGAACATAGATTTAATAAGAGAAAATGGAGGATGACCAAGACGCTTGTGCTGAAGCCAGACCTGTGATGTAGGGGAATGAGACTTAGAATGAGACTGGAGACAGGAAGATAACACCTTCTGACCGTCCCTTTCATCAGACAGATAGTACAACCCTCCCTGTTCCTTAGCAACTCCAATCGTCCTCCCAGTGGTAAGATCCTGAAAAACACAATGAGAAGGGAAAAATGTTACTGCACAATTTTGGTCTCGAGTAAGTTTATGAATAGAGATCAAGTTATTGGAAAGTCTGGGAACATGAAGCACATTTTTCAATTTTAACGAGGATTGAAGTTCAATATTCCCAGAACCAACAATAGGGTTATGAGATCCATCAGCAACAGTAATGTAAGAGAAACTAGAAGAGGAGACATAAGAGGAGAAATGTTTGGAATGAAATGTCATGTGATCAGTGGCACCAGAGTCAATAATCCATGCATCCCGAGGGATAGTAGCAGATGCATAAGACTTCTTACCATTCATTGCCCGAGAACAATATTTAAGAGGCTTACTAATATAGTCTTCTCCAGGTTCAGACATCAGAACAGTTGAGAAGAGGTACTGTCAGGAAAGAACGAATGCACAGGCTTCAAATGACCCACGAAAAAAGGTTCTCCGATCGCGGTTTGGACCTCTCAAACAGACTGAGGAAGGTCCGACGGTGCTATGGTGAAAAGCGCGCGACGAAAAAGTGGCCGGAAGGCGGCGCGTGACACACACGTTCCCGGAGATGGTCGGAGCTGTGGAGGCGCGTCCGGTGGCCATTGGCCGCGATCTTCTGGGTTCTGGCCGGCTTTTGGACGGCGAACCCGATGGTGGGGTCACCGGCGCGAGATAAGCGGAAGGCGGCGGTGAACGGAGCTGAACAGTCCCTAACGGCGGCGGACGGCGGCTGAACGGAGCAGAACAGTAGTTGGTGAGGTCTAATGGGCAAAAAGGGCACAAAGAAGGTGCCAGAAGTTGCACTGAAGGCAGAAAAAAATCCGCAATGAAGGCGGCTAGGGTTTTTGTGCGGAAGCGAGACCCCCAAGACCGGGAGCTCTTGATACCATGTGTAAAAAGGTATTCTGAATGTTATTATTGAATCAATCTTAGAATACAATCACTAATCTGAATATATAGCCTAAGCTCTAACTAAAGGGCCTGACTAATGGGCCTAATACAAAAAAGGCTAATAATTACATAGGCTAATAATTACATATTTTACAACAGTTGTCTACACTTACTGTTTTGTTTGGTGGTTTTTGATATACCAGTATTTATCAGTCTTTACCATGGGTTTTCTCTGTATATACATTGAGCCTATCATTACGGAAAATTACCGAAGATGTAAATTTTACTTAGGAGCTTTGTTTCTTGCAGTGTGTTTCACGTACAACTGAGATGTTCTTGGATGCGCTGGGTCGGATGGGATCGAAGGATCATGAAGGCAACAAACTTTTACATTCAACATGTGCTGAATACATGTGTGCTAGAAGATATGCTGCGCCCTATGTTCTACAAAACTTGACTTCCGTGCCTCTTCTATATCATGTATATCATGGGCCTGTCAATCCTGATGAACTTTATGTCTCCGATGAAAAACATGGAAAATATGTGCAACCAGGTTCTGCAATTCCATTATACATGGATGAAAATGCTGAAGAGCAACTCTCCCGTTACAGGCCTTCTCATTCTTCTGATAGTCTAAATGAGCAAAGGTCAAATGGGTTTGCTCATCATTATATTACTGTACAGCTTGAAGGAACATCTGTGCCATCTAATCCAATGTCAATGGATTTAGTGGGACTTACATGCTTTGAGGTTAATTTCTCCAAGACATATAATGAAAATGCCGAGGATGGTAGAATGAATACAGCCCCTACTTTTGTTCCTGTTGTTTTTGATGTTTCAGTGCTGCGCTATAGCAAGTTAATACGAATATACTCCACTGTATGTACAAAGTGTTGATATGTTTTCTTTATAATGCTAGAGTTTCCATTTACTCAATGCATCCTTTTTTCCTCTGTATAAGCTAACTTTTCACATACAGGTTGTACTTCTAAATGCAACTTCTACTCCTCTTGAGCTGCGGTTTGATATTCCATTTGGTGTGTCACCAACGGTACACAAGTTTCTCCTGCTACTCCACAATTTCAATCATTAGTGCATTGTTATTTTTGTGATATTACTTCTATGATGTATCATTTCATTACTTCAGATATTAGACCCGATACACCCTGGGCAACAGTTACCTCTTCCACTACATTTGGCTGAAGCTGGTTATGTAAGGTGGCGGCCAATGGGGAACTCCTACTTGTGGAGTGAAGCTCGTAACCTCTCAAATCTTCTCTCAGTAAATAGCAAAGTAGGAAACTTTAAATCCTTCGTGTGCTATCCATCTCATCCAAGTAGTCATCCATTTCGGTGCTGTCTATCAGTTAAGAACATCAGCTTGACTTCATCTGGCTGGCTGAAAAATAATGTCTCTGCAGATGATGCAAAGAAGCGCTATATTCATCACTTGATCCTAAGTGCTCCATTAATAATTAACAACTACCTTCCTAAGGAAATTTTGTTGATTAGTGAGACTGGTGGGGTAAACCATACTGTGAGAGTTTCAGAGGTTTGTGATGGTTGTTTCTTGATATTTTTTTTGGTTGATAATACAGTTCAGAACAGTTAGTTTTTGCTCCAGTTCGTTATTGTAGTGCAACAGTCTGAAGATTTTATATTTTTTCTTTTCTAGGTTGAAACTTCTGTTTATCATATTGATCCCTCACATGACCTAGGATTGGAGATCTACATTGATGGATTTAAACGTTCTGATTTTAAATTTCCTCGTATAGAAACTTTCTGCACAATGGCCAAGTTCAGTGAAACCAAGTTTTCATTGTCTGAAACCCTGATATTCGAACCAAATAATTCAAATGGTAATTGATTTTATTTGTAGATTTTTGTCTTGTATGTATTGTCTTGTGAATGCATCCTTAAAAGTATTTTCTTGTCCTCACTTGTAGGCCCTATGTATGTTACTGTGGAGAAGGTGATGGATGCATATTCTGGTAGCAGGGAACTCTTCATTTTTGTTCCCTTTATTTTGTATAACTGCATGGGTTTTCCCATGTGTATAACGGAAACCACTGGTGAAGCCAACGAAAGGGAATTTGTCATTCCTTCTTATTATGATGTAGGTGAAAATGAAACATTCTCTTCAGAAAAGGATGGTTTTTCTCTGCTGTTATCCAGCCATGATTCACGTGCTGAAGTTCCTCGTAACCCAAGGTGTTATCTGAAGAATCATACCATCTCATCCAGAGAGGACGGTAGTCCAAACTCTCTGAGTTTTCTAAGGAATTCCTTATTCTCTGGTAATTACCTAGAATATTTGGGAAGGCAACAAAGAAAAAATGATTCTATATTTCGAAATTCTTCTTTACTAAGATTGAAGAGTACAATGAGCTCAGGGATCCAGTCAACTTGGAAGGATTTGGGTTCTGGTAATCATGAGCATGAAAAAGTTGGGCCATGCATGTATTCTCCAAGCCCTAATTCCTCTATAAATGAAATTTTTGTTAAAGTAAGTAGATGTTTTCCTGAAGATGTTAAGGAACAGCTGCCACATTCTTTGTGGTCAAGTCCATTTTCTCTTCTACCACCAAGTGGTTCGAGTACTATCCTTGTTCCTCAGTTGTCTTCAAATTCTGCATTCATTCTAGCTGTGACGTCTAACTCAGTTGCTGAACAATATGCTGGGAGGACAAACGCAATTACTTTCCAGCCTAGGTAACGTATTGGTCTTCATGGATGTTGTTATTGATAAAATCTATTCCTGGACCTCCTCTTAAAAGCTTAAGCTTTTAAGAGGATTTTGATTCTTGCTTCCCTTCAGCTTTTAAGAGGATTTTGATTCTTGCTTCCCTTCCCTGTTGACTTAAACATCAGTGAAAGGTAAGTGTGTGGGCCAGCTTTATTCACCCCTCAATTCAAAAGGGCATTCACATGAGGATGTGTGTTCTTGTTGAAAACCATTTTTAGCCTTATCCTAAAAGCTTTTTGGATGACTGGTTTCTTGACAGATAAATATAATTATTTATGTTATTGTTATTCTGTCATGTTAATGAATGATGTCTAAATCTTCAGATATGTGATCAGCAATGCATGCAGCAAGGAAATATCTTATAAGCAGAAGGGCACTGATGTCATGTTTTATTTAGGAATAGGAGAACATGCTCATCTTCACTGGACAGATACGACCAGGTATGTATGTTGGATAGTTTGTATTGTGTCTTTATTTTGGATAAGTGTAGTTGCTACCACTTGCATAATTTTTGAATATTCCATTTTACATTCACTGGAATCAGCATGAATAATCATTTAATGATTAATCATCTGATGAATTTGGAGAAGGCATGTTTGTCTTATGTGAATCTGATTGTAATATCGTTGTGGTTGTCTGTCTTTTGTTTCCCTAGATTTTCAATTATTCACTTTGTGATACCCAAGTACAAGCTTGTGCACTCTTTAAGTAGTTTATAGTTAATGCTCATAAAACATCATAATAATTGCAAAAGAATTTTGTACTTGATTTAATGTACAATAGGACTAAAGCGCTCCATTAGTTTGGGTTTTTTTTTGGTTTGCTTCTTCTATGGTTCCTTGGCTATGTAATGCAAATTATTTGAGCAAAAAAAAAAAAAGAAAAAAAAAAGAGAGGACTAATGTGCAATATGATTTTCAAATATAAGAAATTTCAAATATTTAAATAATACTTTCTGATATCCAATTTTTCTAAAATTAAGTATGAATGATCAACATAATAATTCATCTTTCAACATAATTTTACACCTTTTCAATTGAACGATTCATTCATTTTCTGGCATTGTTTTTGTACTTCTTTTTTGCATTTTATCTTTTCTTTATCTCTTTCTTCATTTTGTTCAAACTTCTTGTATTCAAATATGTGACGCAGGGAGCTGCTTGTTTCAATTTGTTATAATGAATCTGGATGGCAGTGGTCTGGCAGCTTTTTACCAGATCATCTAGGTGATACGCAACTGAAAATGAGGAACTTTGTTTTTGGCACCTCAAACATGATACGAGTTGAAGTTCAAAATGCTGACATATCAATGGGAGATGAAAAAATAGTTGGAAGCTTCAAGGGAAACTCAGGGACCAACTTGATTCTTTTGTCAGATGATGATACAGGGTATATGCCCTACAGAATTGATAATTTCTCAAAGGAGGTTTGTCTATAGTTTTTCAGTTTCATTACTGCACTAGTTGGAATTCTGAAATAGTTGAACTGCCCTTTGAAGTGTTACTTCTTTTATAATCTGATTTTGGATTGTTTTCCCTTTTATTTATGTATTCTAATATGTATGTTGAGCTTTCCATATTTTTTCATGTGAATGTGTCTACTGTTAGTAAGTTTAAATGCTATTTCTGATTCTAATTGTAAGTTAATGGTTCTTGATTGTGAATTTTTTATTATTCTATATGAGTCCCATCTACAGGTGCCATGTTTAGAAGAATTAAAAACACATTTCAGTGAAATATACTTTGAGAGTCAAAACAAATTATTAATTTTATAAGATTAATACACTAGTAAATACAAAATTCAATATTGGATGATTAATACCTAAGTCAATATTGGATAATAAATACATATTCAAATTTTGTAAAATTATTTTTAATTTATAAAACCAATTGAAAAGTCATTCCATTTATTTCACAGACAAAGCATTTATTGTTCCTTAACAAATGCCACTTTATATAGATTTAACGGATGATAAATTATGAATGTGCTGGCTGTACTTACCTTCTGCAGTTAATAAAGCCATGCACCAAAACAGCACAGGCATTGCATGCTATTCTTAATCCATTGTTAATTGAAATTTATTGTGTTTTTCTTGCTACTTTCTAGAGATTGCGAATATATCAGCAGAGGTGTGAAATGTTTGACACAGTCATTCACTCCTATGCTTCTTACCCCTATACCTGGGATGAACCCTGCTATCCTCATCGTCTTATTGTGGAGGTAAACCTGTTATTTCTTTTCTTTTTTTCTAAACTATTGAAACTTCAAATTACTTGACCTAAGAATGTTGGTTACCAAAATGAAGGTACCAGGAGAGCGAGTTTTGGGGTCATATGCCCTTGATGATGTGAAAGAATATATGCCTGTCTACTTGCCATCAACCTCTGAGGTAAACCATTTGGCATTTTCACATTATGTTCCTTTTGTTCTATTTGATCAACATGTGTCACAAAATTTTTTACCATGGTCTCATTAAAATTTTAAACAATGAGATGCGCTATTTCCTTCTGGTTGAAGGATCTTGACATGTTATGTGTTTGTTAATTTTACAGCAGTTTGGTTCCCATGCTTTCTGATATTTCCTGATAATGAGATAGCCTAACATGTTTAATAATGTAGCCTTCAGTTTTATAAAATTCAATTTAATGTTTTATAATACACTATATTACCCATTTTCTTACTCTGCTATTTGGTGATTGGTACAATTCATTGGTTCACTATCCTGTGATATCACCTTTTTTCTTTTTCTACTTATCCCCCCATTAACATGTAATGCACACATGCCTTCGTCACTAACATTGTCAAAAGTTCTACATTCAGAATAACAGCCAAGAAGCATATATTTTAAAGACAAACTTGGGTAGGGTAAATGTGTGGTTTTCTATTGAATCCGTGTTGCCAATGAAATTGAAAATTAAGAGTAAGGAACATTATTAGTATCTTTCCTTTACTCAATCTCTTAGTTGGATACATGGCAACATTTTCCTATTGCTTGGAATATTTTTTTCCCTTTTTTCTCGTCAATTGAGGGATATTATGAGAAGTTCTTTGCTTTGCTTTAGATGTTTTGTAAACAGTAAATTCTTCCGAGATTTAAGGCTATGGAAGTGGTTTATTATGTTTGTGAGGGGAAAAATTATCGCATCTCCAGATTCCACACTTTTTGGGACTTCACTTCTTGTGACTTCACTTGGTGAACAATATCGGAAAGAACCCTTCCAAGTCATAAACATGAATCTATCAAGTTGAGAAGCAACCATTCATCATTTAACTGACGAAGTGAACTGAGCATTAGATTAAGGATGTTCCTGAGGCTAAAATCCCAAATGAAAGCATTGGAGACTTGTATAGTTTAAGTGACTGTCACTTTAAAACTTCTCAAATGGGAACCTTACTTTACTTGTGTTGAGAGAGAGAAAAAGAGGCATTAGTTTGCATGAACTGTGTCTCAATATACGCAGGGAACTGAATTTATATTATTCACATAAAAGAATACAAGATCTAAGGGATTGACTACTAAAATACATACAATGAATCTGGACATATACTAACTATATTTGCGTTTCTAACACTCCTTCAAGCGGGAGCATATAGGTCATATGCACCAAGTTTGTAACAAATATAACTCATCTGAGGACCTCTTAGGGATTTTCTTGAAAATCTCTGCAAGTTGATCATTAGAATTGACAAAGCTCATTGTGATGTCTCCTGATATGATCTTTTCCATGATAAAATAAGAGTCTTCCTCAATGTGTTTGGCCCACTCTTCAGTGAAATTGGATTGAAGGCTATATGCAAAGCAGCTTGATTTTCATAGTTTAGTGTAATTTTTATAATCTCCCCAAATCGAAGCTCTATGAGAGGTTGTTTCAACCAGATGAGTTCACAAGTGGTTTCATGGTTCTAGCAGTTTTTAAGGGTTAACCGAACCATTGACTTGACTTGTTGATATAATTTGTTTCGAAATATATTTTGTAAAACATCCCTTAGTATTAGTTTCTTACTTCTAAAATTGTATGGCTTATCTATGCTTAATGTCCAAATTTATACAATTTATCTTAATATCTGGTCGACTTGGTACTGGCCCGGACATTACTCGGGCCTTGACCGGACTGGGTCTGCATTTAAAAAATTGGCCCTGTTCGATATGTAATTAGTGTATAGCCTTGTACCTTAGTATTAGTGTTTAGATTCATTGTACATATAGTGTCTATATTCATTGAACAAATTCATTTTATTTGATTATTGTATATATTGTTTTCCATGGTGTTATTTTGACGCATGGTTTCACCATCTATGCTTCTCTTTTTTCTCTCTCAACATGGTATCAAAGCCTAATGAGAGGCAACTCTAAAACTGTGCACACTCGGTCAACCCTCTATCCTCTGGTGACAAAAAATTTTGTGGCCAACCCTCTGTCGTGTCTCATTCCGGCCATTGTTTTCTCCCTGTCCCACGGTTGTGAGTGTCAATTTGCCGGTCATTCGTGGGCTTTTCTGACTATCGCCACTGCCATCATCCCTGGAACCTTCAGATCGGCCAGTTGCCCAAAGCACGTCAGGATTGGAGCCTGCACGTGCCACTCCTTCCTCACTGCATCTGCGCCCACGTACCATGATGGCATGTCCAACCACTGCTCCAGCCGCTACTTGTCCCATTCGACTCGTCTTGGTCTCCTCTACCCAGATCTGGTCTCACTTCCTCCACTCACACTATGAGTTTACAAGTATACTCACTCGAAGTTGTTTAGGTATCTTGTGTTTTTGGTTTTTGCCAATAGTGATCTGACCCATGGCTAATGCTGGTGCCTCAGATGCCTCGAATGACACCTGGAAGGCTGAGCCCCCCTTTGCACCAATTACATCAGTGCTCCTCTCAATACTAACAAATTGAATGGAAGCAACTATGATACTTGGGTTTTTGACATCAAACTCTAGCTGAATGTCTAAGACTATGCAGACCACCTCACTAAGAAGGCTGAATTTGTGCCCGAGAAAGACTGATCCAAGTGGGTCAAGATTGATGCCCAATTGAGTCCAATATACTTTTGACAAACATATTATCTATATTCTTCTATCTCAACACAATGGTTATTGTGGGGCATTGTAACATAACTATCATTGGAGAATTCCACAAAATGATCTACTTAACCTTCCTTTGCTTCATGCTATCTATGGTGCAAGTTTTTTTCTGAAATCTTTCTCAGACATTACTTCTTTTTCTTTCTCACTAGGATCTCATAGACACTGCCTATGCTGTCATCTCTTCCCCTATACTTTGGGCTCTGGATTGCAACAGATTGTGGGTCTTCGTTGTCTCTTTCATTATCCAAATGGCACTATGATATTTGTAGAAATATTTTCTTTATTGATTCAACTGATATCATCAAAATAGTACATCTTAAATAGGGAAAAAACAGGGAATCAAATTCCGTGATAATAGGAAACTAGAATCCCATAAAAACAGAAAAAAAAAAGAAATACAAGGAAAGTAAATCCCATAACTTCGGGATTGATTAATTCTTTCCTTAATCCCAGGATAATAGGATTCCTAGTTTATTCAAAACCATAAAATCCTAACTTCCCTAATTTATCCACACTCCCCCTTAAGTTGGTGCGAAGATATCTATCATGCCCAACTTGGTAACTTGATGTTCGAAAGGTTGTCTCAACAAACCCTTGGTTAAAACATCCGCAATCTGCTGAGTGGTTGGGACTAATGGAATGCAAATTACTCCTTTTTCAAGCTTCTCCTTGATAAAGTGTTTATCGATCTCAACATGCTTTGTCCGGTCATCTAAGACTGGGTTATGAGCTATGCTTATCACAGCCTTGTTATCACAATACAACTGCATAGGAAAAGTTACTGATCTTTCAAGCTCTTCTAATACTCTCTTCAACCATAGAACTTCACACACTCCTTGTGCCATTGATCTAAACTCAGCTTCAGCACTACTCCTAGCAACAACGTTTTACTTTTTACTCCTCCATATGACAAGATTACCCATAAAAAAGTGCAATATCCAGAGGTTGATCTTCTATCCGTAACAGAACCAACCCAATCAACTTTAGTATATACCTCAATCCCTCTCTTCTCATGTTTTCCGAAGAAGAGACCTTTTCTTGGTGTGCCTTTTAGGTATCAAAGAATTCTGTAAACAGCTTCAAGGTGTTCTTCGTATGGGGAATGCATGAATTGATTCACCATGCTTACAGCGAAAGCAATGTCAGGACGTGTATGGGACAGATAGATAAGTTTCCCAACCAGCCTTTGGTACCTACCTGAGTCTACTAGAACACCATCTTTGACATCGCCAAGCTTAGTCTTGACTTCTATAGGAGTGTCTGAGGGTTTGTAGCCACTCATTCCAGTTTCTTTCAAGAGATCTAAGATATACTTTCGTTGTGAAACTACTATACCCTTCTTTGATCTTGCCACTTCCATTCCAAGAAAATACCGAAGTTGGCCAAGATCTCTAACTTCAAATTCCTTGGCTAGACTTGGCTTCAATATGCTCAACTCAGTTATATCATCTCCTATCAGTATTATGTCATCTACATAGACAATTAAAACTGAAACTTTGCCTTCAGTAGACTTCTTTTTGAATAGTGTGTGATCTGATTGACCTTGACTATATCCCTGGCCTTTTACAAACCTTGTGAATCTTTCAAACCATGCTCGAGGAGACTGTTTGAGACCATATAAAAATTTTTTTAGCCTGCATACCTTATTCCTAAATTTTCCAGCAAATCCGGGTGGAGGTTCCATGTAGACTTCTTCCTCTAAGTCCCCATTCAGGAATGCATTTTTTACATCCAGCTGAGTTAATGGCCAGTCAAGGTTGGCAGCAACCGAAAGGAGAACTCGAACTGTGTTCAGCTTTGCCACTGGAGAAAAAGTTTCAGAGTAATCCACTCCATATGTCTATGTAAAGCCTTTAGCTACAAGGCGTGCATTGTATCTTTCCAAGGAACTATCCGAGTTATATTTCAGAGTAAACACCCATTTACAACCAACAATTTTTTTCCCATTTGGTAGATCCACTTTCTCCCAAGTAGCATTCTTTTCTAGAGCTCTCATCTCCTCAAAAACAGCTTCCTTCCATTGAGAAACATTTAGAGCTTCCTAGACATTGTTAGGAATAGTGATACTAGAGACTTGTGAGATAAAGGCACAATATGGATTTGAAATAGTTTTGTAAGACACAAAGTTTGACAAGGGGTGTTTTGTGCAAGATCTAACACGTTTCCTAAGAGCAATGGGAAGATCATCATGGCTAGAGGAATTTGACAGAGAGTTACCTGAGGGATTAGTGTTAGGATTTTTTGGAGAATTATCATGAATTTCATGATCCACCCTCTGATTAGATTCTTGGTGGTGTTGCTGGGCAATGACTCTCTTCCTTTTTTCTGCCTGGTGTTCTTTTGTATATACTAGACCTTTGTACCATTTCATGCACTTCTCTGTTGGATCAGTTTTTTCGTTCTGAGATGGCATCACCGTAGTCTCCCTTTTTTCAGAATCAGTAGGATTATTTAGTTCATTTGTTTCCAGAGAGTTTTCATTCTCTGCCTCAGAATTTTCCAGAGATATGTTAGGAAATTCAAAGCATAAATCAGATGTATCTAAAAAACCATCTTCACCACCGTGCTCCCCCTGAAGATGGGGCTCGTTAAAATAAGAGGTTCCTTCAAAAAAGATGACATCCATAGACACAAACAATTTTTTTGAAGCTGGATCAAAACATTTATATCCCCTCTGATTAGAGGGATAGCCAACAAAAATGCATTTATGTGTTTTGGGGTCAAGTTTTGAACGCTTGGGATCATGATTGTGAACAAAAGCTACACTCCCAAAAATTAAGGGAATATCTGTTATGAGTTGGGAATTGGGAAAACAGGTAGTGAACATTTGCAAAGGAGTTTTAAAGTTCAAAATTCTGGTAAGCTGTCTATTTATCAAATAGGTAGCAGTTAAAATAGCCTCTCCCCAAAGATACTTAGGGACCTTTGTTTGGAAACTTAGGGCCCTAGCAACCTCAAGTAGATGTTTATTTTTCCTTTCTGCAACCCTGTTCTGCTGAGGAGTGTTAGTGCAGGAACTTTGGTGCACAATGCCCTTCTCAGTAAAAAAATTGCCCAGAATTGTGTTAAAAACTTCCTTGCCATTATCACTACGAAAATTTTTAATCTGAGTCTGAAATTGTGTTAGGATCATATGATAAAAAATTTTAAACACAAGTGCAGCATCGCTGTGAGGGTTTGCATTGGTCTCGGGCGGAATCTCCCTTGTGGGCTGCTGGCCGCCTCTTCCTGGGGACAACACACCACTCTCTTGATACCATGTAGAAATATTTTCTTTATTGATTCAACTGATATCATCAGAATAGTACATCGTAAATAGGGAAAAAAACAGGGAATCAGATTCCGTGATAATAGGAAACTAGAATCCCATAAAAACAGAAAAAAAGAAATACAAGGAAAGTAAATCCCATAACTTCAGGATTGATTAATTCTTTCCTTAATCCTAGGATAATAGGAATCCTAATTTATTCAGAACCACAAAATCCTAACTTTCCTAATTTAATATTTTCTTTTAAATTATTTCCATCTTGAATAATAGGCACTCTATTATTAGGATGATTTTTTATTGAAATTGGTAGGATTCCTTATCCATTATCCTAGGATTCATTCTAATCACGTATCAAATGACCGAACACATATAACATTGCTTATCTTGCTAAAGCAAAGGTAAAAGGTTCCATCTTGAGTTCTAAAGATAGGTATCTGGATCAGATTGCTTTCTTTTTTGTCTCTATTTTTTTTTTTGGTGGGTTGGGGGTGGGGTTCCATCTTGGCTAATTACTGTATACTCAATCTGCCTCGTTACATGTTTTTGGCATTGTCTTCATTATTCACACCACACATATGAATGTGTTCTAGGAGTGAAGATGAAAATTTCTAGGGCCATCATTCTGAGTGATAGTTGTTGATATTCCTTGAATTATTCTTTGATTCTTACCGTAATTAGAATGGGAAACTTGCTGTAAATAGCTTTATCAATCCTTACAGTTATGGGATTTGATCTATGAAGCATAGACACTAACATGAACATAGAGACACCAAATTCTAAAAATTATAGGGCAAGGACTCGACATATATGTATATTTAAAATTAAAAATTTAATGATAAAGATTCATAATTCATAATATCATAATTAATATATATATGTATATATATATATATATATATATATATATATATATATATATAAATTGGTACGTGACAAAAGTACTTCTGCCTTATTTTCTTTTTTATTATTAAAAATTGATTAAAAATTTAAAACAGATCCAATCTTTGAATTTTTTTTTTCAAATTTTAAATGGACGTGTTGCCTTGTCTAGCCAAGTTCCACTGTGTTGAAGCCAAAAAAAAAATTTAAGTTGAACGTGTGTCGTTCTGTGTTGTACAAGTGTCAGTGTTGGACATGAATTGAACGCATGTTGGATGCATGTCGTTCTGTGTCGTACAACCGCCAGTGTCAGACATGTGTTTGATATGTGACATGGCACCAAAATGTTGTCTGTGCTTTATAGGATTTGATATTTGTACTCTGTTAATATGGATCAAAAGGTTGAAAGGATTACTCTCGAGCATTTCAAAAATCAGTCATAAGTTGGTATCAAAGCCGATGGTTCGTCTATGGTGAATACCTTGTCATGGTTGTTGGTGTTCTCATGGAGTCATGGTAGGCAGGCTTATTGGAGAATGGAGCCAACTTTGGTAAGGCCATTAGCTGGTTACTCCTCTCAAAGAAGAGTGTCCTTTGCGTTTGGTGTGTCCTTTTGTGTGGACTTGCGCCTGAGGGGGAGATTGTTGGGAATTCAAGTGAGTTCCAAGTGTATATGTTGGTAAACGAAGTCCCACATTGTTAAGGAATAAACAAAATGAGGATTTTATAAGTAGATGGGCCTATGAACCTAATGCCTTAAGATTTTGGATTAAGACGTGGTGTTGGTGGTGTTAGCCCATTATTGTGGTTCCATTCTAAGTCCATTGGTATGCAAATTTCCTTGGTATTTTGGGCTTCTCCCTTCTAACAAGAGGGTCTGAGTAGGGCTTCCTTTGATTTGGTAGAAGTTTAATGTTTTGGTCCATAGGATTATGGGCTGGTTTGCAATCGAGCATCCCTTTTCTTCCAAAATGTTAAGGGCATACTTCCTTTGAGAAATGGGAATCCCAGTTTTTGATTGGGCTACTTCAATCCTAAGGAAATATTGCAACCAACTTAAGTCCTTAGTTTGGAAGTGTCGGAACAAGTGTTGTCAGTTGGTTTCTCAATTCTCGTTGTGACAATCATTGCTATTTGTTAGAATATCTAAAAAATATCTCAAAATATTTTTTTTGTATCTTGAAATATTTTAGAATATCATAAATGATCTCTTCAGATTTATTTCTTATTTATTATATTTCTTGATTTGTTTCCTTATTTAATTAGGATTAGGAGTCTAGAATTATTATAAATAGGACCATTGAGTTTGTCTTTTGTATCACATCATCATCACACCAATATCAATATAGTCTTATTATTTTAAGTATTCATTTTCTCTCTTTTCCTCCTTCCTTACCTAAAACCCTTCAATTCAACATGGTATCAAAGAGATACCATCTTCCGTCACCTGTCCCGTCACTTTCGCTGCTGAGTTCCCAAAAATTTGGAACTCCGATTAGCCGGCTCTGGTTGTCGAGTTCTCCTTTCGACATCCTCTTTCTATATCTTTTCCGGCTAACCGTGTTTCCACTCTGATTTGCCAGCAAACATCATCTCCTCGCTGTTGTCTGTTGCGAACTCTCTCTTACGAGTTTTTCTTGTCGCTGCCACTACCCTCTGCCGCCAGCTGCTGTCACCTTTTCCGGTCGGCGACCTCACCAGCTGCATCGCAGACCACCGATCGGCCAACCATCGAAGTCGCACCTCCAATAGCTTTCTCACGTGTTCCCAAGCGCCTCCCCTACTATCTGAGCGCAGATTCATGTGCCGCCCTTCCTCCGGCGCATCCGACATATCTTTTCGGCAGCCACTGGTCTCTTCTAACTCGTCCTGGTCTCCTCTACCAGGATCTGCCCTCACCTCCTTCAACTGACCTCTATGCAAACTTGTACACTCACGCAAAGACATTTAGGTGTATTGGGGTTTCTGTTTTTGGCCATTGTACACTGACTCATGGCTATTTCACCCTTTTTCCGGGCTCCTCTGCCATTCGTTTGCCTCACCACACCATCTCTAACCTCCACGTGGCTGTTTGACATTCTTTGTGGTGGTTATTTTTGGTTTTGGCTAATGTTTGGTTATTTTCCAATGCTAGCATAGCATTGAGCGGGAGAATGAGAATAAATTCATCTCTACATATACTTCAATGCTAGTGTTTGTCATGCCATTTTTTCTTACTAATGGATCATACCTGTGGCTTCTCTTCCCATCGACGATCATTCTGGTGGTGACCCCTCTCCTACGGATGAATCATATTAGTGATAACTTCTTTTCCCATCGACAATCATTCTGATGGTAACTTATGTTGGTTATGACTCACACCAGTCTAGCTTTTTGTCCCAGATGCTCTAGCCCTAGCTCTTTGTCCCAGATGCACTGGATTCATCTCCGTCTGTCTAGATGCATTGGACTCGTCTCCGTCTTCATCCCAAAAGTAGTTGTCACTATCAGCCACCGTCTCCGTTCGTCCCAGCCACTATCACACTATCAAATTATTTAATTGTTACAAGCTCAATGTTAGGAAGCTTTAGCTTGAGGGAGAGTGTTAGAATATCTAAAAAATATTTCAAAATATCTTTATTATATCTTGAAATATTTTAGAGTATCATAGATGATCTCTTAGGATCTCTGAAGCATGGGTACTCCTCCCAGGGAGGAGTGTCGGTACCCGGTACGTACCGGGTACGGGTACGCGTTGGGTATGTAACCAATTTTTTTTTTTTTCGAATTTGGGTACGGCTCCTCAGTGGTTGGGTACGGCTGGGTGCGGCTTGGGGCGGCTCCTCATCGGCTGGGTACGGTTTGGCCCATTTTTTTGCCAAAAAAACAGTTGAACCCTACCTGATTTCAGCTCCTAACCCGATTTCAGCTCCTAACACGATTTCAGCTCCTTTTTCTCTCATTTACGACCTTTTCTGAACCCATTCAACCTCATTCTCTCCCCAAAACCTGATTGCAACGAAGCTGCTCTCACTTGCTTGGTCCTGATTCGAAGTGTTTGGCTCTTTCTTTGGACCTGTGAATTCGAAGATGGTTCTTTGCTAGGTGGTTCGAAGTGGTTGTGGGTGACATGGTGGGGTTTGAAGGTGGCGAGACGAAGGTTGGTTCGAAGCTGGTTGTTCTGTTTCCATCTTTTGATTACGCTCTGTTCGAACTTCTTTTCTCTGTTTCTGTTCTGGTTCGAAAATGTCCAAGTGGGGCTGGTGACGTTTGAGGCATTTTGCTTCAGTCCGTTCTTAAGTTCTTTTCTATAATTCTATGTTTTATGTTGAAATTTGTGTGCTTTAATTTTTATGCTATGTTGTCATATTTTATTGTGTGAGATTTTAGTTTACTATATATATATATATATATTATTTTTTATTATATATATATATGACGTACCCATACCTTAATTTTTTGAAAATTTTTGTACCCTGTTTCCGTACCGGGTACCGATACCGTACCCGTGCAACGTAGCTTAGGATTTATTTCTTATTTATTATATTTCCTGATTTGTTTCCTTATTTAATTAGGATTAGGAGTCTATAATTAGTATAAATAGGACCATTGAGATTGTCTTTTGTATCACATCAATATAAATATAGTCTTATTATTTTGAGTATTCCTTTTCTCTCTTTTCCACCTTCTCTACCTAAAACCCTCCAATTCAACACTAATCGATGGTTCGAATCTTGAGATATATTAAGGGTTCTCCTGGAAAGAAGCTGGTCTATGAAAATAGGGGCATGCAGACATTGTCGCATATACAGATACAGATTAGGCTGCATCTCCTAGTGATTGAAGATCAACCTCTAGGTATTGTGTTCTTATTGGGGACAATCTCATCTCATGGAAAAGCAAAAAGCAGAGTGTAGTTGCAAGGTCAAGTGCTGAAGCAGAGTATCGAGCTATAGCTCTTACTACGTGTGAACTTGTATGGTTAAAACAACTACAAGAATTGAAGTTTTTCAAGATAGGCCCATGAAACTCATTTGAGATATAAAGCAGTGTTACACATTGCCTCCAATTCAGTCTTTCATGAATGGACCAAAAATATAGACATTGATTGTCATTTCATCCGCGAAAAACTGTCTCGGGAGAAATCACTACCTCATTTGTAAACTCCAATCAACAGCTAGTCAATCTCTTCACTAAATCTCTTCGGGCTCCAAGGGTAACATACATATGTATCAAACTGGATGCTTATGACATATATGCACTAGCTTGAGGAAAAGTGTTGATATTCGTTGATTTATCCTTGATTTTTTTCTAGTATTCTTTGATTCTTAACTGTAATTAGAATAGGAAACTTGTTGTAAATATTTTTATCAATCCCTAGTCACGACCCAATCTTAGGCTATGACCGGCACACAAGCTAGTGATACTCGACACTCAATTAGCCTAGCAAGCCTAACAATACAACATCATTTAAAGAAAACAATTTGAAACTTAGATTAGGGCTACCAAGAATCCGATAGAGTTTCCTCTAAAAATTGAACAAACCATACATTTCATTTAGACCTGATCAATAATACATACCCATATCCAACACAAACATAAGCATCTAGTGTCAGTCATAAGTACAAACTAAGTCAGTTATACAGAAGGGACATATCAAGACTTTATGGTCATATATATATACATCAAAAGAAAGAAATAAACTCTATCTCATATAACTGCAAAATACTGGAGTCGACGTGTAACACTAGCCACCAATGGCAATGAAGGCCTACCAAAAGATAAGCACTCCTGGACAGAATAGCAAATCTCAGGAACTCGCTACTCAACAACCTGCGAATCTGAAGGAAAAAGGAATGGAGTGAGTCATATACACTCAGTGAGGGTATAATAAACATAGTGAATAGGAAGGGGAAACAAGTAATAGCACGAATATTTAAGCTTTGCAAAACAACTCAAAACACAATAATCAAATAAATGAAGTTTATAAATAAAATCACTTGTCACATACTTTCCTTTCCAAAAGTAGATTTATAATCGTAAAGGAATTCAACTCTACTTAACAAATCTCATCTCATATTCTAAACAAAATCTCTATGTTTATTATATGCACATTAGCCACTACATCTCTTCACCACGATAGGCAGAACATACGCCGTTATCTCTCTTTACCACAACAAGCGGAACACACGTCATTATCTCTTTTCGCCACGACAGGCAGAACATATGCCATTATATCTCTTCGCTAACGGTGAACGGAGTTTTTACACACAACCCTTATAGCTCAATTCTCATAACAAAAATTCAAAACCATCATAGGCTAGCTTTTGGGAGTAACAATTCAATAGGTCACAAAGTCAATAAAATACAGCTCCAAAAGTATAATTCATTATAAAATAAATTCATAAGCTAGTTTAAAGATTTTTGTTTCCCCAAAATATGTAGCTTGAGGCAATAACCAAAGCTATTATAAAGAACTCCAAATTTCTAACTCTTAAAATAATAAAGGAACCTTGGTTTGAAATACTATTAGAAGAAATATAAATACGTGACAAGAGGTTTAAATTTCAAAATGTGTCATAGTGTAAACTATCCACTCACAAATATGAAGAACCAACTCAATCGGTCCTCACGACACTTGAAGGAGCAAGCTGTGTAGTGCCCACTGAATCTGGCCATAAACAAATATGTTGACAAAGTCATGATAAATGAAACAATGACTTACATTAAGAAGCAACCTCAAAGGATAACATTTTTCCTTAAAACTTAGAGTTACTCACTAGATATTAGGAATTTAAAACACAAGCACCATGAATAAATAAAATAACTACACTATAATTACAATTTGCAATTGATAAGGCTTTAGAAATTTCATTTAGAGTTGAACCAACGAAAGGGTAAAAGGATTTAGGTAAAATCCCTAATTATAGGGTTTAGGGTTTTCAAGAAACTCATGAGAAAACCCAAGGATTGGCTTTCCCATTACCACTTACTAGAAACCAAGCTCCCACACTCTTAGATTTCTACTTCAAAGCCCCAAAGTACACTCACCCACCATTTTTGAGATAGCAAAGCTTGAGGGAATATGAGATTTGACACAAAAGAAACAAGAATAAATGTGTAGAAACTTACCTCAAGCTCTTGGTGCAAGTGGGTACAAGGATCTGGTGTCAAAATGAAAGAAAGGAAGGGAAGTGGGTGTGGCTTCAAGTGAAGCCTATTGCTTCAAGAAAATGAAGAAGAAGAGACGTTCTGTCTCTGTCGCTCTCCACCCCTTATTTTTAAAACAAATTCTGATTTCTTTCGTTCTTTTTTTTATTTTTTAACTTAAGGGAAGAAAATAACACAAATGCCCCTAAAAAATAAATTAACTCCTGCCTTACCCTCCCCCTCATCTACATTGTTACACCCTACAATTATGGGATTTGATATTTGTACTCTGTCAATATAAATCAAAGGACTAAGCCGATTATTCTCAAACTCAAGCATTTCAGAAATCAAAGTATAGTTTATCTTAGACACAATACAAGTTTGAAGTCTGTAGAATTGATAAATACAAAACTCTTGCATTCAAGTCTAGCTTCCATAATTTCTAATAGTGGCTTATGTAAATGTTGATTCCAGAAGCCAGAGAGGACTTTCTTTTTATCAGTCCATGCTGAGGGAGCAACAAAGGTGACTTCATAGTTGTTTGATTTCATATATCTGACTTGAAAAATCATATAGCCCTCGCCCTCATGGATAATGTTTTATTCTTGCAGGTCCTTAGTGTTCTTGATTCAAATTACCATATTTTTAATGATGTGAAGAAATCAAGTGTCCCACATGCTGCAGAGAAAAGGTTATATGATCAGAAACAAGTTAGGCCTTCAGAGTACAAGGAGAAAATATCGATTTTTATTCCATATATTGGGATTTCTTTGATTAATTCATACCCACAGGTAAACTGTCAACTTTCTTTTTTGAATCTCTTCTATCTCTTCAACCTTTGTTAATCGTACTTTTATTTCTGTAGGAATTGCTTTTTGCATGTATTAAGGATATACAAATCGATCTGCTTCAAAGTTTGGATCGGCAAAGTCTTTCCTTGCAAATATCTTTCTTACAAATTGATAACCAGTTGCACTCTACTCCATATCCAGTTATGTTGTCCTTCGATGGTGGATACAGATCATCCTGCCAAGTTGACAATATGAAATCTAGGGATGATGTTGCAAGAACAAGAGTCGAAAAATTAAATCAAATGAATAGCTGCAGCAGCTCTTCTATTCCTGTGTTCTGCCTGGAAATATCAAAGTGGAGGAAGAAAGACATTTCATTTATTTCATTTGAATACATAAAATTGAGGTTTCTATTTTCTAAGTTTGTTGCATCTTTGCAGTTTACTGTTGCTACTGTTTCTTGGTGTTTTCTTGGTGTTTATATACTTTTTAAGTCATTTCTTATCATATTATGCTTTATGCTTGCAGGATGGCAGATTTCCGTCTTGAGATTGAACAAGAAGTCATATTAAGCTTATTTGAGTTCTTCACAAATGTCTCTTTGGGTCTGCAGTATGGAATCATGCCATCTTCAGATCACTATGATGGGGTCTCATTTAAGGATTCCTCCTCATTTGTTCAAACTAATGAGAATTTTAGATTAAGTGTTGACCAATGTCCTCCAAGAATTGCTCCCATGTTTAATGGAAAATCTAAAAAAATTGCGTCATTGCCTTCCATAGTTCCAATTGGGGCTCCATGGCAGGAAATTTATCTGTTGGCCAGAACCCAGAAGAAAATTTATATTGAAATGCTTGAATTGGCACCAATCAAATTGACTTTAAGGTCACTTGCTCATTATTATGTTTATTCCAACTGCAGTTTTCAGTTTCCTATGTTTACTATTTACAGACCCGCTTGACATAAATTATACACATGCAGTTTTTCCAGTGCCCCATGGATGCTTCGCAATCGGATCCTCACATCCAAGGAATTTCTTATCCATGTAAGTAGTATTCCTTTTTTTTATTGTGTGTTGGTGGGTTCCAATTCCATTGCAAGAATATGAGAGTTGAAGTTAAACTGTAGTCTGTAGGTGAGAAACTAGACTTTTATGCACATGGCGTGTACTATAAATAGGCTAGGATGGCTATTCCAACTAGGAATGAGATAACCCATGACCCAAACAACTGATTCTATATCCCAATTACAAATAAACTCTAAATCCACAATTACCTACCTGATTCTCAAATTATAAATACATCATAAATTAATATAAATAATCTTAAATATGATCTACTAGTGCTGTATTAGTCACCTTGTTTTGGAGAGAACTTGTCCTTGAGTTTAAAGTAGGGAAGCAGCGACACCAAGGTTGGCAACATTTAGGGGTGGAAGAAGCTTAATTCTTATCAATCTTAGATCATCAGGCTCTTCAGGAATGCTTGAGTTAAAGATGAAAGTCAAGTAGAATTAGCTTTCACATAATTCACATTAAAATCTATGTACCAAACATAAAAGGTATTCACATTTAAAATCTGTATTGTTGATTTCCCTATCTATAGCATTGAGTATTGATGACATAAATATTATTGATCAGTTCAGTATTGTTTTTCTTCTGTTTAAGGTCCTTCGATGGCATCTGTTGAAGTAGCAGCTACTTTTGTTTATTTGTATTTATCTGTTTTCATGTACATAGCTGTACTTGCTGTTGTATTATGCTATACACTTGTACCACAGGCTGTACACAGCCCATTCTTCTATTAGAAATAACACTCAGACGTAAGATGCTAATCACCGTTCTTATAGATCATCTCAAGTTTTGATTTGAGGTCAGCTTCTTTACAATCTAAGGAGTCTCTTACTTTTACATTGCCATCTTCAACTAGATCAGAAGGACAGTCTTAGGGATCCACTATCTCAACATCCTCAGCCTTTCCTTGACGGACTCCCTTAGTGCCTCACATTCCTTCAATGCCTCATATCACTTAGTCAAAATTGGTCATGCCTCTTCCATTCAATTTGCTTGTGATCAAGGGAAAATATCCGAAGACTCTAACAAAGTCTCTTAATTCAAATTCAATGAGAAGCTGACATCCCTAAAGCAACTCAGAACCCTAATTCAATCAAGACAGACCACTAAAACATATAGCTTTGATAAACATAACTAGGGATAGCCGATTAGCCATTTCAACTTGGAACAAGACATCCCAAGAAAAAGAACTAATTTGAAAAATTAAATTACTAATATTAATAAACCCTAAATCCCTAATTACACATTAATAAGGAATGATAGATATTATCTCCTCATACTGCATTGCAAAAGTTGTGACCTATATGAACAAAGCTCCTAAATTTAGGCAGCATACTTTTTACTCACCAAAAATTTCACAATTATTATTCCATGCATATCATGATGTTCATCAATTTGTTTGTTTGCTTTTTTTTATTTCCTTAAAAAGCTTTAGAGTTTCTGAGATATATGAATGCACAATCTACTCACTTATAAAGTGTTCTATATTTTGACAACTGATTATAAATAATTACAGAGAGGTCTTATGGCTCTTGCTGATGTTGAGGGAGCACAAATTTATCTAAAGGATTTAACTATTGCACATCATATGGCCAGTTGGGAATCCATTCAGGAGATTCTAATTAGGCATTACAATCGCCAACTTCTTCATGAGACTTACAAGGTAAAGAGTTAATTTATACAGCAAACTGCTGTTGGTTTCTTCAATATTCAGGCTAGAAATGTCAAGTAAGGATGAATGCCCAATATCATCAAACTCTTGTCGATTATCTATATTGAATTTTGTAACATGTTCATTCTTTCTACTGACATTTATCCTTAATGTAGTTCTTTTCTTTATAAATTTGAATTGTGATTAAAACTTATTGGAAAATATTTTGGTTTGCTCCTAGTTGAATGATTAATTTCCTTATATACAACTTACTGAGTAATGAGATTAGAAGGAAATATAATGAGCAAATCTTCATTAAACTCGTAATTTCTATTGTACCATAGTGCCTTGCCTTAAACAACCCAATGTCACTCATCTGTATAACAACCTTGTGCCTTCTTCTAAATTTGAAGTTGTTCGGTTCGGCTGGTGTCATTGGTAATCCCTTGGGTTTTGCAAGGAGCATGGGGTTTGGCATTAGAGATTTTTTGTCTGTGCCTGCAAAGAGCATTATGCAGGTAGAAGTCTTAAATCTGCTGGCCCTTTTTTATTTTATTTTATTTTTTTTAGATTAATTAATTTAGTACTTTTGATTCAATTTGCAGAGCCCTACTGGACTTATCATGGGCATGGCCCAAGGCACTACTAGTCTTTTAAGCAACACAGTGTATGCTATTAGTGATGCGGCTTCTCAATTCAGTAAAGCTGCACGCAAGGTGTTATCTTGCTTCAATGTAATCATAGTTTGGTTTTTAAGATTTACTTTGTTTTTAACCATTGCTAGCCTCTTCTTCTTCTTCTTTTTCCTAGGGTATTGTTGCATTTACATATGATGACCAAGCAGTTTCAAGGATGGAAAAACACCAGGCAACTGTAGCTTCTGATAGTAAAGGCGTAATTAATGAAGTCTTAGAGGTTTGTGAATGATTTCATGTTATACCTGCCCAAAAAATGTGTGTTCTCTCTGCTGTACTCCTCCCCCTTCCCCTGTGCATGATGCCCAAAAAGAACATAGAGAAAAAAAGCCTTTACTCTATATACAAAACACCTTTCGGTTTAGAGATGACACGGTCTGTCAAAAATTATTTGATGGGTATTGACGTTTCTATATAAAAGGCTGTAGGTTATCTTGTAATCATGTGCTGCATGTTGACTTAATAATATACATTTCTTTCATTTCATGCAAGTTGAGTTCTGCAGAAAATTTAGAGACGTGTCTTAAGGAAATATTCTTGCTGTGAGTATTTATGTTGCCTTTCTATCAGAGACAAATTCACTGGGGAGCAAGTAGGGGTCCTGCTCCCATGTTTAATAAATTGTGAAGGGCCCTCGAGGGAGAACTAAAATTTTTTTTGCTGCTCCCCTTCCTATTTTTTTCCAAGCCCCACTACTACTCTCACTTGAGTTAATGGGTGTGAATGGTGCTTTGACTCTGTAGGTACTGGGAAAGATAACAAGAAAAGATTTAAAATAGATTTAAAAGATTTAAGTTATTAATCATTTTCACTAGGGTGGACAATTTAAAGAAAAGCCCAGATACAGCCATTCTCCTGTAGAAAAAGTCCAAAATTACAAGCACAAGTTATGAGCTTGGTATCCTTCCGTGTTCAGAATTGAAATATTCATTAATAATTTGTGTAGAACCAATGAAACTAAAAATCTTGTATTCATCCTTTGATTGATTGTTTTATGATTGGTGCTACTTATTTCAACTATTGTAAGAGATATTTTCATCTCAGTGTTCTTTAAAGGTAAGTACACAAAAATAAAATCAAATGTGTGTTTCTTGCGTATTATTGATTTGATTACATATATTGACAGATGAACGTGATATAAGCAAGCGCAAAGCTTAAACAAGTAGTGTCTCCATGGAATTTTTACCTACGCAATTTTGTTTGATTTTTGTTTTCAGCCTCTCCACTAGTTCATTTCTGGATCTATTCCTGCTTTCCATGTATTATTATGATTATTATTATTATTATTTTGTTATTGTTATTGTTACGTGAATGTTTTTTATGTATTCTATTAAGTGAGTTGTGCTCACTTTTGTTGTTTATAGGGACTCACTGGTCTTCTCCAGTCACCTGTAAGAGGAGCTGAGAGGCATGGTCTTCCTGGTGTCCTCTCCGGTAAATCAACTTGAATGAATTGTTTTGAACTCCTCCTTATAAATTTAAAGCGAATTTAAGAATTTCCAGTGGCAATTGTTGCTTGGGATGTAATATTATTTTTTCTTGGCTACTGACTCTGCTTTCTGTTTCTTATTTCTTTTCTGCAGGAGTTGCTTTAGGGATTACAGGACTTGTGGCAAAACCTGCAGCTAGTATACTTGAAGTTACTGGCAAAACTGCACTCAGTATTAGAAACTGCAGTAAACCCAATCAGTTAAGATCACAACGCTTTAGGATCCGGCTTCCAAGGCCACTAAGCCGTGAACTTCCATTACGACCTTATTCATGGGAAGAAGCAGTTGGAACGTCCGTCCTTATGGACACTGATGATGGCTTAAAGTTCAAAGATGAGAAGTTAGTGGCTTGCAAAGCCCTTAAAGAAGCCGGTAAGTTTGTAGTCTTAACAGAAAGATTTGTATTGATTGTTTTCAGTCCCAGTTTGGTAAAATTGGGCAAGCCTGAATTTTGTGGCATCCCTGCTGATTTGGAGTGGATAATTGAATGGGAGATTGGATTGGAGAGCATAATACATGCTGACACTAGTCAAGGGGTTGTACACATAGTTGGTAGTAGACCAGATTCCTTATTGAGGCAAAATCAGCATTCTCCCAAGAGAGGTAGTGGTGACAGAACCAGAGCCGTGCGTTGGAACCATTATCCTACTCATCTTCCACTTCCTCAGACAAACTTGCAACTAGCATATGAGGAAGATGCAGCCAACTTGTTACAGATTTTGTTGTCTGCTATAGAAAAAGGGAAAGGGAAAGCTTGGGACTGTGGGCGGATCCTACATCGAGCTAATTGCGTCTCAATTCCTGGAAATTTTGAATAATTTCTACAGTACAATGTGAATCAGAATGGGCCATAAATTGGAATTACCAAGCCTTCTGGCTTTGGCAACGAGAAAGGAAAATAAAAAGCACATCAATATCTTCATTTGCCTTTGAAAGGGCTTGTTTTTCATGTACGCATTTCAGCTGCATTTCTCTGCAGTTCCAGCTTCACACCCCTCCCCTTTCCCGAACTGGCAATACTTTGAGGAGTCAGCCAACTTATACAATCATTTGGATAACTTTTGGCAAGGCCTTCTGCTTGGTCTCTTCTTTCCTCATAACCTTCCAGGCCCAAAATGAGGCAAACATGAAAGATGGAGGGAACTTATGAAAAATGTTCATGTCAGATCACTTTTTTTCTACATCACTTTTTATATCACATGTTAATAGTTATGATTAAGTGAAAAAAAAATATTCATATATTATATGAATGTTCATCTGAATGATATGTGGTGGTAGTGTAAAAAATGGTGTAGGGAAAAGTGTGGTGAGAAAATCAGGATTGATTTTTTATTTTTTATTTAGCTATTTAACAACATTGAGGAAAGAAGTTAGTTAATTTTCTCCTTCTAAATTTTGCTTGTATCTTGTACGTTATGTATATTTGCCTGCTGTCATTTTGTTAGGAGAAGTAAATATTATCAATGCTTGTACAGTATAATTTTTTTGTTTTGTTTCTTTATTCCCTGTAATTAAATGAGTTTTGGGTAAGGAGTAATTTTCGTCAGAGTAACAATAATAACTATAGTATGGGAGAAATGTTATTTGGGCACCACCAATGTATACATGCACTATTCGATCATTGAGTAAAACTTTCATCACTCATTATTTCATATTAAATCAACAGTAAAAAGTAGATCAAAGTGTGAATTTAATGTTGCGAAGACATTATTTAGTCATTTGCATAGATAGCATAAAGTGAAGATTTGTTCTAGTTTTTTTTAAACAAGGTGGCATGACAATCTTTTTATCCAATTTTCTAATTAATCTTCATATATATTTATATATGGACATATCTAGTGAAAGTAATTTTTATTGTGAGATGATGAGGGGAGTAAATTTTGATCATACAATTATATATGGATGATCAAGATTAAAAGTTACTTAAAGGTCATGTGATCACTTAAAAAAGTCATATGCATTTATGTTTAAATCTTGATCATTTATGTAAGATTTAATGATCAAAATTTATTCTTCTCACCTCTCACAATAAACACTCTTTTCATGTGATACACACATTATATATATATATATATATATATATATATATATATATATTCGCTACAATAGTCATATGGCATTTTCCTTAAATATTAATTTTTTTAAAATTCTTTCAAATTATTAATTAATTTATTTATTTATTATGACTTTTCATTTCCTTTATCAATAGATTTCTTAACTTTTTATCTTTCTTATTTATTTATTAAATAAAAATTTCATAATATGTATATTTGTTTTAAAAGACCTGTTCATAACTCGTTTGGAGGTAAATTTGTACTATAAAATCCCTTACCAAACGAGATGGTTTGACTAAATCACGTCATTGAGAAGTTTTGAAGTTAATTATTGCAATATGATAATTTTATCCATTTTCAATAATACTATTTATCATATTACATAAAATTAATTAATAAAGTATAAATTAAGTGATTAATGATATATAAAAAATTAATTAATGAGAATAAAAAAATAATTAATAGCGTATATAAATTGATTAACGAAATCAGATTAAAAATGTTTTATATTTATATATACTCATTAATTAATAATTTATATTTTATTAATTAACTTTCATATTATGTTAAAATATGTGCACTATTTAAAGTAAAACGATGATTATTCTAATTATTATTAGTGATGTCTCATCAATAGGCATCCTTTTTTTCTTTTCTTTTTATTTCACCAAAGTTAGAAATTTATCATTCAAAGATAAAATTAGAGTGCAAGGGTTACAAGAATTACAACTCAAATCCTAAGAGAGTTATATGTTCAACAACACACTCCTCAGGAGTGGTTCAGACGGGACTGACCCTCAAAACGACACCTACATAAACATGTGACTTCCCACAAAAAACCCCAAGCCACAGAGAGCCTGGTATAAATAAAAGTGTTCCTCAAAAAATTACATGGGTAAACCAAAGGCTAACCAGAATTCATGCTAGTCATTGTAAGCCTTGGATGTAGCTTCAAGAGGAGGCCATTTGCGTTGATTGAAAAGCAAATCATTTATGTCCAACCAAAATCACCAGAGTGTATATGCAGCCAACTCCATATAGCTTTTCTTTTCTTTAGGTCATCAATTAGTTATGTACACCATTGTATCATATTAGAATGCACCAAAACAGTGTAGCTCCTAACATAAGGTGAGACACACTCCAAGTAGCTTGAGTCTTACTGCAAGTAATAAAAACATGGATATCAGTTTCAACATCAGCATTACACTACAGTAACTGCAGACAGGATTCAAGGTGCTGCACAGCCTGAACCCAAACAATTTAATTTTAGGGGCTATTCAAAGTTTCCAAAGGGATCTCCAAGCTTGTTTTTGACTTGTATCAGTTGCATGGAAGTCTTTCAGGTATAAAAGCCTGAGAGCAGTGTTTTTAAAAAAGAGAATGAGAGAAGATGGAGGGAAGCGAGGGATATTAGAATTTTTTTCTAAAAGTGATAGGGGTAAGGTAAGTGTATGAGTTTGGTGCTGTTTAACATGGACCTCTTAAAAAGAAGTCCATCGATGGACTTCCTATTATTAGTCATTGGATAGGGTGGAAATTTGATAGATGGCTGAGATTAATGAAGTGCTGCTACCTAATGATCAAGTAAGATAATGAAAATTAATTATTATATAATTGTCCCTAAAAAACAATTATTTACAAAAAAATCTCTACCACCCAGCAGACCTGTGTCATCCTCAAGTGATCCATGGCCGTCGTGATTTATCAACTGTGGTGGTTCAGGGGGAGGCTATGGTGGTTTTTCAAACAACACAAAGACCCAATCAGAAAAATCTCCACCAACAACCACCGAAACGCCCTCTACCTCAACCCAGAAGCCATACCCAACTGAACCAATAAAGATATCAATCAGCACTAATAAAAAACACATTTTAGGCAAAAGTCAGAGAAAGATACCGAAGGGTATGGGTTTCAAACGAAAAAATTAATACTAACAGGATTGATTCATTAAATTTACCATTGTGCCATTTTGTAAATTTCAAGAACCTGCTATCACATGTTTTATGGTAAAAGCCACCTATGAGTTTGCACTTGAATAATGTTTGACATTTAAATTTTGGAGGAGTTTGCAATTTTGATTTCTCCGCAATTTTGATGCCTTTTATTTTTTTATTTCTCCGCAAAATCTCAATCGATATGCAAGTACGCCGATCTTGCAATTTTGTTATTGGAAAATACCGTAATAGTTAATTGTGTTGCTTTCATGAAGTTACATTATTGACGTTTGAGAGCCTTTATTTGTCTATTTCTTTTTAATTATTTTTTTCATTTTTTTAAATGTCTTTTATTAAAAATAATTAAAAGATATATAAACAAAAAATATTTAAAAATATTAAAGTATCCGATATGATATCTAATATAATATATATCAAATATTAGTACAGTGATTATTTTAAAATATCAGTGTTACATGATATAACACACACTACGCACAGATATTCATATGATCATATCCTTAAGTAAGCCAAACCCAAATTTTCAAGTGGCAAGGTAAATAGAATTTCATCTATGGCAAAAACAAACTTCAAAACAGCACCTATGCTTAAGGCTACTTTAGCAAGTAATTTGGCATTTTATCAAAATTATGTACATTTGAAATCAGTTTTAACGATATTTACCAAAGTGCAAAAGAATACTCATGCAACATAATAGAGTATACTGATTTCCATTCATTCAAAATTCTCAGAACAACAATGGCAGATGGGAAAATGAGGGAAAAAATTATAATTACCAAACAAGATCCTTCCAAATTGTTGAGAACAATAACTACTCTGATGCCGTTTGAACTCTCAATCTCTCAATTTTTCCTTTCTTAATTTCTCAAATGCTCTCAAAAAACAAATCAAAGAAATTCCTCAACAAAATTACATAAGTCACACTTATGCTCTCAGAACTTCAAAGAATTAGTCAAGTACATCTTTTTATCTGCTTGTTTTTTGTACTTTTACTCATCAATGAAAGTTTAATTTCAATCACCTTTTTCTCTCAGAATTGCCCATTTTTGGATCAAATGATCATTTAGTCATTTGATTTCTTATTATTTGCATTACTTTCACTTACTTTTGATTCGCTTTGAATTATATTTTTTCATTGTGTTTAACTCTGTTTGCCTTTAACTCGCATTATTTTTGCTTTATTTATGCATTTTCCTATTTACACTTCGAATTACATTGTACTTTGACCGTGTCAGACATTTTTTAAAATCAAATTTGTCCATTGCAATCATTATCTTTGTTTTTCGATGTAACATTAGTTTTCTTATTATTCTTACTTTTAACATTACTTTTGCAAATCACCAACAACTTGAAAATTTTTAAGAGAAAATTTTCTTCTCATATTGAAATTTGGATCGAATTTGTCTTTAACAAAATTCTGATTAAACAATATAAAAATAGGAGTTTGGTCAAATCCAATTATATTTAAGTAATGTTATAATTTAATCTCCCTTCCCTTAAATTTTTCTATTTAAAAAAAAAGGTATAAATAAGTGAAAATTCTTAAGAGTTAAGACATGCTGTCCCTTTCAAGATGCAATGTGGAGCATGATGCATGATATTAATTTCTCTTTTCTTATAAACGAATTTCCATGCGTGTTCCAGACGTGGATGAAAATTCCCTTGCCATTGCTATAAACCTTTTTGACTTTGTTTACCAAAAGAAAAAGATCTTAGCATAGAAAATAAATTTAAGGTGGAAACATGCATAAAGTGGAAGAATATGAACAATGTCATTTTTGACGGAAATCCAGCATGTTACCGAACAAAATTTGGACAATGAGTGGAAGGTCGAAGACTTTAAAAGTGAAGATTGCAATCATTTACCATTTGTTAGTGGGTACTTGGAAATCATGGAGGAAGAAAAAAGTTTGTGGCCTACTTGTATGAAAGAATTCGGAAAGCTCACAAATTCCGTGTGAACCCCTCTAACTTTTCTTTTTATGTGGGAAATTTATATTTAACCACTAAATTTATAACTCAGACTCCATCAGCTACCACGAACTAGACACAGACTCTGTAGCAACTTTTTCTCTTTTTTGTTGGTGCAATAACCTTTTCTATTCAATAAGTTGATTAGTTGTTAAAGTTGATAATATAGAGAGATGAAAAATAAATGACAAATAAAAAATTCAGTCTTTTTTTTTATATAGATTTCATTTGGCAGGCAAAATTAAGAATGAATAGGAACTCTTTAATTTTAAGATTTTATGCAGAAGATTAATTAGGTAAATCACCTTTCATTGCCTTTATTTACAAATAGATATACAAGTATATTCACCTTCTGTTGCCTTTATAGTAGTGGCGGAACCAGGTTAATTCAATGATTCACCACATTATCTTTTCAAAATTTCACCCTATTGTATGAGAAGGAGACAAATTAATCAATTTTATCTATTAATTTCTTCAGTTGTAATAATGTTTACACTAACTTGCTAGTTTTTGCCTTGCAAGCTATGAAAATGAAGATAATAAAATATTGCTGAATAAGGAAGAAGCCTAGATGACTTATTAATTTACAACTTAATAAATTGAAAAGGGGTGTATTTAATATCATTGGTGATATATTAATTATAAGAATTTAAAAATACGAAATTATGCTTTAGAGTGTGGACAACTATATAATGGAACATTTTGTTTCACAACGACTATAGTTTGCTGTTCTATTTTTCTATTATTTTTGAATGGAAAACATGAAAAAGTGGAAGAAATTGATATAGACGTAAGTGGACATAAAGTGCGAAGACGCGTGATGCATGATTTACAATATAGTTTTGTTAGGATTTTGGAAAGAATTTTTATCAGATTTTAGACGTGGACGTCGGTTCAATTTGTCCAGTAAAGGTCGAAGACTTGCGAAAAGTGGAAAACTTTGGAAAAGTGTGGATTTCGATGGGGGAATCTTTTGAGCATATTAAACATCGGAGAAAAACTCCCCACTTAATCCATTTGTAAGATGAGTCAACTGAGTAATACTAATGGAAAATGTTAATCCTACTACACTTTTTCTCTTATCATTTTTTTATCACTTTTTTTTATAGTTGTAATTAAGTGAAAAAAAAAATAGAAAAAAAATGATATAATCAACGATATAAGGAAAAGTGTAAAAGTGATGTGGTGAGAAAATTGAGGTTGAATATTAAGAGTGTGTTTAGGAAAACTAGAAAAAATAAATTATACTGATAATCGATTATATGTATAATCAATTATTATAAAAATTGATTATAATCAGAATTTATTTTTATTTAGGTATATTTACTAAAAAGTGATTTTAAAATAATCTATTTCGTTTGGATGATGCGAAAAAAATTATTTTTACATAATAAATTACAAAAAAAATATAAAATTATTTTATTTATAATATTTGGTGGAGGGTCATTGGTGTCATTATGAAAAATGTTTCTCTCATTAAAACATAGTTAAAAAAATTTATCTAAAAATAAAAGCTTTTTATGAAAATAATTCATAATATGAGCTTGTGCTAAAACAAATTTTTTATGAAAATAAAAGTTTTTTTACAAATTAATCGAGATATCTAAATTTAACTGATTTTTTATAAAAATAACTTTTTTCTAAAAAAACAACTGAATGAAAAACAATTAATATTTCCCAAACAAACTCTAATTATACCTATGTGTTAGGTGTGCATGTATAATTGGAGGGTTTAAAAGAATAAGTGAGTTTATTGTTACTTGATAAGTGGATTGTATTAACTAAAGAGGGATTAAGTTCATAAGTGTTTTGTGTGATTTTTGTTAATAAATAAATTCGATTCCAATTCTTAATCTAGGAAGGAAATCTCTTCCTCAAGGGATTTTATAGTACTTGACTAATTTGTTTTTAATAAGAATGTCAAGAAGAATTTTGAGTATGACGCAAAGATGTAGAAATTCAAATCAAAATTGAAGTGTACAGTATTGTAGGAGTGAAGAATTTAGAAAGCAGATAAAAGTAGTAAAAGATGTAACAAAATAAACTTACTTAAAAGTTAAAATTGCAGTAAAGTGAAGGAAGCAGTTAAAGGAAAGCAATTAAACTGCGTGAAACGTAAAGTATAGAGAAATAAAATACTACAAAGTAAACTTGACAGGAAAGATAATTTACAAAATGATAAATGAAAGCAATTTAAGAAAAGCAATATAAATGCCGTGAAAATAAATGTGTAAGGAAGTAAAGTCAACAGGAAGTAAAACTTGCAAAAGAATAAAGAAAGCAAGTAAAGAAAAAAAAATAAAAGAAATCAAATGATCTCGAGAAGACCACTTAATCAGGAGTAAAAGAGAATTTGCAAGAATGTAAATGACTATAAATGTAAATGGATTTGAATTAAACTTGCATTGGAATTGTAAAGTTTACAAAAGAAAAGCAGGATGGAGACATACTTGGCTAATTTCTGTTTGCTCGTGTTTGTCAAAGTAACTAGGAGCATGTTTAGAAATATGTGCAACTAAGTGAATTCCAACCCCTAAATATTTTCATCCTCTTGGTATTTATAGAAACTCTAAGTAACTACCCTCTTTACAAGATTCTGACAAGTGTCTAAAACAAAAGAAATTACCTAATCATTGTCAACAAGCCTCTTGAAGTAACTGCACAATCTTTGTCAGCAATCCTCATGCTACAAGTAACTACCTAATTTTTGTCAATAATACTTGTATTGTCTTGATCTTATCTGAATTTAAATTTGAATATTCAAATAGCTATTGTCTTCTGGTCGAGATCTTCACTTCTATCTTCAGAAAATTCCAAAGTGTAGTTACTAACATTTTTGGATCTCAATTTTCAAGATCAAATCGAAATTACCATTTTGGTAACTTCAAATTTCACAACAATTTCAACTCTAATAGAATTAGAATATGTGTAAGTTCATAACTTAGTAAATATCACTCATACTAAGCTTTCGAATACACATCAAAATTATCTAAATCGAAAAGTGTTATTTTTATACTAACAATGAGTTATACTATGAAATTATGAAAAATGATAATTGAACGGAGACTCACATTTTAGAGAACCAATTTGACTTTATGCCAAGCAGGTCAACCATGGAAGCAATATTCCTTCTTCAAAGATTGATGGAGAGATATTGGAGAAAGCAAAAGGATCTACACATGGTTTTCATTGATTTGAAAAAAGACCAATGATAAGGTTCTAAGAGAGGTCTTGTGGAAGGCAAGGCCAATGATAAGGTGCTAAGAGTGGTCTCGTGAAAGACTCTGAAGAAGAAAAAAGTTCATATTGGTTATATTCAAACAATTAAAGATATGTATGATGGGGTTAAGGCTTGTGTGCAAACACGTGGTGAAGTCACATAAGATTTCCATATAATTACACCAAGGGTCAACTTTGATCTCATATCTTTTTACTTTGGTTTTGTATGTGCTTATTGAGCATATCCAAGAGCAAGTGCAACAATGCATGCTTTTTGTAGACAATATGGTCCTAGTAGGAGAATCTCATAATCGAGAGAAAGAATATATGGTAAGCTATAGGAGAAAGTTGGAGATCATACCATCTCCAAAATTACATGGTTTAGGTATATTGAATCTATTATACAAAATGACGGAAAAATGGATGGAGGTGTAAACCATATGATTCAAGTAGGGTGGATGAAGTGGAAAAGTGTTTCGGGTGTTATTTGAGATCAAAATGTGCTTTTTAAGCTTAAAGGATAATTTTACTGCACAACTCTAAGACCTGTGATGCTTTATGGTTCTGAATGATGGACAGTAAATTGCCAACAAGAGCATAAGCTTACTGTTGCAGAGATGAGGATGTTGTGTTAGATAAGTGAACATACAAGACATAATAGGATTAGGAATAAATGAATTAGAGAGAAAGTAAGGATAACACCTATTGACAAAACGATGGTAGAATCTCTCGCCTTAGGTGGTTTGGTCATGTGAAAAGAAGACCATTAGAAACCTCAATAAAAAAGAGTAGATCGGGTGGAGGATGACCCAATAGTTAGAGGTAAAGGGAGACAAAAAAAAATTATAAGGAAAACAATTAAAAATGACTTAGAGTTAAATGGCCTTTATGAATACATGATTTATGATAGATCACAATGTCGTCGTTTGATTCATATAGTCGACTTCACTTAGTTGGATAAGGCTTTGTTTGTTGTTATTGATGTTTTTGTTATATTGTTGCTTAATGAGTTCAATTTACGTATTTAAAAAGTTTATATTTCATTTAAATTTAAATTAGATTTACGTAGAATCATATTTAAAATATTTACAAAATTTTATATTCCTTTTTATGTAGTTGAATTTATTATTTTTTATTCTTACAAGGTATCTCATACCCATTTGATGTGAGACTAATCCTTACTCAGAGTATTGAGACTATCCCTCCTCACAAAGTATTCTTCAGCAAAATTCAATCCCCTAAAATTACAGATTAAACTCGTCTAAGTTTGCATTAAGTAATAATAGAAAATTTCACAAAAGCTTACATTTCTTTATAGGTTAAATTATTCATTTGACCCTATAATTTCACTTCAAATTTAATTTAGTTCCTACAAAAACAATCAAACCTTTTTCCAATTAGGTAGGGTCGGCTACATGGATTAAACAATGTCATTATGTTCTATCAAAAACCAAATTATCTGATAGGCCATTTAGGTCTAAACCCTTTTTAATGGTTTCACTTAGAGTTTTTCTTAGTCTTTCTCTCCCTCTAATTATGAGGCTATCCTCCATCTAATCAATTTTTCTAACTAAAACTTTTATTAGTCTTTTTCTCACATGTTCAAATCATCTTAGACACGGTTCTACCATCTTTTCCTTAATAGATGTCATTCTTACTTTCTCTCTTATGCATTCATTCATGATCTTATCGTTTCTTGTAAGTCCATTCATTCAACGCAACATTCTCATCTCTGCCAAATTTATCTTATGCTATTGTTGGCACCTTATTGCCCAGTATTCAGTATCATAAAGTATCATTGGTCTTATGGCTATGCGATAATTTTCCTTTTAGATTGTTAGGTACCTTTATATCACAAATAACACTTAAAGTATTCTTCCATTTCATCTACCCAGCTTGAGACCAATGATTTACATATCCTTCTATTTCTCCATTACTTTGTATGATAGATCTAAGATACCTAAAATGTGTGACTTGTGGTATGATATGATCTTCAGTTTTCACCTCTAAGCTAGTGCTAATGCGTGTATTATTGAACTTGCATTCCATATACTTTACTTTACTTTTGCTTAAACGGAAACCATGTGATTCTAAAGCTTCCCTCCATAACTCTAGTTTACCATTTATGCCCTCTTTCGATCTCTCACTAGGATTATATCATTTGCAAAAAGCATGCATTAAGACACTAGTTCCTAGATATGTTGAGTAAGAACGTCCAAAACCAAGGCATATAGTTTGTAACTTGGTATATCTCAAAGTCCCACATCGATTAAAGACTAGAGTAAGAAAGTGGTGAGTATTTATAAAATTAGAATGTGAGTGTTAAGTTATAACAAAGGCCTATTGACATTAAGTAGGCTCGTTGTCCTATTTCAAGGCTTAGGTTTGTTAGCCTATGTAAAGACATATTGACCTATTTAAAGGTAGGCCTATTAGCTTATGTAAAAACATGTTGACCTATTTAAAGGTAGGTCTGTTAGCTTATGTAAAAGTCTGTTGGCCTGTTTTAAAAGTATATCTGTTAGCTTCTTTAAAAGCCTCATTGCAAAGTAGACATTTAAATAGGCTTTTAGTCTAGGTTAGACTTTTAAAAAGGTCAGGTCAGATCTTAAAAATTGGCCTATTACAGGCTCACAGGCCAGGCTAAGGCCTTATAATTAGGATATAGGTCAGGCCTGTTTAAGGCAAAATTCTGACCAGGTCTAGCTTGTTTCCACTCCTATGCATGGTTAAGCACATAATAACAAGTTCAAATCTTAGTTTCCTTAATTTTTTGATGTCAGGCCATAAGGAATATCCTTGTGAACTTCTTACTCCGGCATGACTTTTGATTAGACAAGGGTGGTAAATTAATCGAGGTGCGTACAAGCTCACCTAGATACTAGAAACAATTGACTATATGCTAATCATTATCATAATATTAATTAACCATGATTACAGGATCCCTTAAAATTCGTACATATACCATACCATGAAGTAGCCTATATATGTACTGCCATCTTGCACTTGCACACATATGATGTGCACACTCTACCACAGGTTAGTACATTTTCCTTGTTGTTTCTTCTAAACACGACATCCTTTTCAATTTCATGCTACATACATTTAACTCATATTTGACTATTCATGCAGGAATCACAAGTTTTGATAATCTATTTAGACAAAAATTGCAAATTGCAAATCACAAATATTAATTGTCTTAATAGAAAATTTGCAAATTTATTCATAGTACAAATTGTCATGGGAAGGAAATTAATTAACTTGATAAACTTGAAAGCATAAATTGTACATGCCTACTGATTGAAGATTTTTAGTAAAGATAAATAGGAATTCAAATTCATCTAGAAGTTACGTAAAAAATAATCAGAAAGATCATCTCTAAATACATTCTAATAAGGTAAAAGGTAAATATATCTCTAGTGGTTCTATCCTATAATAATATGTATTTTTATATATACGCAAGTGAAAGACTTTTGCAAAAAAAAAAAAATGATCAAGAAAGAAAGTGAGGGAGATAGAGGCATCTCAAAATTAAACTTTGTATTCAATAATTGATGTGTATATATCATTATTGTTTTTGTTCCCTTGCCTTCAAGGCTTCAACTTCAACATCAGTGTGTTCTATCATGGAAGACTTACACAAATTGGATGACTTTAAAAAATGTGGTTTGTGAGTATGGAATGAGTTCCATCATGGAAGACTTACACAAATTGGATGACTTTAAAAAATGTGGTTTGTGAGTATGGATCAGGTAATCGGACTCAAATTTCCTTCCCCTCCCCGCCTCCCAAATTTTCTTCTTAATAAAATATTATTAATTAAGTAAAAAATGATTATCAGCAAAGAGAAATATTACTATCAATTAATTGGAGTAATAAGATTTATTTATGGTATAGGAGCAACAAGATTAAGAACAAAGAAAAGAAGATTTAAATCTTTAGAAATCTAACATATTCATGGAACCTCAAATTTCTACTAAATATCTTGGGTACTCTCAATTTTAAATGACAGAAAAAGTCTAATTATAGAAATTAGTAGTGACATTTGCATTTTGGTATGAGTGGAAAAAATCAAATTTTTAGATAACTTAGAAAAAATTTAAAAAATCAAACATAAATAAAGATAGTAAGCATATATATAAATAAAAAGTAGAGAGAACATGATCTGATTTTGGTCAAGAATATTTTAAAAATTATACGAGAGACTATAATAAATAATAATCAATTTTAAATAGTATAGATATGCTACAAGTAAGCTCAATGCTTAAAAATAGATAACATGAATATGATGATATTTAATTACAAATATATTAGTACATATTATAAAAGAGAATTTGCACGAGCATCTTGTAAAACTAAAATGTTGAAAATATAATAATTTACATATGGCATGAAATAAATGTGTAAATATGACTTGTATACTAAATTTGATGTTTTTAATTGAATTTAAAATCATCCATGTAATGCACGGATACTCATTAGTTAAAGTTAAAGCTATATCTTTATTGTCTTACGATATATTTTTTACTTTTTTTAATTTAAGCTATATTTAAAGAGTGTAGAACAACTGTAGATTAATACAATTTTTTTTAGTACAAAGATTAATACAAATTTTATAAACATACATATTAGAAATATAAGTTTTTACTCTAAGAATGAATTTTAGAAACTTGGCATGTAACCAAGTAAACCAGACACACTATCTATAACAGTCTTATCTATCCATTATTATGAAAATAATATTTTTAAGTTAATTAATGGGTTTAAGTTAATAATCCGAAGAACCAAAGAAAAAGACAATCAAAATTAATGAAAATGAAAAAGAAAAAAACAAATATCCACGATACAATTAAAGTGCTAGGCACCTATATAAACACCGAAAAGCAGTTTAATTATCTACAAAACCAATAACGCAACTTGTTTCTTATGTTATGGCAGCTGGCATCATGGATTGTACCATCTTTACTTTTTTCTTTGTTCACCTTTGTTACCTTACCTTACTAACGTCTGATTTTGGCCTTTGCACAGGATCAGCTGAGATTCTTTGCATTCCAAGTGAGAGTGAAGCACTTCTTAGGTTCAAGCATCATCTCAATGACTCTTCAAATAGACTCTCATCTTGGAATGCTACCAATCCCAATTGCTGCGAGTGGGCTGGAGTCGTGTGCAGTAATATAACACCCCACATTCTTCAGCTTCACCTCAATACTACCCCACCTACTGTTGATGTCAATCACAATTACGCAAATTATGAATTTCAAAAAGCTTATGAAGCTTATGAGAGGTCGATGCTTGGTGGTGAGATAAATCCTTCTTTGCTTGATTTGAAGCATTTGAATTACTTGGACTTGAGCGGCAATGATTTTGGAGGTATGCAAATTCCTAGTTTCCTTTGTGCAATCACCACCTTAACTCACCTAGACCTCTCTGATGCCGGATTTTATGGGAAGATTCCTCATCAGATAGGGAATCTCTCTAATTTGCGCTATCTAGACCTGAGCTATACTGATGTCAATGGAATAATTCCATATCAAATTGGGAACCTCACGAATTTGCTCCATCTTCGCATTGGAAGTAATAATGGTGAACTGTTTGCTGAAAATCTTCATTGGCTTTCAAGTCTTTCCTCCCTCCAATATCTTGATTTGAGTTATACAAACCTATCCAAATCATTTGATTGGCTACAGACTATGCAAGCCCTTCCTTCTTTGGTGGAGTTACACTTGTCAAGATGTACGCTCCATCATTATAATCAATCAATTACAACTAACTTTTCATCTCTAGTCACTCTTCATCTTTTTTATATTTATTCTCCTAGGATTTCTTTTGTCCCAAAGTGGATATTTGGACTGACGAAACTTGTTTCTCTTCAATTAAGTTCTAATGACATCCAAGGTCCAATTCCCAATGGTATTCGAAACCTCACTCTGCTTGAAAATCTTGATTTGTCTCATAGTTCATTCTCATCTTCTATACCAGATTGGTTATATGGTCTTCATCACCTTAAGTTTTTGTACCTGGGAATCAACAACTTGAAGGGGACAATTTCTAATGTCCTTAGAAATTTGACTTCTCTGGTTAGTCTTGATTTGTCATTTAATCAACTTGAAGGAATGATTCCAACCTCTTTAGGAAATTTGACTTCTCTAGTTAGCCTTGATTTGTCATATAATCAACTTGAAGGAATGATTCCAACCTCTTTTGGAAATTTGACTTCTCTGGTTAGCCTTGATTTGTCAACTAATCAACTTGACGGAATGATTCCAACATCTTTAGGAAATTTGACTTCTCTGGTTAGCCTTGATTTGTCAGGTAATCAACTTGAAGGAATGTTTCCAACCTCTTTGAGAAATCTATGCAACTTAAGCGAGATCTATTTCTCAAATCTAAAACTCAATCAACGAGTTTTTGAAATTTTAGAAATTCTCACTCCATGTGTTTCGCAAGGACTCACAGTACTCGAAGTTCATCATTCTCAACTTTCAGGCCAACTGACAGATCAAATTGGGATGTTCAAAAATCTTGTCTCACTTGATTTTTCCTACAACTCATTTGAAGGTGCACTTCCTAGTTCATTTGGAAAATGTTCATCGTTAATATATCTTCATCTATCCAATAATCAATTCAATGGAAATCCATTTGAAATTCTTGGATCACTCTCCAAATTGTCATATCTTTCAATTGATGACAATTTGTTTCAAAGTATTGTTAAGGAAGATGACCTTGCAAATTTTACGAGTTTAAGAGACTTTTCTGCATCAGGGAACAATCTTACTTTAAAAGTGGGTCCTAATTGGCGTCCTAGTTTTCAAGCAATTTATTTGGACATGACCTCATGGCAATTAGGTCCTAGCTTTCCTTTATGGATTCAATCACAAAAGAATCTCCAGTATTTGAAAATGTCTGACACTGGAATCTCAGATTCTATCCCTGCTTGGTTTTGGGGAATATTTTCTGATTTTTCTGAGTTTGACCTCTCCCACAATCATATCAACGGAAAGCTCCCAAATACTTTACAAAATCCAATCATTTTCCAAAGCATTGATCTAAGCTCAAACCATCTAAGCGGCCAATTATCCCATCTTTCTTTTGAAGTGATTAAGTTAGACCTTTCAAGCAATTACTTCTCTGGATCCATGACTAACTTCCTTTGCAAAAAACATGATGAGCAAAAGAGCTTAGCATTCCTCAATCTTGCATCAAATAATTTAACAGGGGAAATACCTGATTGTTGGCTAATGTGGCCAAATCTAGTGGATGTAGATTTACAAAGCAACAACTTGGTTGGGAACTTGCCCCCATCCATGGGTTCCTTAGCTTGGCTAGAGTCTTTGCAGATCCGTAATAACACACTCTCAGGAATATTTCCTCCCATTTTGAAGAACACTAGTAAGTTAATTGTCTTGGATCTTGGGGAAAATATACTTACAGGAATTATTCCAACATGGGTTGGAGAAAGGCTCTTAAATTTGAGAATTCTTCGCCTTCGATCAAATAGATTTTTGGGTCGCATTCCCAATCAAATATGTGGCTTGAAATTCCTTCAGGTTTTGGACCTTGCACAAAACAGTTTGTCTGGCAACATACCAAATTGTTTCAACCACTTGAATGCCATGATGCTAAAGAACAAAAGTTCAGATTCATTTATCTATAGTATCGATATTAATGGCTCGAGTAGTAGTATAATCACTGTGCTCCTGTGGCTGAAAGGAAGAGGTGATGAGTATAGCAGCATCCTCGGTATGGTGACAAGCATTGATCTTTCAGATAATAAATTATCTGGAGAAATACCTAGAGAAATCACAAATCTAGATGGATTGATTTTTTTAAATTTGTCCAAGAATCAGTTGATTGGCCAAATTCCTCAAATTATTGGCAATATGGCATCATTAGAATCCATTGATTTCTCGAGGAATCAACTTTTAGGAGAAATCCCTCCATCCATATCAAACTTAAGCTTTCTTAACAAGCTGGACTTGTCTTATAATAATTTGAAGGGGAAAATTCCAACGGGCACTCAATTGCAAAGTTTTGAAGCATCAAACTTTATTGGCAATAATCTGTGCGGTCCACCACTACCTATCAACTGTAGTTCTGCAAAAATTCCTAATGCTGATCAAAATGACAAACAGAGTGTTGGGCATGGAGTGAATTGGTTTTTTGTGAGTATGACATTTGGATTTGTTGTGGGATTTTGGGTAGTGGTTGCTCCTTTGTTCATTTATAGATCATGGAGGTATGTCTATTTTCGCTTCCTTGATGACATGTGGTACAAAATGCAATCCTGTTGGTGACTGTAGATTTTGTAATGTAGCACTACTATTTTATGTGTTGTGGGAAATAAAATTATAATATAATTGCAACATTGGGAGCAACCTATTTAGTTTAGACTTTTGAAGTATATCTAACTAATATTATTATCCCTGTAAATTCTCACCAAATAATATCATTATACTAAATTTTGTTCTTATAAGTATCTAAGTGAAACATCAGAAAATTTTAAGTGGCGAGCTGTCTTGCAAGGACAGAATTTTATGATAACAAAGAATTGAAATTGTTCTACATGGGCGTGGGAATTGGATTTGCCACCGGCTTTTGAGGAGGTTGTGCTGCCTTTTTTTCAACAGGACATGGAGGTATGTTTATTTCAGATTTTTTGATGTCATGTTGAGAAAGACCGACTTTATGTCTTGTTGGTCTTAAGGTTGAAGTTCTTCCTTTGAAATCTATCTTGTTATCATTGTTCATTGAGGTATTCATTGAGTCGTATAATTTTTATTTTTCATTTAGTTCTAATACACTCTGAATATGACATTTGTGTCCTGTGATAACTGATAAGTATATATTGTTTCGCCACACTGGATTACATAAGATAAAACTGAAGATGGTTTTATGCCAAATCAGATTTCAGAAAACTAGCATGAATCTAGAAGAAGGAATAGACTTATTATCCAACTACCATTTGCTCTCTGTTTCTAATTTTAATGCATATATGACCGTATATTCAACTTTACCTTCAATTACCATAGTCATCCATTACATGATTAAATTATTATTCAACCAATTACACAACCAACAATTTCTTCTATTTTTAATTCTGACCCTTTGCAAGTTTAATAATGCAATTTAATTTTTTAGAACCAAAATAATGTACTGAATACAATAAGCCAAGCTGTCTAATATAGTCTGCGTCGCATGACAAAGTGTTTCTCATAGTTTTACATTAAACTAAAGGTTTGGAATATAAGCCATTCGACAAAAAGAAGAACGAAAACCATATCAAAATGAGAAAATAAAGAATGCTGCAAGAAAGGGGAAAGAATGAACTATGGATAACTAGATGACACTATTATGGTACCCGCGCTTTAATGATGTCAATGCTCATTTCACTAGGATCCGTTGCTTGTAACTCAACTTGAATACCATCAAGTTCCCTCTTGAATCTGTCCTTGGAGCTGGCATACACCATTTTTTGTCTCACTTTTGATGTATCCGGAGGCCTACATGTGAGAAATAAGA